>CM053401.1:140716095-140739352 GCA_028644305.1 Xerus rutilus
CCGGGGATTGAACTCAGGGGCACTCGACCACTGAGCCACATCCCCAGCCCTGTTTTGTGTTTTATGTAGAGACAGGGTCTCACTGAGTTGCTTAGCGCCTCGCCATTGCTGAGGCTGGCTTTGAACTCGCAATTCTCCTGTCTCAGCCTCCCTAAGTGCTGGGATTACAAGCGTGAGCCACCGCGCCCGGCTTGAACTCGCAATTCTTCTGCCTCAGCCTCCTCAGCCACTGGGATTACAGGTATTCTCCACCAAGCCCAGCTCCTGCACTTATTTTTTAGTGTTGCAACAGTCTGAGACAGCTGCTGTGTCCTGAAATTTTTTCCCTCAAATGCTTTTAAGTTAAGGTATAAATTTAATAAATCCAAGAAATACTATATATTCACTTGAATATTGGTAAGGGAAAGAGAGAAATAAAGAGGGGCCACTGTTAGGCTAAAGAATGGCCTTGTTACTTTCAAAACATTAGTTTTCAAACAACAACTCAGCAAGCTAAGGAACATTGCCCCTATTTAATGAATGAGGCTCCACCAGCCTAGGCAATGCTGTTAATTTGCCAAAAAGCAACAAGCTGCATCAGCACCCCGGCACCAGAATCTGTTCTTTCCAGTTCACCACAAGCAAAGAAAGGAAGTTTAAACTCACAGAACATCATTCAGATACAGACAAAAATTAGGAGGAAATAACACATGCTTGGAGACAGACCCACAGAAAAGGAGGAAAACAATCTCATCCAACAGGTAATATTAAACCACGTTTGTTGAGTTTGTTTGTTTGTTTTGCACTACTGGAGACTGAACCTAGGGTTTCACACATGCTGGGCAAGTGTTCTATTACTAAGCTACATCCCCAGCCTTGTCAAGTATTTTCATGAAGACTTTGAAAGGTCAGTTCTATTACTGGCAAACAATGGAATTGCTTCTAGGAAATTACTTGGAGAATTAAATAGAATTCAATTTAATAACTAAATTATTCTATTCTACATATACTTGACTCAATTTGGATTATTAGCACATGGAAGGCCTACAAGAAATTTAAGACTAATGGAATTAAAACCTAAAAAAGAGAGATAGTCTACAGATTAGCTTAATGAACCAGAAGACAAACATGTCAAAAACAGGAAGGCGGCTAGGGGTGTAGCTCAGTGACAGAGCGCTTGCTCAGCATATGTGAAGCCCCTAGTTTGATCCCCAGCAAAACATCTGCGTGCGCACACACAAAAAAGTTGCTTCATCTCCTGCCATGCAAACAGGAAATTCATTCCTTGCTGCAGACCTAACCTGTGGCTAGATTCTTCACATATATGTGACCTCAAACAAGGAAATCTAGACTTTAGGATTCCTTGGAGTATGCTTAGGACATTAAATATGACTCAATTTATAAATTTGGGCTGGGGATATAGCTTAGTGGTAGTTAGGAATTCAATCCCTGGTACCAGGAAAAAAATAAATAAAAATGATTCAAGAATAGATTTATTACAGGTAGCATCAAGTCAGAGTATTCATTCAATAAAGGAATGCAAGTGAAATGTTTTCAAATCTCAGTACAAGTGCATTTTTTTTGCAGTTTCACCTGACTCATTTGTTTATTCTTTTAAAAAAAATTTTTTAGAAGCCCATTTTTAAAAAATCATGCATCTTCAATATTCTAATGCGAGAACTGGCAGGATGGTTGATTTTAGGATTTTAAAAAAAAATTAGTGTTGACTGGGGGTGTAATTGTGGCAGAGTGCTTGCTTGCCCAGCACATGTGAGGCCCTTGGCTGGATTCCCCAGTACCACTAAAACAAAACAAAAACAAATCAGTGTAACAAAACTAAATTTATTAAAATAAGCAAACTTCAGCCTTTTTCATTATGGTCAACACTTATATCTGAGTATGACAGATTTTCTCATTCTCACCCTTCTTTAAAAGTGAACTTGCCAGGGTAAGATGGCGCACATCTGAAATCCCAGCAGCTCCTGAGGCTGAGACAGGAGGATCCTAAGTTCCAAGCCAGCCTCAGTAAAAGCCAGGTGTAACTCAGTGACACTCTGTCTCTAAAATACAAAATAGGGCTGGGGATGTAGCTCAGTGGTTGAGTTCTCCTGAGTTCAATCCCCGGCACCAAAAAATAAAAATAAAAATGTAGCTTAGTGGTAGGGCATCCCTGGTACCAAAAGGGGGAAAAAAACCAAAAAACAAACCAGCTTCATTCTTTTCATACCAATGCTTCCTCTATATTCTAAAAATTATAGAATCAGAATTAAGAGAATTACTTGAGGTGTATTCTGCAAAACCATCTTCTCCCAGCTCCAGAATCATTCGCTGTTTCCATCTCTCCAAATAGAAAACCTGCTGTGATGTCATGGTCTGCTGAAGTACCCGGGTTACACTTGGTATCATATTCCTTTGTAAAGGGATTTTCAAAGGCACTGAAGAATCCTTTGGATCAGAAGAGTCATTTTTCTCTGGATTGAAGATGGGAAACCAGTTTCGTGGAACTCTTGCCCCCTTATCTTGCTTTGAGGGCTTATGTTTACTCACAGGTCCATATAGTAAAGAATCTTCCTCAAACAATGATTCTGGGGTCTGGCCAAGGCCTCTAAATGACAAGACAGACCTTATTAAACTAGAGTATTTTGTTTGGTCCACTTCTTCATAAGGGTTTTTTTTCTTCCGGCCACATGAATAAGGGGAAGTAGAGAAATTCACAAGGGAGGTTGGCTCTACAGAAAACCCCTGTGAACTTCTGAGCTGCCTGCAAATGGTTTGAAATGCCTTCATCTTTAGATTTTTTTTTCACTTCTCATCTCTGCAATGTCAGGAACCTTTTTACTTTTGTATTCCTATTAAAAAGAAAAGTGGTGTTAGATACCAGACCTATAATATATTTTTGGGTTTTTTTTATATCTTTATTTTTTTAAGTGGTGCTGAGGATGGAACCAACCCAGAGCCTCACATAGGCAAGTGTTCTACCAGTGAGGCACAACCTCAGGCCCCCTATAACATATTTGAACCACCAGTGAAAGCTGCATCAGAATCATGTTGCATAGCTAACTGTATTTAATAAACCTTTTTGACATGTTTGCAGAAAGCTATTTTTCATGGGAGATTCAATCAATCCCAGAAAGACTAGCACTTATTAAATGCCAACTAATAGACAGCTTGGGCAAGAAGCCCCTAATCTTTAATCTGAAGAAATGCGACGCTCAGGAAAGGAGGTTTGCTTGGGACACAGCAAAACAGAACGATGGAGACCGTCCTGCAGAAGCCGCAGTTAACAGCGACGGACCCTTAAATACCAGCTTTGTTGTTGTTGTTGTTGTTAAATATTCTATATGGATATTTCTCATTTAGTCCTCACACCCTCTAAAGTGGGCATTATAGTGATCCCCTTTTACGGACGTGGAATTGGAGCTTCTGAAAGGTCGCGTTACTTGTCACAGGTCGGAGCTAGAAGGCCGCATTCCGCAGGGCCCACCAACCTGATTCGAAGAAAAGGGCCTCCCGCTCCACCGCAGGTGCTGCCATGGCGGGGACAGAGCGGCTGTGGGCCGTGTGGGGGCAAGGTGGCTCAGGGAAGAGTTACAACTTTAAAAAGAACGTCAGCCTACAGCAGGGGTTAGTACCTCAGACGCCACCACGCTTTGTTTTGTCCCAGGGCCACAAAAACGTCTCGAACTTTCATTAGTCCCGCGCTTTGGCCTGAAGTTAGGCCCCGCCCCAGGTAAGACAGCGCCGGCACGCACTGCGGCGCTCACGCACCACCCCTTATCCTTTCCTACGCCTCTATAGGCAAGCAACCGGTAGGGAGTCCCTCCCCTCGTGCGGAAACGCGGGCACCTCCAAATCTCGTGCTCTCACGAGATCTTGTATACGTCACCTCTCGTCGCCATCTTGGACACGGGCTGAGCAATAAATTGCTCGGTGGAGGACTGTGAGCTCTCTGTCGAAGCGTGCTTCGCTGGAAGAGTGTCACTGAGTGACTCCGTTCCGCATCGCAGTCCTCCGGTCAGCCGTCTCCGCGTGGTGCGGAGCGAGGGTAGGCCCCGCATTACTTCTTTGCCCGGCTCCAAGATGGACGGCAGCCGGGACGGGGAGGCTGTTCTGGGGGAGCACGTGGCGCGCCGTTTGCCTGCTCCTGGGGCTGCTGGGATGGTGGCGGAGTCCCAAGGCCTCCTGCCGTCGTCGGGCAGGGAGGCCAGCGGAGGCGGGGCCGCGGTCGCCCCTGAGAGGCGCCCTGGCGGTGGTGGCCCAGCCTCTTCTTTCCTCGCACAGCCAGGCGGCCCCTGCACTAGGCCCGCGTCGCCATGGCCGCGGTTCCCGAGTTGCTGCAGCAGCAGGAGGAGGACCGTAACAAGGTGAGGTCCTTCCCTCCTCAGTCTCCAGGATGGGAGGCCCAGCTGACCTCCCGGAGCCCCTCTATCCCTTTTTCCACTGTCTCCCCGGGCCCTGACTGCTCGTGATCCCCCCTCGTCCCCTAAGTACCGAAGCACTTGCGAGACTCGGTGCGCCCTCGCTTCTCTGTTCCATCTGAAGCTGCCCCGGGTCATCCTAGTGACCCCCTCGATTCTCCCATCGGGGTGAGAACCGTGCACGCAGGAAAGACCTTACTCAGTAACCACTTCTCCACTGTCTGATACTGAATAGACTCTCGGCCAGTCTCTTTGACTAACCCATGAAGACCCCAGGATATGTTTTTTTTTTAATATTAGAAGTTAATAAAACTTCCCTTGGTGACTGGAAGGTGGACGTGAAATTTACTCAGTATGAAACAAACGTCAGTGGTTTATCGTCTCCAAACTGGCGCCCCCACCCCACCCTTCAAGAAAATGGCCTTTTTGGCACAAACAACTGGGGAAATTCAAGAATCTGTAGCATGTTTCTTGTAACTTCATAAACGCTAAATACATCGTTGTGGGAGTTGTGTAATTTTTAGTAGGCCTGAAATGTCTATTGAGCTAGGCTTTTATTTTTAAATTCTATGTATTTATGTAAGCCTCAAGCCCCGTGTTTCTTGAAGTCCAAAAGATTAATGCAATAAACTGAGGTTACTATAACCAATTAAAGATTTAGGTGAGTCTCCACTCTTCATTGGTCCTTTAAGTTTGAATTGTTAGTTTTCCATGGCACAAAAGTGAGCCACAATCATGAATGCAGAATTATCAGTAATATTTTTGGCAGAAAAAAGAAATCTAAAACAACTAGGCGCTCTCAAATTTAAGAACCTTGGATCCATGTTAAAAATAATAGCTCTTTAGGAGCCAGGCGTCTTTGGAGAAAGTCTTCTAGTGAGTAAGTACCGAAGTTGCAGACTGAGCAACTGGATTGTTGGAACAAGGGCACTACTGTATTAGTTATTGAAATAGAGCTTTGTACACAGGAGGAGCTTGATTTTCTTCTTTCTTTTTTTTTTTTTTTTGGTACTGGGGATTGGACTCAGGGGCACTCAACCACTGAGCCACATCCCAGCCCTATTTTGTGTTTTATGTAGAGACAGGGTCTCACTCAGTTGCTCAGCGCCTTGCCATTGCTGAGGCTGGCTTTGAACTTGCGATTCTCCTGTCTCAGCCTCCCTAAGTGCTGGGATTACAGGTTGGGGTAAAATCATGATAAGTTTTATAGTTAAATCAACTGAAAACTTTTTTTCAGTATTGGAAATGGAGACTGTGGTTGCTTTACCACTGAGCTACATCCCTAGTTCTTTTTTTTAAATTTGAGACATAGTCTTATTGAATTGCCCAATCAAGCCTAAAATTTGCAATCCTCTTGTCTCAGCTTCCCAATATACTGGAATTGCAGGTGTGTGCCTGCATCACACAGACATTTACATGTTAGCTTAATGTTTAGATGTTACTTGCTTTAGCTTGCAATTTCCACAAGGTGAGGTTCATGGATTTGCATAGACCCTACCACCCCAAGGAGTTAAAACAAAAATAGAGGGTATAATTGATTCTTGAGGATTTAGAATGCTAGTACGTACTCATTTTGGCAAAGTAAGCAAAACTAAAAGTAGTGAGTTGTGTCTGGAATATTCTTTAGCCTAACGTGTTTGCTTGTCTCTTCCTCAAAGAGTTCAGTTGCATGGTTAATTTGGTCTTTCCCCTTAGTGTAAGGGCAAATCAATTACAACAGCATTGTTTGTAGGTGATAGAGTCTCTTTGGTTCTGAAAAGCTTTAAATTTCTCTGCTTTATTATTGTGAATGGACTGAAGTAAGTTGAACATTTGGAAAGGAAAAACTCTTCAAGGTTGAAGTCTGTTCTTAATTGATATTAGAAATTGCTTCTAGGAGTGGAGGTACTTAAGCTAGCATGGAGGAATGCCCTGTTGGATCATTCCTGAACTTTGACCAGTTTTAAGTTCAAATTCACCAATTTTTGTGGACTAATTTTTTTTGCTACACTCATGACATTTTTCCAGGAAGTATGACTTATCAAAGCTGCCCACGCCCTAGTTCTGGATCAGTAACTTGCACACAGTGTCTTAAGGTCCCCATTTGTGAATACTACTTTCGCAATTTATAATGATCCCCCATTTTTTGGTCACAGGAAGAAATGCCCACGAGGTTATTTGAGAATTTTCTAGGTTTGACTTTTTTCTGAGAGCTAAATTCTCATTTGGTGAGACCTAGTTAAATGACAACATATAATCTAGAGCTTTACTTTAAGCCAGGATTATTTCAGCTTGAGCACTGTTGACATTGTTTTGGGAAATTCTCTTGTACGTGGTAAGTTGTTGAACATTACCAGCCTCCTCTCCTTCACTCTGATAATCAGAAATACCTGCAGTCTTTGTCAAATATCCTTTGAGGCCCAGTAAATTCACCCTTGATTGAGAATCACTGTTTAAAATGACTCTAAAATGATGTGCTAATGAGTGGAGTTAAGTTGTGTTATAGATGCTAGTCTAAGTTTGCTGCAAGTTGTTCAGGTTTATGATTGTGTAAGGAAGTAACACAAAGCTTGGATTTTTGATTGGATGTCTTTTGGTAGCTTTTCCACTAATATTGAAGAACCTTATTGGAAAATGGTAGTTTTCTTCAGCAGGTTCTAGGGGCACTTAAAGGTTATAAAGGGGCAACTTTGTGCTTATTGTGTTTGTGAATGAAGTGCCAGGTTTGGACATTTACCTGGGGTTCTTGTGCCATAGCACTTGTAAAAGCTCTGTGGGCAAAAACTGAAGCTTCCTGAGAAATGTGTTGTGGGAAGATGATTTTAAATACTGTTTATTTTAAACATTTTGCTTGCTATTTTTGCTACCAGAGCTTTGTTGCTTGAGCAGATTAAGAACAGTATGTAGGTTAGAAATCCAGATATCCCAAATAGCCAGTAGTCAAAGAAGTGTGCAGTGAAGTTAGATAACATTTAGGAAAACTTCTAAACTTGATACCTATATTTTGAGAAAAGACTTTCAGAACTTTGTAAGTTCTGCCTTTTCTTTTTGAAACAGGGAAAGAAGATGGCTGTAGGACATGTGTCACATGAATGTGGTAAACTTAAGTGTCATAAAAATTAAAGTTTCAGGGCCGGGGCTGTAGCTCAGTGGTAGAGCACTTGTCTTGCAAATGTGAGGCACTGGGTTCGATCCTCAGCACCACATAAAAATAAGTAAATAAAGCTATTGTATCCATCTACAACTAAAAAATATTTAAAAAAAAAAAAAGTTTCTCTGTGGGCTGGGGATGTGGTTGACTGGTAGAGCATTTACTTGCCTAGCATTCTGAAGGCTTTGGGTTTATTTCCCTTCACCAAAAAAAAGGAAAAGTTTCTGTGTGTGATGTAGCTTTTCAAAATGCAATCTCTTAGGCTCCAACACCTATTTCTGGTTAGGCAATTAAGTTATTCCTGAGATCTCTTTTTGGTACTGGGGATTGAACTCAGGGGCACTCAACCACTGAGCCACATCCCCAGACCTGTTTTGTGTTTTATGTAGAGACAGGGTCTCACTGAGGTGCTTAGTGCCTCGCCATTGCTGAGGCTGGCTTTGAAGTCATGATTCTCCTGTCTCAGCCTCCCTAAGTGCTGGGATTACAGGCTTGGGCCACCGCGCCCAGCTCTGAGACATCTCTTAATTCTAAAAGAGGGACATAATTTGTTGAGGGCTTTTTTTTTTTTTGGTATTAGGGATTGAATCCAGGATGCTCTACTGAGCTACATCCCTGTTTTCTTTTTGTTTTTGTTGGTTTATTTTTGGACACAGGTTTTGCCAAGTTGCTGAGGTGGGCTTCGAACTTGGGATTCTCCTACCTCAGTCTTCTGGGCAAAGGGATTACAGGTGTGCACCGTTTTGCCCAGCTCCTTTTAAGATAGTCTCATGAAGTTGCCTAGGCTTGGAATCCTCTTGTCTCATCCTCTGGTATTGCTGGAATTATAAGCATGCATCATTTTGCACTGCCATTTGTTGAGCTTCTCAAGGAAAACCCCAAAGGCAAATCATAAATATGCAAATTTTGGGTTGGGGTGGGGCTTTACCTCTGAATGAAAGAAATGTTTTTTCAATTATGAGAGCTTTTTCGCTTGCAGTGTTGTGGTTGTTTCCCAGTAGGGTTTCTGTGCCAAGAGATACTTGTGGATCATATGGTTCAACCAACACTTTTGCTTTGTGAACTCAAATGAAGATAGTTCAGGTATCAGCTAATTAGATGGGTTTCTTGATATGAATTAGTTACCAAAAGCAATTCAGTGGAATCTCTTGTATTTCCATGTTGAGATTTGACTACTGCATGGACTTGCAGCCTTGTGAAATGATGATTCAGTTTATCCATTCGCTGAGTGCGCTGCATTGACCTTCTTCCAAGCCTCAGTTCCTGTTCTAGGAACTTTGGGGCTATGTAGCCTCCAAATGCCCTGCAGTCTGCAATGTTCTATTGCATACTGCTTGTGTGTTGGTAGCCTACTGGTGAGAGTGGTTGGTGTCAGCAGGGATGGGTCCCTCTGGGTCCTGTCTCACCAAGATGAGTGGTGCAAATCTGATCACTTGCTGCAGTCCTTGTAGGTTTTTGTTAAGCCTGTGCCTAAGTAATTTTCATGTTATTGGTACCCTGAGATCTAAAAGTCCTAAATTCTCTTATCTTTGAGGATAGATTGGTTGTAGGCCTCAATCAGGGAGAATCAATGGGGGGAGCAAGAGCAAATTACCCATAAAGGCAGAGAGAGAGGTAGTGGTTATAACTGATTCCGTCTTTTATGTACCAGTGTTGCAGTGAGAAGTTGGGAGAGATACAGATAAATTAAATTTTAGTTATCTTTAGAGTGAGAGAAAGCAGTAACAATTCAGAATACCAATACTTTGAATCATTTTTTAGCCTTTTAATACTGACACTTAGACCATAAAGGAGGTATAATGAAGGGTTTCTTAGAGCATTACTTTATGAGTTGAAACAGTAAGAGTAATTTGTTTCTTAAGCCTGTATGAGATGGGTCACAAATGTTTGCAAAAAATAGTGCAAATAGAGTATTTGTGGTAGTTTTTCTTTTTCTCTTTTTTTGTCCTGGGCATTGATCCCAGGGGTACTTTCTGACTGAGCTGCATCTCCAGTCCTTTTTATTTTGAGACAAGGTCTCGAAAGTTACTGAAGCTGACCTTGAACTAACTTGAAATCCACTTGCCTCATCTCCCCAATCTCTGGTAGAATGTTTTTGTGTTTTATTTCCTTGCTAATGAGTATTAGAAAGGTAAGGTATCAGTACCTTACCAGTGAAATATGTCCTGCTTTTGCTTCCTGTAGGAAAAAAGGAAAATCTGATACAGAACCCGGTCTTTGCCCTCTCAGTTCCTTGCTGGGAACAGACCAGAGGTCCTAGATCTTTGTGTAGTAAGTAAAGGGTAAAGTAAGCCCTTGGAGGGGAAAGAGTAACCATTTGAAGGGAAGGCACAGATGGCATGTACTAGCTAAGAATATTTATTTAGGGAATGGAAACTAGAAAATCATTTATACATAAGCAAATATTCTTCTGTCTGTAGTAGTTTCACTATAATATTTAGATATATATGGAAATATTGGGACTGACATAGAACTTTGTAGCATTGTGTACAAAACTGATTATATTAAAATAGCTATTTCACTAGCCCCCATTCTGGCAGATCAGTGATTGTGTTTATTTCCTTTTAGCTATATGGCACTAGTCTAAATCAGAGTTTGCAAGCAGCATAACATCCTGGTGTGTTTCATTTCATGTGTTTTTGTTTCCCTTGTGGGTTTTGAATTTTGGAATCTTGCCTTTTTGTCATCCGTGACCCTTTAGATCTTTTGAAGAGGGATTTTTGCTGATGGGATTAAGTTGGTCTTGTACCAGAATGAGTCATAAGTAAGATTTGAACCAAAAGTGAGTGTCCCAAAGATCTGCAGGGTGATCCTACAGCCAGTGCCTGATTAGCAGATGAGAAATGCACAGGGAGTCCATAACAGTTTTTCTCCCTTCGGGAAAGTGTCTTGCTTTCTACCAAAAGCATTCACATTTAAAAATGGTTCAAGGTTTGCTTTCTAAAAGAAGCAGTGCTTCTTTACCCCTTGTTTGTTGGCTGTGAGGAAGGTGATTATTCTCTGTTGGTTTAATACTGGGGATTGAACCTAGAAGTACTTTGCCACTGAGCTACATTTCAGGCCTTTTTTTTTTTTTTTTTTTCCCCTTTCTGTACTGAGGATTGAACTCGGAGGCACTTAACCATTGAGGCACATCTCCAGCCCTTTTTTGTATTTTATTTACAGACGGGGTCTCACTGAATTGCTGAGGCTGTCTGAACTTGTGATCCTCCTGTTTCATTCAGCCTCCTGAGCTGCTGGGGTTATAGGCATGCACCACTGTGCTGGGCCTTACTATCATTTTTTTTTTTTTATTTTTTTAAATTTTTTTTTTTTAGTTGTAGATGGACACAATATCTGTATTTTATTTATTTTATGTGGTGCTGAGGATCGAACCCAGTGTCTCATGCACGCCAGGCAGGCGCTCTACCACTGAGCCACAACCCCAGCCCCTATTTTTTGTTTTTTTGAGACAAAGTCTCACTAATTTGCAGAGGCTGGCCTGGAATTTGTGTTCTTCCTGTCTCAGCCTCCTGAGTGGCTAGGATTGCAGGTGTGCGCCACTGTGCCTGTCTGTACTCTTTTTGTGTGTGTGTTTGTTGCTGGGTATTGAACCCAGGGCCTTGTGCATGTAAGGCGAGCACTCTACCAACTGAGCTATATCCCCAGCCCTCTGTACTCCTGTTGTAAGATGGATCTGGTAGAGAGGTACTTTATGTTGCAGATGTGATGCAGTGGTTTCTAGGGAAATCTACAAGAGCCAGTTTAAAACTTAATTCCATTGTTTGGGCATAGGTAATTTAAATTTGATTCTCACAATGACAAAGAATCTGAGAAACAAGTAAAGCTTTTTATATGTCAAATGGTTGGCATGTCCATGGTTGGACTTGGTTCTGAAGCTTGCCTTACCCTGCTGAATGTAAATGTCCATTCTAGGTATATTAACATCTAAGGCATTTTAACATGTAGGCTAAGTCAAAGGTTCACGGTACTCTTCAAGATAAGGGGTAGACATGGATAAAAGAAGAATGTGCTCCCCTCCTACTCCTGAGCCTGGTATTTTATATAGCAAGTACTGGGGCATGGGACTGAAAGGTGTTTTTGTTGACTAAGCATAAGACGGAATGCTGGCTTAGAAGCTCTAAGCATTTCACGATTTTTCTCCCCCAAGTTCTGGGGATTGAATCCAGGGCCTGAGTGACACCCCTAGTACATTTACAAGTTTTTATTCCTTGGTAATGTGTGCTTCATCTGGAGGATTGTATGCTACAGTATGTGAAAGTTCATTTAACTAGGTGATTGGGAACCTTCGAGTTGGTAATGTACTGGTTCCCCCTGGGAATTTTGCCAGTTTTCTCTTTCAGACCATTATTAAAGCTCACATACAGGCCTGCTTATTTGGTGGTTTAAGACTATCATGTCAAGTTGTTGGTATTTTTGTTTGAGTTCTTTCTAGTGATGATATGTCCAGGCAAAAATTGATGCGAGAGAAGCATATCCTGCTTGGTTACCAGTCATCAAGAATGCATTTGGAGGGCTGGGATTGTAGCTCAGTGATAGAACGCTTGCCTCACACATGTGAAGCACTGGGTTGGAGCCTCAGTACCATATAAAAATAACAAATATATTGTGTCCAACTGTAACAAAATTTTAAAAAAAAATGCATTTGGAGGGGGTAGAAGGATAGTAGAATGAATTGGATTTTGTTACCCTGTGTGCATATATGATTATGCAACTGGTGTAATTCTACTTCATGTACAACCAGAATAATAAGAAGTTATACTCCATTTATGTGTAATGTGTCAGAATACTTTGTCATAAGTAATTAGTACAAATTTTTTAAAACTAAAAAACATGCATTTGGAAACAAAAATACTTAGGTTGAGTTGTCAGGACTGTTAATTATGAGGTGATTTTACTAGTAGGTTGATGTTAAAAGAAAGTTTTGTTGACAGAACTTAAAGCTTTTTTCTTGGGAAAAACCATCTTTGTAGGGCTACCTCTGGTTTGTTTTTATAGTTTGAAATTTTTTCCTAGTCACCATGATTAAGGAAAATAGAAGTACTTACAACTTCTAAGATACAAAGGGGAAGAGAGAAACAACTACTTTTTTTTTTTTTTTGGTGGTACTAGGGATCAAACCCAGGACTTCATACATGCCGGGCAAGTGTTTGACCATTGAGCCATTTTCCCAGTCTTTAATTATATGTTTTTAACGAATATATTCTTTTCATAACTAACTGGGCCAGATTTCTAATTTGAGTGTAAGTTCATCAGGTCCTGGCCTTTGAGATCGTACTTTCAAGACAAGAATTAAAAGAGAAACACCTCATTCTTTTAGCTTCAGACTTTATTCACTAAACATTCTGTTAAGTCCTCTAGAGTTTTAAGACTTTAGCACTAGTTATAGTGAGGAAATAGGGAAGGAGATGCTTCTGACCACTAGCTCATCTGCTTTAAGAATTAAAGAATTGGGTGGGTGCAGTGGTGCACACCTGTAATCCCTAGCAGCTCAGGAGGCTGACGCAGGAGGATCCTGAGTTTAAAGCCAGCCTTAGCAAAAGCGAGGCACTAAGCAACTCAGTGAGACCCTGTCTTTAAATAAAATATAAAACAGGGCTAGGAATGTGCTGAGTGGTTGAGTGCCCCTGAGTTCAATCCCTGATTACCCCCCCCATAAAAAGAATCAAAGAATTTACCTTGATTTAAATTTAGTAATAAAAACATGCAGCCACTTTGTACTAGTAACCCAGTTCTAGTGTTGCTACTGTTTTTTCCTTACTCTGAAAAGAAATATTTTGTTAAAACTGGCAAAATGAAGATGGGTGGGTGTTTTTTTCCTTCCAAATTTCCAGCTCATAAACTCAGTCACTTAGCTTCCAGGACAGGGTTCACACTTGTGCTCGTGTGTAACCACAGGATTCTGCTTTAGTTAGTTTCTGTAATTTACCCTTGTCTAGATTTCTCAGCTGTTTGTAACTCTGTCTGAATATAATTAGGTCCATTTCTCTCTCCACCCAGGACCCCACACCAGGGGACTGTTCTGCCATTTTCCAAGGTTTTCCTGGTCTCTTGGATCTCTATGGTATATAATCTTTGTGGTTAATAATGCTACTGGGGATTAAACCCAGGGATGCCTAACCACTGAGCCCCATCCCTAGCCTTTTTTATTTCTTATCTTGAGACAGTCTCACTAAGTTGCTGAGACAGGCTTTGAACTCCTGCTTCAGCAACCCCCCCTCCCCCAATTGCTGGGAATTTTGTGCCACTATGCCCAGCTAATAATACTTCTTCTTTTTTTTTTTTTTTTTAAATATTTTTTTAGTTGTGGATGGACATAATGTCTTTATTTTATTGCTTTGTATGTGGTGCTGAGGATCGAACCCAGGGCCTCACGCATGCGAGGCAAGCGCTCTATCGCTGAGCCACAGCCTCAGCCCTAATAATACTTCTTGAGGGGCTGGGGCTGTAGTTCAGTGAGAGAGCACCTACCTAGCAAGAGTGAGGCACTGGGTTCGATCCTTAGGACCACATAAAAATGAAGGCATGCCGTCCATTTACAACGACGGAATAAAAATGCTTCTTGAATGTTGTCATTAGTATTTATGTAAAAACTCAGGATTTCATCTTCTGGTTAAGGCTTCTTAGTGTACAAATATGTAAGAAATGCGTTCTTATGTGCATGATATTAGAATCATACAGTTAATTACTTTCTTCAGTTTACAGAAATGCTTTGGACACATGGATTTAAAGACAGGTTTCCTTTCAATTTCAAATAACTCAAAACTGACATTGTTTTAAATGATCTATATATATAGACTCCTTTTCAATAATAACCTCTTTGGAAGAATACTTTTTAGGGATGAAATTAATTTGAGACTAATACTTTTTTAAAAAAAATGTATTTCAGCTGAGGTCTGTGTCTGTGGACCTGAATGTTGATCCCTCACTTCAAATTGACATACCTGATGCACTCAGTGAGAGAGATAAGGTCAAGTTTACAGTGCACACCAAGGTAAGTGACAGAATGGCTTTGGTAGTACTAACAATGCTAGGTTACAACCTTGTTCACAGTGGGTGTGAGAAGACTTATTCCATGAACCAAAGTGGTTACTATTCGCCATGTACCAAACTGCAAAGTGTGAACCTCTCATATGTATAGCTTGCTGTAAGTAAGTGCTGTTGCTTCAGCATCCTTCTGCTGTGGTGGAGCCACCTACTTACACAACTCAAACCCTGTGTCTTTGGTGTTTTTTGGGTGGGGGGCTACTGGGAATTGAACTCACGGATACTCAACCACTTAGCTACATCCCCAGACCTATTTTGTGTTTTATGTAGAGACAGGATCTCACTGAGTTGCTTAGTGCCTCGCTGTTGCTGAGGCTGGCTTTGAACTCGCGATTCTCCTGTCTCAGCTCCCAAAGTGCTGGGATTACAGGTGTGTGCCACCGCACCCACGTGCACCTTTCGTTTTAATTTGCATCTGAGGGCAGTATCTGTAACTTGCGTTTGGAAGGTCCTTTTGGCGTAGTATACTCAGCATATCTCAGGTATTCAGGGGGAAGTGTGAAGACTGCCAACCTGATTCTCTGCTTGAGTTGACTTGATCAAAGTTGATGAAATTAGCATTCACTGGAGTTCAAAGAAAGCCAGGAATAATTTCCACATTTCCACAGCCACAGTAAACTGTAGCTAAGGCTTTTTTTTTTTTGGATGGTGGTGCTGGAGATTGAACCCAGGGCCATATGCATGCAAGGCAAGCACTCTACCAACTAAGCTATATCCCAAGCCCTGCTAAGACTTTTTTTTTTAAGTTGTTGATGGACCTTTATTTTTATGTGGTGCTGAGAATGGAACCTAGTGCTAGACAAGTGCTCTACCACCAAGCCACAACCCTAGCCCCCTGCTAAGACTTTTTTTAAAAGATTATTATTTTTTTTGTCGTAAGTGGGATAAGTTCCATATTTTTAAAAGATAGAATTTTTTCTTTTACTAGGAGATATTTTCCTTTTTGATTGGATGCCCATGGCAAACTTCCAAAAGGTGTAGTTTTGTGAAAAGTATTCCTTAAAGATCAGATTGAGTCTTAGCTGTGGCTAAGTGGTGGGTAAAGATCTCATATTGATTGCTGCTTTGTTCTTTATTGTGATGTTGTGTTATGCAGAATTTTCCCATAGTATAGCCCAGGAAACCCAAACCATGTTATCACATGATGGTTAACAGTTAACTTCTTCCTCGTTACAGACTACACTGCCCACTTTTCAGAGCCCAGAGTTTTCTGTTACAAGGCAACATGAAGACTTTGTGTGGCTACATGATACTCTTATTGAAACCACAGACTATGCTGGGCTTATTGTGAGTATGTTTTAGAATATCAAGTAGTTAAGCTATGCTACCTTGGTGTTGATTTTGCTAAAAGATTTACCAACATTTGATAATGGGTTGTGAAAACTCATGACTTATCTGCCTATTAGAATATTTGCTAACTCCAGATTGGTATATTCTAAACTGAATAATGTTACAACTATGAGATAAAGCATACAGAGGCATATGCTATACATTATAAACAGTTTAATGATTCAAGCCCTATCTTTTTCTCTTGTATTTTTTTTGGCATCAGTAAATCCTGTGATTTCTAGGATACTTCAGTATTGTTGCTAGTATGCAATAAAATTCCTAGTAGTGCCCAAAGACTAAGGAGGTCATTGTCAGCTTTGAGAATTAATTTTTAGCTGTAGGAACTTCTGTTTAGGGTGTTCCTTTCACTTAAAATTAATCTTTTGACTTTCCTTAGAGGTTGAAAAAATTGATTATACTAGTTTTAAGCTAACGTCAAACTGGTACTCTGCCAGTCTCTAAAATGAACAAATGATTATGTCAGAATGCCCATCTGTGGAGAACACACTTTGGATCAGAAGGAATAAGGTTTGGGTTAAACCCAGCAACTTTTTAGGTAGCCCCACTGGGGTGGCCAGTTGAATGAGGCACCAACTAGAACATGGGGTCAAGGTGCTCACAGTGTTACCTGCCTATGCTGCAGATTCCACCTGCTCCTACAAAACCCGATTTTGATGGTCCTCGAGAAAAGATGCAGAAACTGGGAGAGGGTGAAGGATCTATGACCAAAGAAGAATTTGCAAAGATGAAGCAAGAACTGGAAGCGTAAGTGGATTTTCTTGATGAGCTCACTCGTTCTCTTTTTCCCCGCCTTGAGTGCCAGGTACCAGGGATTGAATTCAGGGACACTTAACCACTGAGCCACATCCCCAGGCCATTTTTTTAATTACTTATTTTTAAACAGGGTCTCACTAAGTTGCTGAGGGTGGCTTTGAACTGTGAGTCTCCTACTTTAGCCTCCCGAGTTTTTGTATTGTAGATGTGTACCACCACCCATGGTGGGCTCTTTTGAAAGTCTAGGTGTTCGTTGCCCTGTCCTGATTTCTAAAACTACAATTTGCAAATGTAGTTTTGTGGAATGGAGTTTTTGTACTTCTGACCTTTTTTCCATAAAGGCCATTGATGCTGGACAGACTAGTTGTTTTTTCTTCTATATA
This sequence comes from Xerus rutilus, assembly GCA_028644305.1. Taxonomy (NCBI): domain Eukaryota; kingdom Metazoa; phylum Chordata; class Mammalia; order Rodentia; family Sciuridae; genus Xerus; species Xerus rutilus. The sequence goes on from CM053401.1 coordinate 140,733,156, forward strand.
GACCATATTTTTATTAGGGAATGCTGGTCTAGCATAGGGAAGAAAATAGAACTTTGTGTCTTCATAAATAACATTTTCAAATTGTTTAAATGTACAAAAATTTCTTCCTTGAAGTTTTGTTACAGGAAGTGTTAGGAGAAATTAGGTTGTAACAAATGCTATTACAAAAGCATTCTAAATAACCATATTAATGGTTTGAAAGAGGCCAGGTACATAGGCAACATATTTTAATCTGGTTGTAATTTTAAAGCAAAAGTGTATTCTTTATTTCATGCCATAATTGTGGGTTTGCATTACTGAGTACTGAAAAACTTACACCAGATGTTTTTCAACTACTGTTTCTCTCCTTAAAACAAATCATGTGAATTCTAAAACCACATACCATACCATTTAAGTATTGGAAGGTTAGGGAAAAGGTACTGTTTGCTCCCCACCCGCCCCTTGTACTAGGGATTGAACTCCTAAGTGCTTCAGCACTGAGCTATGTACCCAGCTCTCTTTATTTTTTATTTTGAGACAGAGTCTCACTAAGTTGTCAAGGCTAGCCTCAAACTTGCCATCCTCTTACCTCAGCCTCTCAAGTCTCTGGGATTATAGGCATGTGCCAGTATGCTCCATTACTATGTATTTTACTTAAATTTCTTAAGACACTTTTCCTGGAATACTACTTTTTATTTCTATTTTATATTTTTAGTTGTAGATGGACACAATACCTTTATTTTTGTTTACTTAGTATTTTTTAAATGTGGTGCTGGCAATCCGACCCAGTGCCTCTCATGTGCTAGGCAAGCGCTCTACCACTGAACCACAACCCCAGCCCTGTTCTTGGACTTCTTTATCTTGGCTGAAAGGCATTCACTCCCTTCTCCTACCACCATCAGCAAGTTGGAGTTCTGGTGCCCCTTTCAACAACTCTTCGGTGCCCTGCCCCAAGCCCATGTTGCCTAGGGCAAGATTCACACCTGAATCACTCTGCACACTGGAGTGCTTACCAGACCAGCTCTGTGGATAAAGCACTAAACAGTTTTCCAAGGTCCTAACATCTTGAATGCCTTGATTGAGGTAACACCACTTTTTAATTTCTGCTGATTTCAAGCCTTATTAAGGATTTATGCTTTGTGCATGATTGCCTAAAGGGTTTTAATCCTTTTTAAAGAAATGTCATACAGCTAGTAAATTTCAACAGTAGTAATTGCATGTAGGTTTGGGGGTCTCAGAAGGAGGAAAACACCACTTTCCTCCTCTGTTGGTTCACTCCAGATTCTAAAATGGCATGTGCCTTATTAACTACCAAATTAAACCAAAATGTTGTTTTGGTCTAGTTTAGTATTTTACTTATTAAAAATGAGCAGATCAGCTGGGTGCGGTAGCGCACGCCTGTAATCTCAGCACTTTGGGAGGCTGAGACAGAAGAATTGTGAGTTTAAAGCCACCCTTAGCAATGGTGAGGTGCTAAGCAACTCAGACCCTGTCTCTACATAAAACACAAAATAGGTCTGGGAACGTGGTTCAGTGGTCGAGTACCCCTAAGTTCAATCCTCAGTACCAAAAAAAAAAAAAAAAAGCAGATCACTAGACTATATATAGCTAACAAGTAGCAAATAGTATTCATCAGGTAGTTGAATGATGCCAAGTGAATTGTTTATGCCTTTGTCTTTTCAGTGAGTATCTCGCTGTCTTTAAGAAGACTGTGTCCTCTCATGAAGTATTTCTTCAGCGGCTTTCTTCTCATCCTGTTCTCAGTAAAGATCGCAACTTTCATGTTTTCCTGGAATATGATCAGGATGTAAGGCAATTTTATTCACATTCCCATGGTCTAGTTAAAGTGTATGACTGACCCAGGTGTGGTGGCGAATACCTGTAATCCTAGCTACTTGGACTGAAGCAGGAGGATTGCAAGTTTGAACCCAACCTTGGCAACTCAGAGAGACCCTGTCTTAAACTTTCAAAATGATTAGGAGTGTAGGTCAGTGGTAGAGTACTTGCCTACCATGTATGTGGTCCTGGGTTTGATCCTCAGCATTGCAAAAGAAAAATTTATACTTTCTGAAAAATGGACTATTATTAAAGTTCTGGCTTTTTCATAGTAGAAATACAGTGGAAACATTTGTGGATGCTTTCTCTTTTCTCCCCACAAATCCATTATAGAAGTCATTTTTGTGACTCTGCCTACATTTTGGCTTTGTATCCCCCTTCCAAACACTAGTTTTTTTTCCCTTCAGTTACGTTTGGGATTGTTAGAAGGAACTTAAATTGATTTACATTGATTTCTTTTGGTTACCCTTTTTGTTAATGGAGATGTGCTTGTGTGAATATTTAGTATTTTTTTACATTATGTTTATCATCCCTTAATATGAGACAAGCCCTGATTTAGAGATTTCTTCTGAAGCTTAAAGCCTAATAAACAATGTAGATTGAATAGAATATAATCCTACCAAGTCTGAAAATCCTCAGACTTGGTTCCTATGTATATGTGATCCTTTTAGAAAGAGATGACTTATATTTAATATTATCCATTTATTATATATTTTAGATTCAGTGGGTAAAGCAGAATTAAAGATACCTTCTAGCCGGGCGCCGTGCCGCACGTCTGTAATCCCAGCACTTTGGGAGGCTGAGATAGGAGAATCTCGAGTTCAAAGTCAGCCTCAACAATGGCGAGGCGCTAAGCAACACAGTGAGACCCTGTCTCTACATAAAACACAAAATAAGGCTGGGGATATGGCTCAGTGTCCGAGTACTCTTGAGTTCAATCCCTGGTGCCAAAAAAAAAAAATAAAGATACCTTATGCACGTTCCTATATTATTAAAAAGTATTGTTTGGAATGTTATTCATAACTTGAGAGAGCTTAGAAAAAATATGTAACATAAACTGTTTTGGAATTTTCTTTTAGCTAAGTGTTAGGCGGAAAAATACCAAAGAAATGTTTGGTGGCTTCTTTAAAAGTGTGGTGAAAAGTGCTGATGAAGTTCTTTTTTCTGGAGTTAAGGTAAGGGACTTGAAGTATTTGAGAAAACTTACAATTTCATAGGAATAGATCACCTGTTTCTTTGGACGAGATAATATCACAAAGTACTAATTTTTAAGAAACGGGCTATTTTCATTTATTTAATTCAGTTTTTGCTTATTTCTCCAAAACACCTTGTTCTCTCTCAGGAGAAGTGACGTGAACCTTTCCACACTTGAGTATTTTCTCCTTTTGTAAGGACAGAGATTACTCAATTTTAAAAAGAAAATAAGCTAGAAGATCAGTATTTCATGCCATTCTCCAATATGGTGGCCGCCAGCCACAGGTGGCAGGTGAGCACTTGACATGTAGTTTAGTAGGCATGATAAAGGAAACATTTTGTTTTATTTACATATTGGATTTTAAGGACTTAGTACAAATTAAAAAATATAAAGTGTCTCACTAATGTTTTATCTACCAATGATTATAGTTTTAAATATGCTCTGTTAAGTATAATATTAAAATTAATTTCAGTCTTCCCAGAATACCACTGTAGAGAAGGTAGCATCAGAAATTCCTTTTGGAGCCTTGTGCAGTGGTGCACGCCTATAATCCCAGCACTTTAGGAGACAGAAGAATTCCAAGTTCAAAGCCAGCCTCAGCAAAGATGAGGGGCTAAGCCACTCAATGAGACCCTGTCTCTAAACAAAACACAAAATAGGGCTGGGGATGTGGCTCAGTGGTTGAGTGCCCCTGAGTTCAATCCCCGGTACCAGAAAAAGAAATTCCTTCTGGATAGTGCTGTTCTAAAAAATAAGAATTAAAGCACAAGTCATTCATTGTTCTCATAGATGTGATTTCTTTTCTTTAGTCTTCAGGCCATCTCCCTCCTTTTAAACTGAGTTACCTTAATATCAGATATCTGACTTTGTCTTTCCAGGGCTAACGCTTGAGTGGGAAACAGTACAGGTGCACAGTAGAGAGGATAGTGTCAGAAATTTGGAAACTCTGGCACAGTGCTGAGATGTGTGGACTGTCAGGTATCAGTTCATTGTGCAGTGTTTAGTATCCTTGGCCAGTGCCTACCAGGTGTACCAATATAAAGCCAACCAAATTTAAGTAAAAAATAACCACATATAGATTCAAGTGTGCAAATCTGGGTGGCAGTGCCTCACTTGGCAGAACCATTGGGTCTTAGGTTACCAGAGATTATTCTTCAAAATAAATGATTCTCTGTTGACATTTTCTGTCAGTCAGCACTTGATTATTGCTAGTCCAAGGTATTATCAATATCTTTGAAGTTTGCAATCCTCTTATCTGTGGAGGTTAAACTTTTTACTTAGAAATTTGTCAATATGTTCTATTACAAAATTTATGTTCTTGTATTCTGCTGAAGTTATTCTTTTCCTTCTTTTAGGAGGTGGATGACTTCTTTGAGCAAGAAAAGAACTTCCTTATTAACTATTACAACAGGATCAAGGATTCCTGTGCTAAAGCTGACAGAATGACCAGATCTCATAAAAGTAAATACTTTTTACCCACTAGCCACTTTTGGCTTTGCTAGTGTGCCTGCTCTGCTCATATAACAAGGACTGCACTGTTTCTCCAGATGTTGCTGATGACTATATTCACACTGCGGCCTGCTTGCAGAGCCTGGCTTTAGAAGAACCCACAGTCATCAAAAAGTAAGCTATTGTTGTGAAAGCATTTCCCTGACTTTCTAATTGAAGATTACTGAATGATATATTTAAAGAATAAAGGGTACTGTCAGAGGCTTCAGTTTTGCCCTGGAACACAGGCTTATCAGCAACACTCTCTAGCACTCAAGTCTTTGTAAGGCATTTATAAGAGAGTTGTAGGGAACTGAGGGTTCTTCTGTAGGTGAATAAATGTGGTGTAGAGCCTTTATTTCTGTCACATTAAATGACAAAATCAAAGGGCATTTTACCCATTAATGTCTTAGTGTTTTGGTAAGATCATTTATTTGATAGACAATTTAAGACCTTAAACCACAATTGTGTGTTTATTTTCAGATATCTATTGAAGGTTGCTGAACTATTTGAAAAACTTAGGGTAAGGATTTTTGTGTTTGTCTTCATAGTATATATATTTTATAATCAATCTGTGGATAACTGTCTTGATGGTGACCTTTACTTTTTAAAATAGAAAGTAGAGGGTCGAGTCTCATCAGATGAAGATTTAAAGCTGACAGAGCTTCTCCGATATTACATGCTCAACATAGAGGCGGCAAAGGTAAGATGAGGAGCCGTGAAACATAACTACAGTTCTAGACCACCTTGTTGTGACTAGAAACCTAATGTTAGAGCTAGCTGTTCCTTTGGATTAGAAAGTTGCTTTATATTTAGGAGAAAGATAGGAATTTTATCAGGCTTATTTGTGTAAGTGACTTGCCCTTTTGTGACATTGGATCCCTAAGTATGTAGAATAAACTTCAGGAGTAAAACATGAGTTTTCGCTTCTCTTTCCCCAAATATATGTTTTGATGTGTTTTCTTGTTATATTTGGACATTTTTAATGCTTTTATAGACTATTTCATGGAATTAAGAGCTAACTTAAAATTTTTTACTTACACACAAAACTAGGTGCAGTAGTTTACTGAGCTTCAACAGTTTTTGCCAGTCCTGAGCAGTACTAAGGAACTGTTTGATTTTATACATGCATTCTATCTAATTGTAGATGTTTGGTGTTGAAGTAACTTCTACTTTGCTATAAGATTGCAAAGAATCTTCACTTTAAATTAGATCAGTCCCTAGTATATATTTCCATAAGCAGGATTTGCAGTGTAGGGTTATGTGATCCCAACTTCTTTGTTGCTCAGTTGAATTCTTGCAGCATTCTGCTTTGATTCATCAGCGTTAACTGTACATGTGGTTTGTTGTTGTTATTGGTTTTTGCTGCTGTTTGTTTTGTGATAGTAGAGGTAGAACCCAAGACCTCATGTTTACTAGGCAAGTATTCCATTTTTATTTGTTTTTGAGAGTGGGTTTTGCTAAGTTGCTGAGGCTGGCCTCAATCCTGTGATCCTCTTGCCTCAGCCTCCCAAGTACTGGAATTATAGGCATGTGCTACCACGCCCAACTGCATGTGTTTTAGTACACAATGTTTAATTTTGTTAATTACCTTCAGTTGAATCAACTAGAAAATAATCCTTGGGCTAGGATTGTAGCTCAGTGGTGAGGCACTGGGTCTGATCCTCGGTACTATATAAAAATAAGTAAAGATATTGTG
>CM053401.1:140739452-140773248 GCA_028644305.1 Xerus rutilus
AAAAAAAAAAAAAAAAAAAAAATCTTTAAAAAAAAAAAATGATCCTTTTACTCTGTTGGATCATCCCACCGCCCCCATTCTCACCCCTGCTCCAAGTACTAGAGATTAAACCTAGGGGCTCTCTACCTTCGAACAACATCCTTGCCCTTTTAAATTTTAAACAGTATGTTGCTGAGTTGTCCTGGCTGGCCAGGATCTTGGGACACTCCCCTGCTGAGTTGCTGGGATTACAGGCATACATCACCATGCTCACTGTTGAGTTGTTTGTTTGTTTGTTTTAACTTGACACACACAAAGAATTCTAGGAAATCCCTCAAATGTAAAGAGTTGCATATTTCTGCTAATCTTATGAGGATAGATATAAGTATAAAGGTAGATTAGATCTTTTCATGTAACCTTTCAAATGTGGCATTGGTCCTTGTATTGTTTTCTAGACTGTTTAAGCCATTTGGGTTTGTTTTCTGGAGATTTTTATGTTGTAACTGTTAATTTTCTTCTCAGGATCTCTTATACAGACGCACCAAAGCCCTCATTGACTATGAGAACTCAAACAAAGCTCTGGATAAGGCCCGGTTAAAAAGCAAAGATGTCAAGTTGGCTGAGGCACATCAGCAAGAATGCTGCCAGAAATTTGAGCAGCTTTCTGAATCTGCAAAAGAAGGTTGAACAGGAATATTCTTTACTTATTTTATGTTTTATTTGGAAATAATTTTAAGCTTACAGAGGGAAAGTTGTACAAAAGTGCAAAAACACCCACATATCCTTAAATCAGAGTCACTTTCTTGTTCACATCTTTTTAATCACTTACACACTAAAACTTGCCTTCACATGGATGTCTGGTATTTCTAATCCATATGAATAAGTTGCATATGTGGTCCTTTTATCCCTAAAAACTTTGTTGGGTTTCCTATCTAGTTATCCTAGATCTTAGTCTCCTTTACTCCAGAAGTTTTATTTGCAATATTTATCCTTTTTTCGGTACTGGGGATTGAATTTAGCGGCAGTCCACCAGAGCCATATCCCTAGCCCTATTTTGTATTTTATTTAGAGAGTGTCTCACTGAGCTGCTTATTTAGTGCCTCCCCATTGCTGAGGCTGGCTTTGAGCTCTTGATCCTCTTGTCTCAGCCTACAGAGCCGCTGGGATTACAGGCGAGCACCACCACACCCGGCTATTTTACCTATTTATAAATATCTCTTTGTAAAAAGGTTTTTACAAATAGATTATAATGTGTATCTTCCTTGTGTGCATATTCTCTAGTTGTAGCGTTCATTTTGGTTACTTAGGTGTCCAGTTTCTCCACTGCACTTAATGTATTCCTACCACCCATCTATGGGGAGATAATTGAAGATCACATACATGTCCTGGTTTTTACCAAACTTCCCTGGATTCTTCCTAACCAACATTTACTTTGATGGTTGCAATCGGGTGATACCTCCTCCCTCAGTTCTAGCATTGCATGTACGGGTCAGCAGTTGCTAGTCATATTACAAACAAGAGTCTCCCCGCCCCCACTGTCATCTTAATTCTTTTTTCTGTGTGTGATCCTGGGGATTGAACTCAGTCTTGAGCATGCTAACCAAGCCCTCTACCACTCTGTGTTACATCCTCAACCCTTCCTTTTAATTTGTTACTGTCCTAAATTATTTGGGTGTTCAGTGTTCAGACTTATCCAGTGGGAACACCTTGAAACTGGCATGTCTTTGAGACACATTACACACTTTTTTTTTTAAAATAGCAGTTAGTAGTACTGCATAGACATTCGACTCCAACCTTGTGATGGACCATTTTTCAAGAAGCCTGGGTTCTTTTTCTTAGGGAATAGTAGCCAAGATCTGGGTGTCCTGGGGCACTTATTGTTCTAGGGTGTCTTTGCTTCTAGGCCCTTCAACAGACAGTATTGGGGAACGTAGGTGGTTAGTACATGTGATTGCACATCTAGGCAAGTTTCAGGGATCATAGTCTATCCCGATGATGTAATTCCTGTCTGCATCCACTAGGTTCTTTCTTGCCTTTGCCCTATTCCAGAACAGATTATTTGTTGTTGTTGTTACGAGGGATTGAACCTAAGGGCTCTTAAACACTGAGCCACATTCCCCTGCCCTTTCATTTTATTTTGCCTTGCTAAGTTGCTAAGGCTGGATTTGAACTTGGAACCCTCTTGCTTTAGCCTCCTGGGTCACTGGGATTGTAGACAAGTGCCATTTGTGCCTAGTCAGGAAGCTTTTTAGTATAGATTAACTTCATTGTAAAATGGTGCGTTACTTTATTGAACATGAGTATAATATGTAGTCTTTTTACCTAAGAGGATCTTATGGATCTTCCATAGGGTTCCAGGGCTAGGAACATGTCAAAGCAAATGTTGAACTAGATTTCTCTCTTGATTATCATCCCCCCCGCCTCCCAGGTTTCCATGAGAAATCCCTGTCTTATTTATTTTTGGTGCTAGGGATTGAACCCAGGAGTGCTTAACTACTAAGCTACGCTCCCAGCTCTTTTTGTTTTTCGTTTTGAGACAGGGTCTCACCAAGTTGCTTAGGGCCTCAATAAGTTGCTGAGATTGGCTTTGAACTTGGGGTTCTCCTGCCTCAGCCTCCCCAGTTGCTAGGATTACAGGCATGTGCCACCATGCCCAGCCCTATCTCATTTTAAAGCATAGTCAGCACAGAACTTTTGTTTTTTTTGGTAGAGACATTTAGGTGTATCTGGAAATGTCTTCATAATAACAGTGGTCTGAAAACAACATGCTTGAAACTACCTGGCCTGTTTAAGCCTAGGTTTTGTAGAGTATAATATCTTGTCTTGCTTCATGTCTATTTAATGCTCTAATGCTTTGACTGCATGGCAAAGAGCTTTTTACTGCAAGTTGGCAATTGCATGCAGATGTTTATGTTGCTTGCTGTCTTGGATTTGTTTTTTAACCTGGGGATTGGACCCACAGGATCTTGCTAAGTTGCCCAGGCTGTCACCCAAGTTGAAATCTTCCGAGTCTCTAAGATAACCGGTGTACTCCGGCATGCCTGGCTTAGAATTTTGCTTTTTTAATTTTTTTTTTAAGGCTGAATAATAGCCCATTGTGTCTGTATTACACTGTTCAAAAAATTTATTTGTTGTCCATTGATGGACACTGATTGATTCCATGTCTTGGCTGTTGTGATTAATGTTGCAGTGAACATGAGAGTGCAAGATGATCTTGGCTGGTGTTTTTTTTTTAAGAAAAATTTTCATCCTGTTTTAACAAGTGGTCGGTGGTATCCTCCTAATTGATTATTCCCCACAATAAGGCCCTTTCCGCAACCATTACTACCTTGTACTAGTTGTACAGTGATGGTGCTTGGTGATTGCATAGTGTGGCCTACTTAGGATCACAGTAACCAGAAGACATCTAGTGTATGTCCCAAAGTACTTAAAAAGGAGGAAATAATGGTGTATTGAGAAAGCTGTGGAGACCACTTAGGATATTTGGAAGCTACAGTGAATATGAAAATTTAACATTTCTTGGTTTGGTAAACTTTAACTCTTTCTTCCTGTAGAACTTATAAATTTCAAACGGAAGAGAGTGGCAGCATTTAGAAAGAATCTAATTGAGATGTCTGAACTGGAAATAAAGCATGCCAGAGTAAGTGTTTTCAAATTAAACCAACTTTAGGTTCCACCCCTCTTTCCTAGTTCATTGTCCCAGTGTCATCAGGCAGATGGGTTTTGCCTTATGGTGTTTTTTTGTTTGTACCAGGTATTGAGCTCAGGGGCACTGGACCATTAAGCCACATCCTCAGCCCTATTCTGTATTTTTATTTTTAGAGATAGTGTCCAAGTTGCTTAGCACCTAGCTTTTGTGAGGTTGGCTTTGAACTTGTGAATTCCTCAGCCTTCCCAGCTGCTGGGATTATAGACATGCACCACCATGCTCGGCCTTGAAATAGTTTTGAGAAGAGCATTCTTGCCTCCCTCACAGGGCTTGTGGGCTGCACTGAATTACCTGCTCTAATAATTTAGCAATAAGCTCTTTAATACCTTGGGTTTCATTGAAAGCTTTCAGAAGAAACAACTTTTTTGTTTGCCAAGCATCTTCCAGTACTCCTTGGTTTAGAAAGGAAGAAAATCTTTTATTTTCCTGTTGAATATATTTGATGTCTATAGTTTAGCACAGAAGCAAGAGGACAGTGTTCTCAATGCTGGGAACATGTCAGATCTAATGGGGTCTTTTAAGAGAGTTTTCGGTGCCCATGCTCAGAATCCCTGAGGATATCTGCTTGAGTGGTTCCAGTAACAAGGTCAACCCTTCAATCTTAAAGGCCATAATGGGGATTCCTCCCTTGGAAAGAACTGTCACTGGCCCTCACTTCGTGCTTACTCACCTTTTTTTGGTGTTGAGATTAAACTTAACCAATGCCTTTGCACATGTTGGGCAAGTGCTATACCACTGAGCCATATCTCCATCCCTCATTTGTTTAATTAGGTCTAACTTTCTGTTGTGTATGACTTTAAGTTGGAGTTTAAACCATAATTTTGCATAAATAACTATGTTCTGGGCTTTTTTTTTTTTTTTTTTTTGGTACTGGGGATTGAACTCAGGGGCACTCAACCACCGAGCCACATCCCCAGCCCTATTTTGTGTTTTATGTGGAGGCAGGGTCTCACTGAGTTGCTTAGCGCCTCGCTGTTGCTGAGGCTGGCTTTGAACTCGCAATTCTCCTGTCTCAGCCTCCCTAAGTGCTGGGATTACAGGCTTGCGCCACCATGCCTGGCTTGTTCTGGGCATTTGTAAGTTTTGTTTTGGGGTGGTACTAGGTATTGAACCCAGTGATATTCCTCCACTGAACTACATCTCCAGTCCTTTTAGAGATGGGGTCTAAGTTACTGAAGCTGGCCTTGAACTTGCTGTTCTCCTGCTTCAGCCTCCTGAGTCAACCAGGATTACAGGTGTGGGACACTGCTCACAGCTTTCTAGCGTCTTTGAAGTGAGAACTTTGCAAAGCAGTTTTTCAGAGTTTTTTTTTTTTTTTTTAAATATTTATTTTTAGTTGTAGGTGGACAGACTATTCTATTTTTACATGGCTCTGAGGATCGAACACATGCTAGGCGAACACGCTTCCACTGAGCCATAACTCCAGCCCTTATTTCTTGTAATTTCATTTATAATCTTACCAACAGCTTTTTTTTTTTTTTTGTACTGGGGATTGAACTGAGGAACACAACTGAGCCACATCCCCGGCCCTATTTTGTATTTTATTTAGAGACAGGGTCTCACTGAGTTGCTTAGCACATCACTTTTGCTGAGGCTGGCTTTGTGCTCGTGATCCTTCTGTCTCAGCCTCCCAAGCCATAGGGATTATAGGTGTGTGTGCCACCACGCCTGGTACCAAAGACTAATTTTTAAGCAACTTTTTATCTGGTCTAAGGCCTTGTAAAGCAGAATAGGCATGAGTGCATTTAGGAGCAGATGGGAAGGGTGGAAAGTGGAGGTGCCAGAGCAGTAGTCCCAGACCCTCTTGAGGGAGTGAAACTCTTCACATGAAATGGGTGGTGAGTAGATTGTGCATTTTAATTGGGATTTAGTGGAGAAAAATGGCAGCCCAGCTGGACTGGTTTCAGATCTCTTTAGACAAGCTACATCAGTGGATTTATGTTTCATTTTGAGTATATTACAATTCTTAGATTCTAGAGTGATTTATTGGCCTACCTTGACTTTGATGTTACTTATTTTTTTTTCCCCAGAACAATGTCTCCCTCTTGCAGAGCTGCATTGACTTGTTCAAGAACAACTGATCTGCCTTTTCTCTGAAGGAAACAAATGTGAAAACTACATCACTTGCACTTAAATCATTACCATAGAATATGATTAGCTTTGACTTAGTTTAAAATTATGTGAATAAATATTTTGATTTCTAAAAATCTTAACACTTAACCATGTTGGTTTAAAAATATTTTTATCGCATGCTACTTGGACATAACTAATCTTTTCCTTATGCATTTAATACCTCAGAGTGGGCAGAATCTAAATACTGGATTCTCCTGAGTTTGTCTTCAGTTACTTAAGAAAGGGTGTAGAAGACGTGTGCCTTCTGGAAATAAGTAGAAGCAATCACCAGGCCCATGTCTTATCACCCCGGTTCATGTGCCCATGTCCCTACAGACTAATTGTGTCAGGGAGGTGCCAGTTCAACAAATGATAACAGCTACTTGTTACAGCTGACATTCCATTCCTTCATTAGGTGTTTTTTTTTTCCTCCTTGTTACTCATGTTCTTGAGTCACTTCAAGTGTTTGTATAATAGAAGGGCAAAAAGATCTCATTTATCTTTGTAAAACCCTTTGCAGTTCCATTTTTGTAGTTGGGATATAAATATTTGAGGGGAGAGAAGTACATAGGGGTATATAGAGAAATAAACAGTATGGCCTGCTTTAAAAGATGGCTACACGAGAAATAGGTAAGCTCTTTCCCTGATGTTGGGGGAATGCGTGTTTGGGCTTTTTCGTTTTTTATAAAGTATACAATAAAAAAATAAATCATACTACTCTATGGAGTGTTTTGTGAAAAGACTAAATGCATTTGCAGCTAAGCTAATCCTTGTCTGGTTGAGAGGGCTTTTCTTCTATCTAATCTTAATTTTTGCGGACTTTAGGCCAGTTGTTCGGGAAGTCTCTTAAATCAAATCTGTTTATTCCTGTTCTTATTCAGGCTTGTATTTTTGACAGGGGCATATGTGACACTGTCTCCTTGTGTTTGTGTCATCTTTTATTGGTGATGACTCCAAAGCACCCAAGGTTGTGTCTGTCAGGTTTTCTCTGTTGTAAAGCTTAAAACTTTATTTTTACTTTTGTAATAAGCTTATTTATAAGATACTTTGAGATTAAGAAAGATCATATTACCCACCATCTTTAGCATCCATTATAGTGTAATCAGTAGCTGGTATGAGGGTCACTTAACTGATCATTTGAATATCATAGGGAGCGTTTTTCTGTTATAGCAGGTGTTGATGTCTTGCCTTCCTAGCTGGTTGCGGGTGGCTAAAACTTTATGTGCTGGCCACACTGCCCTCTACTGCCTCCAGTATTTATTTGGGAAGCATGATTTATGTAATGGGTGAATTTAAGCTCAGCTGTTACTTCTCCAGTCTAGCTCCTGTCCACATTTCTCCTTCCCTGTTACTTCCATAGTGTTTATAGTAGCACAACCATAAGGTCCTGTTATTTGGATAGGTGACAGTACAGAGCTAGTACTCAAGCCTTGACTATAGCTGCTTGAGTACCCATGCGATCAGACCTGGTTTAATGAGCTGTCTGGTTACTAGCCTTGGGGTCTTGTACTTTCTTCAGACTGGATCTTTTGCTGGGACAGTGGGATCTGAGTTCTGGCTTTGCTACTTGCCAGTGGCTTAAGCAGCCTCCCATGTGAGCCAGCTGAATTTTGTGCAAGCTGGAGTCAGCATTTTAGACTAGGTGTCCCTCAGTCACCTTAACTATACTAGTGGTCTCTCAAACAGCCTTTTTTGCATGATTCTGGATATTGTTCCTTCTGGCTTTGATGACGAATGGAGCCTGAGTGGTTCATTGGTATTCATGCAGTCTTTTTCCTTTCACCATGTCAGCCAGCTGACAGTTACTACTTTTATATGCAGTATATTAGGCTGTAATCATAGTCCTTGTGGAAGTAGATGAACTGGCAGGAGAGAGGTCACCAATATCCTGAATCATGAAGTCAAGGCTGAGACTAGATGCAGACTGCATTGTATCCCTTGGGGTCAGATACAGGAAGGCTGGAGCTGAGACCTTTGGGAGGCAGTCTCTGCACAGCCTCAGCAGGGCCAACTCCATGTGGGAAACTAGCTACTAAGGAGCCTCCCTTATGGGAAATAGGTAGAGTTTGGACTACTTGAAGATGATGCAAAGCTTTTGGTGAGTCTTATTAAAGTTTCATTGTTCAGAGTAGAGTGCTTTTGTTTTTTCAAAATGTTTTTTAGTTGTAGATGGACACAATACCTTTATTTTTATGTGGTGCTGGGGATCGAACTCAGTGCTTAATACGTGCGGGATGAGCCACAACCCCAACTTTTTTTTTAATTTTTAGTTTTTGGTACTGGGGATCGAACCCCAGGCGCTTAACCCACTGAGCCACATCTCCATCCCGCTTTGCATTGTATTTAGAGACAGGGTCTCACCAAGTTGCTGAGGCTGGCTTTGAACTCGCGACTCTCCTGTCTCAGCCTCCCAAAGTGCTGGGATTGCTGGGGTTACAGGCGTACACCAAAGCACCCCATGAGAGTGCTTTTATATTAGGGGTTGTCTTGAAAAATTTAAGCTAGTGATCCCTCAGGAAACCGGTTGTATGCACAGTTTTTATGGAACCCTTCCAGAAGGATTCTAAAAGCAAGGAATGAAATGAATGGGAAATAGTTTAGGAGATGGGCCACCTAAGGAAGTGTGGTCCTAAGAATCTGATCTGCTGGGCTTACACTATACACACACCCCAAATTCAGATTATATATTGTTCCTAAACAAAACTTTGGAAATTATCAAGAGAAATCCACGATTGGTCTAAATTTTGTACAGATTGAGATCACATTGTGCTGTTTTGGGGTGACACCACAAGTAATAGGCAGCTCACCTCATCACATCTATACTTGTTCCACGTTTTTCTGCATCTGTTTGCTCCACATTTGCCTTGCTCACACCCTTTTGGGTTGTACATTTGAAGTTCATTTGAGGTAATGCATGGACTTATCTCCAAAGGGGGATTTCCAATTGGAAGGTCTTTTCAGATGAAGTAAGCATCTTGCACCACCAATCTTCTGCCTGCAGGTGGCAGACTAGACCCAGCAGAGTTGCACTCCCACAGCTGGTGGTGTGGGTGGGCCCTCCTGGTGCAGCTGAGGGAACCTAGCATGCCTGCAGAGTCCCTCAGATCATTGTCTGTAGCTCAAGTGCTGATTGTGCCAGGAAAAGGAGTGTGCTGCTACCTGGAATCTCTAGTAGTTGTGGATGGTGTCTGCCCAGACCTCTGGGCCTCAGATTCTTGGTGATCCATGACAACCTCCCTGGTTGAGGCCCTTCTTTTCAGGAAGAGAGCTTACTGTCAGGCCTCTTGTCTAACAGGTAATGAGGGCTCAAAGCCTGGCCGTGTGAGGTCCCTGGAAAGGAGGCAGAGGACCACAGCTGTACAGTGGGACTAGAGACAACTGGAACTGAAAGGTCTAGAGGGACCCTCTCCTATCCACTCATCCCCTAACAGATGGGTGCTCTGCCAAGGTGGTACACCCAAAGTGATTACTTATAGGAGGTTTGATTAACTTTTTTTGGGGGGGGTACTGGAGATTGAATTCAGGGGTACTCAACCACTGAGCCACATCCCCAGCCCTATTTTGTGTTTTATGTAGAGACAGGGTCTCATTGAGTTGCTTAGCGCCTCGCCGTTGCTGAGGCTGGCTCTGAACTTGGGATTCTCCTGTCTCAGCCTCCCTAAGTGCTGGGATTACAGGCTTGAGCCACCGTGCCCGGTTTGATTAACTCTTTTTTTTTTTTTAAATATTTTTTAGTTGTATATGAACACAATATCTTTATTTTATTTTTTTATTTGTATGTGGTGCTGAGGATCGAACCCAGTGACTCACGCATGTGAGGCAAGCGCTCTACCACTGAGCCACCACCCCAGCCCTTGATTAACTCTTTAATCGTTTTTTTTTTTTAAATGGGGATGGTACTAGGAATTGAACCCAGGGGTGCTTAACCACTGAGCTACATCCCCAGCAGTTTTTTTTTTTTTTAATTTTTTTGTAGTTGTAGATGGACAGAATGTCTTTGTTTTATTTTTATGTGGTGCTAAGGATCAAACCCAGTGCCTCAAGCATGCTAGGCAAGTGCGCTACCACTGAGCCACAACCTCAGCCCTTCCCCAGCACTTTTTTATTTTTGATTTTGTGACAGGTTCTTGCTGAGTTCCCAGGGCTGGCCTTGGACTTGAGATCCTTTGGTCTCAGCCTTCTGCACTGCTGGGAATACAGGTGTGCACCACTGTCCCTGGCTGTTTGCTTCGTGGTGCTAGCGATTAAACCCAGGACTGTGCATGGTAGTGCACTAGCACTGAATTACATCTGCAGTCTCTCTCCTTTATGGGCTAGGCCTCATACAGACTTACGGAATAAAATCTTCCAGAGACTTGAAACTACTACTTGTGTAACTTTGTTCTGCTAGATTCCTATCCGAAGGGCAGGTCTCCCTGCAGATGAATAAAAGCATCTTGGTCTTTTCCTCTTAGCCCTTCCAGCCTCTTCCCTTGAGCAACCCCCAAACCACCCACGCACCCACCTCCTTCAAAACCTCATTAACTGGAAATTTTTGAATGATTTACAGACCTGTTTTTGGAGTACTTTAATTTTATTGGGACCTTGTTTTCTAATGCATACTTTATAATACTCCTTTAAAGGAGTTAAAGTGTGGGTCCTGTAATATTCAAAACAGAAAAAGAAGAGCCTATAATCCCAGCCCAGAGCCATTTTTTGTTGCTGATGGTCACCTTTCAGCTCTTTAATTCTTTGGTTGTATCCTTGGCTAGTGGAACAAAGTGCCTGTTTAGGGGAATTTTTAGCATCGGTCAAAGGGGAGAGTTTGAAGGAGTTTGGAGTGTGGGGTTTCCACCGAGCTTGCTTCAAAGAAACAAGGCTAGACAGCTACTTCAGATTTCAAACTATTCACTGGCGGCAGTAGTAGCAGTAGTGGTGGTGGTGGTGGTGGTGGTGGTGGTACGGGGAATTGAACCTGGAGGTGCTTAACTGCTGAATTACATCTCCAGACATTTTTTATTTTGAGACAGTCTCACTATGTTGCTTAGGGCCTCATTAATTTGCTGAGGCTGCCCTCAAACTTGAGATCATCCTGCCTCAGTCACTGGGATTACAGGTGTGTGCTACCATGCCTAGCTTGTGCCATGTCCCTTCCACATTGCAAAACCCCAGAAGAGGACAATTCATGCTGCTCCCAAAACAGCAAGTACAAATGGTACTGCTGTTATCAGTGACTCCAGATTCAGACCTGTGCCTGTGATGATTCTTGGCATAGTTCCTGTAAGTCTTAATTCCTCCTGGCCCCACCCTGCTGAGGTCAGGGAGGTTTCTACAGAGCAGTTGAATGTTCTGCTGGAGGGTGGAAACTTCAAGCTACAGCCGGCCTTCTGAAGTCCAGCTGGATCCTGCTGCAGTTCCTGGGGCCTCTGCCTCTCGGATTTGTTCATTTTATCATGATTCCATGAGTTGGTTGTGTTGGAGATGGCCAGACGTTTATCTGGAGAAGAAAAAGTGGCAGGACTAGGAGGAAAAAATTCATTAAAGAATCCTAAAGGGACAGAGGGAAGAGAACCAATGAGAGTAGGCAAACCAACAAAATGCGAAGCCCCATCCCTTCCTCCAGGGGAGGCTGATCCAGGCCTCAGTTAATGCCTGAGAAGACAGGAAATCCTGAGCCTTTGGTCCGGGGCTGGACAAACACTGGAAGAGCCTGCTGTGAATCCCAATAGGCCTTGCACTGTGTTTTCCTAAAGTCTGGTTTATGTCTGTATTGCTTTGTGACCCCTTCTGTGCTGTTAAAATGCTTGTTGCACAGGGAGGGGGCAGGAGCAGTGAAACTGACCACATGTGACTTGCTTCAGAGTTGAGATGAGATAAAGCTGGTGTGAGGTGTCCCTTAGAGAGGGAAGTGTGGGGTCTGGAGGCTGGGATCGTCATGCCTTCTATCACCAAGGATTTGGCTGGAGTCCGATTTCAGCCTAGTCAAGGCTGAGCTTGACCTAAATACAATCCTAGGCCCTATCATCACCCACTTATATCTTACAGCAGTCCAAGGGATCTTTTTAGGCTGGGTGTAGTGGCACATGCCTGCAATCCCAGTCACTCAAGGCTGAGACAGGAGGTTCACAAGTTCGAGGCCAGCCTTGGCAACTTGGACCCTGTCTCTAAAAAATAAAAAGGTTGGGCTAGTGGTGTGGTACTAAACCACTAACGTAGAGCGTTTGCTTAGCATGTGTGAGGCCCTAGATTTGATTCCCAGCACAGCAAAAAAATTTTTAAAAGGTTTGGGTGTGTAACTCAGTGGTACAGTGCCACTGGGTTCGATCCTTAGTACTTCAAATAAACAAAGGGGATCTTTTTAGAATGTATGTCAGGTTATGAGCTTTCTACCAATGAAATGGTACAAGCTTTGGTTCTCTGCCACTCAATAGAGAGGGTTTTATAAGCAATTAGCCAGCATGTTGGAAAATGGCTGGCTCTTGCCTCCAATGTCTTAACCCTAAGGGAGACTCTGATATGATTTTGCATGGGAAGGTGAGTGGGTGCCTCGGCTGTACAGTGTTTTGAAAGTAGCTTCTTTTGACATGTGGGCTATGTACTTCTTATCTCATTCACATAGTTTGCTGAGAATTGCAGTGCAGTCGATATAAAAACAAATGATCAAAGTTTCTGTGCTGATCAAAGTGACTTGTGTCTGGTTTTTGTTGTGGTCAATGTTTCTGGCAAGCACCCTTCCAGGTGTGACCTCTTGTAACTTGGAACCAGGGAGTGTGAGAAAGGAGGATTTTGTGCATTCCTAGCTAACTTTAGTGTGCAGTTAATCTATAAAAGATAGGCTTCAGTGGGCAGCTAATCCTTAAGAGAGAACAGACAGAAGCTGAACTTCTGAGAGGTGGGTCTGGATCAAGGGTTTATGTACGTTTTCACCAATACCCTTCATAACTCCACATTTGACTCAAAAGCCCAAATCTTTCCAACTACTACAAGGCCTTACCTGATTTGATGTCCTCTGCTCCAAGATTATACTTACCGAAGTGTCCATAGCAATATTTCCAATCCCACTTGCTCCTTGGAAATGGGATTTTGTTGCTTTCCCACCAAAAGGAATCTAATTGCCCTCCTCTTGAATCTGAGTTGGTTTTAATGACACATGGGATAACTCAGAGAATGGAACAGAAGCAACACTGAGAGGAGAAGATGTTTTGGAACTCAGCAACAATATAGAGCAGAAGATGTTTTGGAACTCCGCTGCCTTGCAGTGAGGATCCAAGCCACATGTATGAGAGGCCCAGTGTCTCACTGAAGTCCTTGGAGCCTTCCAGTCATTCCAGCCCAGGATGCAGATGAGTGATGATGTCTTCACATCAGCAGTGTCCCATAGAACATTCTGTGTGATGGAAATGCTGTGTGCCATCCAGGATGGTGGCCATTAGCCACATGTTAGGTAGGGCTTAGATAAAACACAGGAGGTCCT
Source organism: Xerus rutilus (assembly GCA_028644305.1). Classification (NCBI taxonomy): domain Eukaryota; kingdom Metazoa; phylum Chordata; class Mammalia; order Rodentia; family Sciuridae; genus Xerus; species Xerus rutilus. The sequence goes on from CM053401.1 coordinate 140,752,706, forward strand.
GTCAGATAAATCTAACAGATAACATATACTCCTCCTTTAGTGTAATACATCCCATGTAATATACTTATTATGAGTTGTTGATCTGAAATTCAAATTTTCACAGTCTTGCATTTTTATTTGCCAAGCCTGGCAATTCTGTATGGACCACCTGGAATGCAACTAGTGCAATTAAGGAAGTGAATTTTACATTTTGTTTAATTTTATGTTTAAATAGGCACATGTGACTGGTAGCCAAAGTATTGTACAGTGAGTTCTAGATAATGCCAACAGGCATTCTTTTTCCTTTTTTTGGGGGGTGAAGGGTGGGTGTGCTGGATATGGAACCCAGGGCCTCTCACATGCTAGGTGTATACTCTGATTAATTACACTCCTCTCCCCAGATGCAAGCAATCTTGTCCCCTTGAGACTTTTTTTTTTTGGTAGAAAGGGATTGAACCCAGGGGACTTAACCACTGAGCTACATTCCCCAGCCCTTTTTATTTTGAGATAGGGTCTTACTGAGTCACATAGGGTCTTGCTAAGTTGTGGAGGCTGGTCTTGAACTTGTGATCCTCTTGCCTCAGCCTCCTGAGTCCCTAGGATTACAGGTATGCACCACCACGCCTGGCCGACACATTCATGTCTTCCTAGCCAAAGTCCCCAACATTGTGTAACAGTGACAACTCATTCATACTAAGCCCTGTCAGGACTCTTGACCACAAATGTTCCAACGGTAATAAAATGGTGGTTATTTCAGGCACTCAGTATGGGTGTTTTCTTTCTCAATAAGTGTAACTGGAAGTCCCCATTCCTCTTGGACCTTTCTATGTGCTGTCCCCTCCTCCATTCCACTCTAACCAGGGCCTCCTTTTTTTTTTTTATTTTCTGGTATCCAGGATTGAACTCAGGGGTGCTCGACCACTGAGCCACATCCCCAGCCCTATTTGTGTTTTATTTAGAGACAGGGTCTCACTGAGTTGCTTAGTGCCTTGCTGTTGCTGAGGCTGGCTTTGAACTCTGCAATTCTGTCTCAGCCTCCCAAAGTGCTGGGATTACAGGCGGGTGCCACTGCACTGGGCTCAACCAGGGCCTCCTTGAAGCTCCTGAACACCCCAGGCTCCCTCCTGCCTCAGGGCCTTTGTTCTAATGACCCCAGTATCTGGAATGTTCCCACTCTGCCTCCACCAGATTTCAGTGGCACAGGGTACAGCCCAGATCTTGGTAGTGTAACAGATCTATCTGGCCATTCTGATATGCAGCCAAGGTCAAGACCACTTGGTTGTTCAGTCTCCATCATATCCTGTGAGCTGGGGATTCTCATCAGCCCTACCCTACAGAGGAGGATAATGAGGTGCAGAGAGGCCAGGCTAGGTGCCTAGGATCAAAGGGTGAGAAAAGGTGCGCCTGGGCCTCCCAGGGATCCTCTCCGTCCAGTGAAAGGATCTGATCAGAAGGCAGAGACTTGTGACTATAGAGGAGCCTTTACCTCGCACCCCAAGGGAGATAACCTGTCTTTGCTGCCCTTGGATGAGTCTGTTTTCTAGCTAATCAAGTTAATGAAAGGCTCCCTCATCCTGCACCAACCCCACCCCTGCCCTCAGCCACCCCACGCCTGTAATTTCATTCACAGCACTTCCCTCATTTCATTGCTTCCTCAGCAACTCCCCAGGACCTAGGGTTTCTGTTACCACTGGGAGGCCCCTCCCTGGCTTAAGGAAGAGGCAGCTAGTTAGCTAGCTGAAGGGAGAGGCTCATTTACAGAGCCCATGGGATGGGAATATGTTGGCAAATGTTTAGAACAGGAGGTGATAACCCCTTGTGTCCACCAGGTCCACCAAATGCTATTCTAAATACTTTTTTTTTCTCCCCGGTGGTGGTGGTACTGGCCCCTGCACATGCCTGGCAAGCACTGAATGATATCTCCAGCCCCTCTAGGTACCTTTTTAGGGTCTTTTTTTTTTTTCTTTTCCAGTACTGGGGATTTAACCCAGTGGTGCTTTACCACTGAGCTACATCCCCAGCCCTTTTTATTTTTATTTTGAGACAGAGTCTCTCAAGTTGCTTGGGCAGGCTCTGAACTTGCAATCTTCTCGCTTCCACCTTCTGAGTCTCTGGGATTACAGGTAGGTGCAACCATGCCTGGATAGATACTTAGAGAGTGGGAGGCCCCTGCATTTCTAGGAGTGAGTAAAAAGCAATTGGGTCCAATACCTGGGTGTGCATGGCTGGCTCTAGTTTGCGACTCTCTTGTCCTTTTGCCTTGGTTCTAGTTTAATGTCTCTTGCTGATTTTCCTTAAAGTCTTGTTTTCCCTGGTGGCTCCATTAAGGTAAGGAATCTGGTGTGTTTGAATCATCTAGGCCTCCTGTAGTTCCATCTCTGCCTCACTCTCTGGCAGTGGTGATATGGAGTTCAACCCTTTCCACATTTATTTAAAAAATTATTTTTTAAGCCAGGCATGGTGGCACAAGCCTGTAAACCCAGCACTTAGGGAGGCTGAGACAGGAGAATCACGAATTCAAAGCCAGCCTCAGCAACGGCAAGGCGCTAAGCAACTCAATGAGACCCTGTCTCTACATAAAACACAAAATAGGGCTGGGGATGTGGCTCAGTGGTCGAGTGCCCCTGGGTTCAATCTCCAGTACCAAAAAAAACAAAAAACAAAAATATTTTTTAAATGAAGAGAGGTACTCTGGGCACACAAACGAGGGGTCCAATTTGTGCTCCCCACCTCCCTGAGAGGCATTTGGAATACTGGCCCCATCTCAGATGAGGATAGTAACTTTGTCTGGCAGGAGGAGCTGGGAGGATAAAGGAAGGCAACTTATATAAAGCCTTAACAAGTTCTTCATAAATGTGACATTGGTTTTATATTACTGGTCTCTGTTCATTTTCTGGGTGCTGGTATGCACACAGTAGGCTCTTAATCAGGGTTTCCTGTACCTTTGCATGCAATACCATTGGCCTAGGGCCTAATTCTAGGAGTTCCATCTCTGCAGAAGAGTCTTAATCTTTGGACTTCCAGGGTGTGGCCAGAGGTAACTGCTGTGGCTTTTCTAAGGCTAGGTAGTCCTCCAGTAGTGGCTCAGAGCCCTCTCTGAAAGTGCTGACTCTTTGCTCAGGTGCCTCAGTGACCCCCCCCCCATCATCTTTTGCACTCTGTGCCCTGGTGCCCTGCAGGTCCCCTGGAGTCAGCAATGCTGTTCTCAGTTTTATTCAGGGACCTGGCCCACTTAGGCCACCTGCAGCTCCTTCCTGCACATACATCCACATCCCACCTCAAGACCTACCTGCCTCTGTCCAGTGGCATCCCTGACCACAGCACATCCTCTGCCAGGCAGTGAATGCCCAGAATTGGTGCCCTAGGAGTGTTCCTTACCTAATGGGGGGCAGCAGCAGGTGGGCAATCGCCCCCAGTTGTGATAAATCAGAGGCAGGCTCTACACAGTCCCTAGGAGGCCCCAGAGTGGCCAAGCCCCATGGGTCCATAGCAGTGGTCTGCTTGATGACCCTGTCTGACCTGCACACTTTCCTACCAGAGCTTCCTGGGGCTACTTCTCCACCAAATGCTTTGCCTGAATCTTCCTCTTGGTGAACTCTGGGAAAGCCTGAACTGAGGCAACAAAACAAAGCAGTTACAGGAAAATCAAGAGACTCGTTCTAGCCGGGCGCGGTGGTGCAAGCCTGTAATCCCAGCACTTTGGGAGGCTGAGACAGGAGAATCGCGAGTTCAAAGCCAGCCTCAGCTACGGAGAGACATTAAGCAACTCAGTGAGACCCTGTCTCTACATAAAACACAAAATAGGGCTGGGGATGTGTCTCAGTGGTCGAGTGCCCCTGAGTTCAATCCCCAGTACCAAAAATAAAAGAGACTCATTCTGTAGTTTTCCTTCCAAGTTCCTGTGGATTTTCCCGAGGTGCTACAGGAGGGAAGGAAGGCTACTAAGCTGCAGCTATTTTCAGCTGGGGCAGAAAGTGCTGTGGGAGGTACTTGGTGGGCCTGTTCCCCTTTTGTCCACCATGCAGTATGTCCATCCCTAAAGTGAGCAGTTTGCAAAAGAAAGGTTACTGACAAGATCAAATGAGGCACCCCTGAGACTCCAATCTGCCTCCCTGAGGACAAGGTTTAGGGGATTTATGGAGTAAAGAAGCAGAATGGTCTGAGGCATAGGGAAAGGTGATTTGAGGCAGGGAAAATGAGGTAATTAGCCGCCTGCCCATATATGGTCAAAGTTCATGCCTCTTCCTAGGACTTATGCTTACAAAATGGTGGTGTTATCATTTCTTGAGGGTGGAATTTCAGCTCTCTGACCTTAAAAGGTCATACTTCGGACACCTGCACAGCCTCAAGTTCAGGGTAGGTGATTTCAATGGTTTTGAGCTACACATAGTTACCTCCAAATTCCTCAAAAAGAACTCAAGCCATAATTTTATTATTTTTTATTGCTGAATAATATTCCATTGTGTATGTGTACCACAGTTTCTTTATCCATTCATCTACTATGACTTGAAATGCATTGAAATAAATTAATTAAAAAAAAAAACAACTTAAGCAATCATTTCCACAGAGGCCATATATCTATAGCAAAGTTATCTATAGCAAAGTTAATGGGAGTATACTGCAAAGCTAGGTAACCTCTAAGATTGATCTCAAAAACAAGTAACTTAAAAGTAAGTGAAGCTCAAGGATTTATTCAGGTTTCTCTGTTTCAGACCCTCCTTCTTGGGCCTCTCCCTTAGTCTCACTGAGGCTCCGAGAGGAGGGGGCTCTGTGGGCAAGGTCTAATAGCCCTTGTTGTTTATTTTCCTTTGGTTGCTTTACCATGTGAAAGTCAACGTAACTAATGCTGGGAGTGTTAGGGGCTGCTTATTTCTTTTTGTCTTTCCATACTAGGGACAATTCAGGCCTCAATGCAGTTTGAGGGAAGAAAAGGCTTGGGCCTGGGTCTCTTCACTGGAGGCCTAGGGAGATCTTTGGCAGAAGGAGGAAGCACTTCTGTCCAGTGGCCAAGAGAGCTATGGGCAAGGTACACCTCAAAAGAACCCTCACTTCCTGTGCAAGTTGCTTAGCCTTGGTTTTCTAATTTGAAAAATAGCGGTGGGAAACAGGGCCTGCAGATCGCATTGGCAGATTGAGGGAAAAAAGATCAAATAAATAAGTGTGGAAGTCCCTCTTTACACTCTAAAGGGTTATTCAAATAGAGTCACTACTGTGACTGATGAGATGAGGCCCAAAGCAAGGCAGCAGATGGAGGAGGCCCAGAATAAGTCTCAATAATGGTTCATAGCCAACTGGATCAGAATCACTAGGGTATAAGATGAACTCATTTATTCCACCTGCACAGAGGCCTTCCTGAGCAGAGACCTGGGACAGTGAGGGAGAGAGGCAGTTGGAATTTGAGGGAAGAGAGTTTCGGATAGAGTAAGGGCAAAGGCCTTGAGGTAGGGGTGTGTTTAGTGTGTGTATTAGCTCTTGTTTTAAAGGAGAGAAAATTTTTTCCTCAATCCTTACAAATTTGTAGTTGGGACAGACTCCCGTGACAAAGGACAGTGTTATAGTTTGGATCTGGATTATCTTCCAAAGGCTCATGTGTTGAAGGCTTGGTTCCTGATTCAGCAACAGATGGGGCTTTTAGGAAATGATTGGATCATGAAGGCTCTGATCTTCTCAGTGGATTAATCAATCAGTTGATAAATTCATAATTTGAATGGACTATTGGGAGGTAGTAGAAACTATAGGAGGTGGGAACTTAGTTGAAGGGAGGGAGTCCTTGGGGGAATGCCCTTGGGGACCAATATCTTATCCTAAACCCCTTGAGTGCGCTCACATGCGCGCGCTCTCTCTCCTTTCTTTCTGTCTCTGCTTCTCAGCTGCCACGAGCTGAGAAACTTTCCTTGGCCATGCCTTTCCACCATGATGTTTTGCCTCACCTCTGGCCTAAAACAATAGAAACAGATGAACATAGACTGAGCCCTCCGAAACCATGAACCAAGATAAATCTTTCCTCCTTTAGGTTGTTTCTCTCAGGTGTTTTGTCATTGTGATGAAAATCTGACTAAAACCGACAGGTGAACAAGAGAACAACAGGCAAGTTTATTAATTCATGTCCTGCGTGCCATGCAGAAAAGTAATTCAAGGCAATGGTTTAGGAGTCTGGCCATTTTAGACAAGTGACAAGACAAAGGAAAACAGACCCAGGCTTTCAGTGGCAGGGACACTGGAAAGGACTGTATGGGAAAATATTACCCGAGTAAAGTCTACTGAATCTTCTGCCATCATCTTTGAGCTGATAAGGGTTGTAAAGGAGGATTTACATTTTGTCTTTAGGCTGGAAATGGGGGGAGGATAGAAATATCTTTTATCTTTGTGAATCTCTGTCGTACTTGTGAGCAGAGCTCCCTGCATTCTGTCTTCAACTCAACAACCTTTCACGTTTTGGGGAAGCATATTCTTGTTTACTTAATTTGATACAATTACAAACTACCCCAAAAACTTAAGGGCTCACAATCACAGGCTCCTATGTTTAATGGCTCTGCTCAGTGGGGCAGTTCCTTTGGTAGATAAGCACACTCAAAGGCCAACTGTTAGGTCTGCTGGGGCTGGCTAGGTTGTTGAATGGCCTCTATAGGCATGGCTGGACTTTGCTCCATGTGGGCTCTCATCCTTGAACAGGGTAGTTCCAGCTTGTCCTCATGGTGGCTGGGTGGGGCTCCAAGAGCACAAGGGAAGCTTGCAGGGCCCATCAAGTGGGCTCTGAACAGGTACCATCCCTCTGCTTCCTTCTGTTAGCCAAAACAACTCACAAGGGCAGCCTACGTTCAAGTGAGAAAAGTAAATTCCATATTTTGATGAGCAAAGTCACAAAGATCATAACCATTTCTGTTATTTACTATAACCCCCATCTTTTTCAGGTGAGAAACCAGGACTAAAGGGACTAACAGCACAAGCTGCTTGTCTAAGGTCATAACAACTGTGGCCCTGGGTAAAACCCAATCCTGTTTTTTGTCTTTTCCAGTACAATCTGCTTCTTGTCCAACCATTCTTTCTTTTCCTCTCCTCCTCGCACTCCCTCCCTTTTCTTTTCTTTATTTTGAGATTGGATCTTACTATGTTATCCAGGCTGTCCTTAACCCCCTAGACTCAAGTGGTCCTCTGACCTCAGCCTCCTGAGTAGCTGGGACTTCAGGTTTATGCCACCTGTGCCCAGCTTAATTTTCTTAAATTAAACTTTTAATTTTCCTCAAATTCCATACTAAGAAACAAAACAGAGAAAAGCAAATAAAGTCACTACCATGGCAGAACTCTGAGGTGATAATGCCAAAATATCCTTCTAGCCTCTTTTTTTTTTTTTTTTTTTGGTACCGGGGATTGAACTCAGGAGCACTCGACCCCTGAGCCACATCCCCAGCCCTATTTTGTGTTTTATGTAGAGACAGGGTCTCACTGAGTTGCTTAGTGCCTCGCCGTTGCTGAGGCTGGCTTTGAACTCGCAATTCTCCTGTCTCAGCCTCCCTAAGTGCTGGGATTACAAGCGTGAGCCACCACACCCGGCTTCCTTCTAGCCTCTTTTACACACCACATGTGAATTCATACATCCCACCCTAAATGCACACACACACATACTCTCACATACAGTCAAAAACTTTTTCAGGAAGTCACTTCCTGCCATAAAGTGAACAGGCTTTGTCTGCCACGCGCTTCCACCATGATGTACTGCCTTGCCAACAACCATAGGGCCAACAAACCATGGACTGAATGTGCCAAAATTTTAAGTCAAAATAAACCTTTCCTCTTTTTAAGTTCTTATCTCAGGCATTTTGTTTTAATTACAGAGAGCTGATTAATTGAGAACCAGAATGATTTGTTTTTTTTGAATGGCAGATAATGTGGACCCATTGAGGGACTGAGTAGTGGGCAGTCCATGCATAGGGATGACAGGTTTCTGTGGCTGGGCAGGCAGTCAGCACGGGGAGTCTATAATCCAGGATATGAAGCGGGGGCACATGAAGAAGTGAGAGTGCAGGACCAGGGAGGCACCAAGGTAAGCAGGATGGGGTTTGGGGTGGCTGGTGGGGGTCATGAGGGCTGCCAGCAAACCTTTTCGGCACTGTCAGGTGAGCAGTGAGGCAGAATCAGGTGTGGCAGGTAAAAGAGATGGGGAGACAGAGTTTGACTCCATTCAAAGAAATTTATGGTGTCGGACCAGCTCCCTTGTGAGGTCAGAGGAGGTGTGATGGGGTAGAGTGGACAGTGGCTGAGTTTTGCCTACCTAGCTGTTGAAGCTGCCTTTGAGAAGAACCCTTCTGAGTTTTCCATGGGATGCCTCTTTCCCATTCCCAGTTTCTACCCGTCAGGTCGTGCTGACCCCACGCTCTGCATGCAGGTGTGACTAGAGTACTTGCTCTGGCCAGTAGAGCTACAGAGATTAGTTCACAGACAGGAATATGGCCCCAACAGGCCAAGGAGAGACAGCCTTGGGCTTGTACTGGGCCTGCCATCAGAGCTATCAGAGCTGCAGGGTGCAAATGGGTTGGTGTGGAGCTGCAAGGGCCAAAGAGGACAGAGCTGAGAATGCTGGGAAGATTCCTGATGGCATTGCCCAGGCGTCTGCATCTAACTCTGCCTGCTGTATTCTGGGCACCATGTTTGTGTGGGATGGCCAGTTGGTGGCTAGTCACACTCCAGGGTGGCCAGTGCTGGAGAGTCAGAAGCCAGGGAATATGGGGCCCAGGAGCAGGTGGGCTCCATTTCTGGGGGGCTGCCTCTTTTCTGCAGAGGCTTCCAAGACAGGCCTGCCTCTGTCTCTGGCCCACTGCCAGGGCCTGAGGTCTTGTGAGAGAAAAGGAAAGAAGAGCTGTTTAAATCAGCTTTTTCATTGCTATGACCAAAAGACCTGAAAAGAACAACATAGAGGAGGGAAAGTTTATTCGGGGCTCATAATTTCAGAAGTCTTTGTTCATAGACGGCTGACTCCATAGCTCTGGGCCTTCATGGCAGAAGGGCATGGTAGAGGAAGGCAGCTCAGGACATGGCCACCAGGAAACAGCCCTGCTTACCAGGGACAAAATATAAACCCTAAAGGCATGCCCGCAGTGAGCTATCTCCTCAGCCACACCCTGCCTGCCTAAGGTTACCACACAGTTAATCCCCATCATCTAATCAAATAATTTCACCTCTGAACCTTGGTGCATTGTCTCACATGAGCTTCTGGGTGACATACCTCATATGAAAACCATAACAAGGGCCTTGCCAGTCAAAGGGACAGAAGCACATCTGAGGTCAGGTAGAAGCCAGGAAACCTGGACTCTTCCTTCTTGCTGCCCTTCACTCCTTGGGTGGCTATGGAGAGTGATGTCCCCTCTTTGGGTCTTGATTTCCTCTTACATTAAATGGCTCTATTGGCCTCCTACCTGAACAGGAATCAGAATCACCTGAGAAGGTGGTAAAACCACCCCTGAGCACCTTGATATAGAGATGGGATGGATGAGACTCAGGACTGTGCCTTTTACCCAGCACCTTTCACCCCAGGGACCTCTGGTGAGAGCCTTGAGCCCACATTCAAGAAGCTTCAACTCTAGATGACAGCAGATACTTTGAACTGGGGGACCCACAGGACAGGTGTTTCCCAGGGTCTTCCAGCTGCAAGCTCTCTCAGAGATTCTGGGTAGCCCTTTTGAGCCACACCTTTGCCCAGCAAGAGCAGCTGAGCCTCTAGAGACCTGACTCAAGTCCCCAGGGTCCTATAGGTCTTCAAAGAGGCTCTGAGGACTTCTGTAAGAGAGGCCTGCCTCTCCAGGGGCCCCGAGGGAGGGCAGCTCAGGCCTGGGGTTTCCTCAGAACTCTCCTGGGAGCCCTTTCGAGGACATGCTCTCACTGGGGCTGGCCACCAGGTCTTGTTGCTGCTTCTCATCTTTGTCAATATTTATTTCTTCCCTGGCCTCAAACAACCTGATATTTGCTTAAAAGGCAGGAACAGATGAGGCCGCCTTTCCTCTTTGCCTTGTACCCTGCTTCCTGCTTGCCATTTCTGGGAGGCTACCTCTTCTCTGCAGAGGCTTCCAAGACAGGCCTGCCTCTGTCTCTGGCCCACTGCCAGGGCCTGAGCTCTTGTGAGAGCTTTCTCACTTTATTCTTGAATCCATTTCCCCTGGGAAGTCACAAAGTGATTTGTGATTTTGTGACTAGACTACACTGTGTCTAGTCGATGAGCCTAGAACAAAGGTGCTCAGAACATTCTTAATATTCTCCCAATACTCCTGGCTGTGGCACTGGCCCTGGATCCAAATTTGAACAGGCCACAAAGAGGTTGTGGCAAAAGGTCATGTGGTTTGAAACAGATGTGCACATCATTTTCTGTGGAATCAGAACCCAGTGCAAGTTGAAGCCAGGGCATGGGCCTGGGGGACCTGAACTGGGAACGTGGAGTCACTCATGCTATTGATAAGTGTGTGACAGGCCCCTGGACAGGTCACAACATCTTTTCTACCAAAACTATTTAGCTTGGATTTTGTAATTGTTGCCTCCTCCCAATCCCAGGGGAAGATTTCCAAGAGAAAATGCATTAGACTTTACCTCTCAATTTCCACATTTCAAAATATTTTGAGATCGGTGGTTCCAGTTTTAAACATTGTTCATATGTAATTGTCCCTTTTCTTATAAAGACACTAATAAAAAACTAGGCCTTTGTTGCTGTTTTTTTTTAAAAAAACTTTCTACTTTGTATTACTTTTAGAAAAGTAGTACTAAAAAGAAGTAGTAGTAGGATTGGGAGTGTAGCTCAGCGTTAGAGTGCTTGCCTAGCATTTGCAAATCCCTGGTTCAATCCCTAGCCCTGAAAAAAAAAGTAGTAGAGAAGTTGTAAGAATAGTTGAGTTTTCCTATATTCTTCCCTCAGTCTCCTCCAACCTTATGAAACCATAGTACATTTTACAAAACCCAAAAATCAGACCTAGGAAATTAGCCTTGCTACTACACCTTTCATCAAACTAAAGACCATATGCCACCCTAATCAGTTTTTCTGTTAACAGATTTGCACTTACTTGGCTTTTAAAAAATCTATGGTCTTTTGCCCTCTGCAACCATTGTTCTGTTGTTCTTTGCCTTTCAGGACTCAGATATCCCTGAAGAATATTGATCAGTTACTTTGCTGAAGTCCCTCCGTTCAAGTCTGTTTGGGTCTTCTCATGCTTGTCTGTAGGCCATGCATTCTGGTGATGCACTGTGGTGACAGACGTGGGGCTCAGTGATGTGCCACAAGGCCCATGGCATTGATGTCTCATTTTAAGTAGTCTTATGGGGTTCCTGTGTGATATTGCATCTACCTCTTGTCCACTGTCCTTGTCAGCAAACCTCCTGGGACAGATACCTTGAGGATTTTCAAATCCTTTTTTGTGTCAGACCTTTCATTGATTCTATCATCTATCAGCAGATTTTGTCTACAACAGTCTCCCCAGCTGTGTTTGCCTAATGCCAATTTTTTTCCTTCGTTCTACATTGGCTGATTGGATTTCCATTGCAAAGAAGAGCAGCCACTTCTCTATCAATTTATTTAATCAAATATTTATTTATATCAGTATGAACTCATGGTTATTAATTTTATTCCATGGGTTACGGTCTGATGCTATCATTGTTCAGTGTATTGTTTCAGCCTTGGCCATGGGGAGCTCCTCCATGGCTTCTGTGTTCTTTCCACAAGATCCATCTTTTCCTGGTTCCATATGATATGCCAGGATTTGCTGTATGTGTTTGCTAAGTTCATTTTTAGATATCCTCTTTGGGTTCTGCATAGATTGTGAGCTACTGAGGCCACAGATCAAATCATCTGCTTGACATCATTTGATTAACCCAGTCGATGATGCCCAACATTGTACTTAGTTCATTGTTGTATTGGAAGAGATGGTTCTTTGAAAGTTGGAAGCTGGGAGTTGTGTTAGGAGCAGTTAGAACTAGGAAGGACTCAGTGGGCTCCAACTCCACTGTCTTTTTAATTTTTCTCAGTCCTGGTTCACTTATACTAGACAAGAGCTCTCCCCTGAGTGGTACTCCCTAGTCTTTACTTTCTTTTATGGCTTATGTTCTTCCTGCTTTAAAGTCTCCACATGAGCATCTAGAATTTAAAAGCCCCAGAATACCCACTCAGATTCACTTGGCATATTGAAAAATGCCAAGATTTCATGACCATAACATTGATTTTGACTTTCTTTTTTCCTTTCTTTTTGGTACTGGGGATGGAACCCAGGGCTGTTTTACTACTAAGTTATATCCCCAGCCTTTTTTTATTTTTTATTTTGAGTCAGGATCTTGCTAAATTGCTGAGTGTCTCATTAAATTGCCTAGGCTGGCCTGGAATTTGTGATACTCCTGCCTCAGCCTCTCAAGTTGCTGGGATTACAGGTATATACCACCACTCTTGACCTTTGTCCAAGGACTTTGCCTGAATTTACACCCTTTTTTTGGGGGGAGGGGTACTGGGGATGATTGAACTTAGAGGTGCTCGACCACTGAGCCACATCCCCACCCCTATTTTGTGTTTTATTTAGAGACAGGGTCTTACTGAGTTGCTTAGCACTTTGCCATTGCTGAAGCTGGCTTTGAACTCGAGATTCTCCTGTCTCAGACTCCCACAGTGCTGGGATTACAGGCATGCGCCACTGCGCCCGGCTCTGAATTTACACCTTGAGAAAGTTGGGAAGTTTCTTTGTCTGGGATCCTCCAGAAGCTGACCCTGTTACAACTTCAAGTGCAAATACTATCTCTGGCAGATGATCCCAAGGGGCCATGGAGAAGTAAAACAGGGAAGAGAAAGCAGCCAGGGTAGGGCATATCATCAAGCTCATAATCACTGTGGGCAACTGCTGCTCTGTCTCACTGGAGAATCATGGGAGATGAGTAGAATATGTACTTAAGAATTATCCTTCTCCTTGGGAGCTGGGTGTTTTTATACCAACCTGTTAGTCTCTGGTTGAGGGTTTCTCCTGTGCATGTTAATTTTGCATACTTGTAAGCATGCAAGCTAGGTTGTGCATGGGGATGGTAAGGGCTTCAGAACACTGGTGAGGTACTAATGACATCTACCATAGCAGATACCCTTTACCAACAAGGACACCAGGGTTCAGAGAAGCTAAGTCACTTATTTGGGATCTAGAAATAGTACAGAGAACTAGTACTTGAACCTATGAATTTGCATAAGGATTGGGTTAGAAGATTCTAGATCTCTAACCAACTCCAAAATCTCTACTGGTTGGATGTGTTCTTCCTCTGCTTGCTTGCCACCAGGAGGACTGGCCATTATCACCATTGTTCCTGGAAATACCCTCCTGGACTTGGCAGGGTGAGTGTTTGCACAAAGGCACACCCAAGCACAACGAGTGATGGTTGGCTTAATATCTTGGTAGTTGTGAATTCATTGTTTGAGTTGGATGAGGACAAGTTCCTGTATTATTTCAGGAGGCTTGAGTTACATCAACCTTACCAATAAGCAGTATGAAAGGATTAGGTGAATAGGTGGAAGAAACTCCTAGCCTTTGCTTAGACTGTTGGCTGACATTGAATCTGTTAATCTCTCTGGCCTTCTGACACCTCTAGACATTCCCAGTGCTGAGGTAGGCTGTGGTCTGACCTGCTTTTTCACTGTTCCCTGTTTTCCCTTCCTGAACTCCCACATCTAGTTCTTGGTGCTTATTTTGCTGCCCCCTTCTCCTGCCCCATCATATGGTTCTAACCTGTTCTAGTGACTTTGGGGCCTAGGCCACCTTTAGGGAAGGAGTTCTGGGCTAGGAGACCTGGGCTTAGACTGGCCCTGCCAACAGAAATGTGTACATGTGACCTGTGCAACCTCTACCTCTATTTCTCACAGGAAGAGCTGGAATGCCTAAAGAGTAAATTACCCCTGCCTGGTCCACATACTAAGATTGCCCCAAAATTCAAATCAGATACAGTTATGAAATGGTTTCACAACCCAGGGGTTGGCTGGCTTCCTGGGTTTGATGCAAGCTCTAAGTGACATGTAAAGTGATAATAAACATAGAAGCTGTACCTCACTGGATTCAGGAACAAGAGAATTACAAGATACTGGTGATGGTGAGGGGCCAGCCTTTGGTGAACAAGTTGATGCCATCCATTACAATAAAACACATCTATATTCTACATCCCAGAGAATCATTGTTTTATTTTGTGTGCTGGGGATTGTGCTAGATGATGAAGCTTTCCATGTGCTAGGTGAGTGCTCTGCCACTGAGCTACACCCCAATCTAGACTCATTTCTTTAGGTCTATAGAAGAGAGATGCTTGACACAGAATAAAGAGGTAGGTTTGCATAAATAAGCCTGTTCACAAAAGCAATGCTTCTCAACCAGCTGGGGGCAAGCTCCAGTTTATTTCCAATCTATTGTTAAATGCATATGTTTTTTGTTTTTGCGATAAAAATGAATTACTAGAGAGAGGAAGATTTAAAAAATCAAAGACTTAGAAAATACAGGCCTTTTTTTTTTTTTTTTTTGTACTAGGGATTGAACTCAGGGATGCTTTACAACTGAGCTACATTCCCAGCCCTTTTTAAAATTTTTCATTTTGAGATAGGGTCTCACTAAGTTGCTTAGGGCCTTGCTAAGTTGCTGAGGCTGGTCTTGAACTTATCATCCTCCGGCCTCATTCTCCCGAGTTGCTGGGATTACAGGCGTGCACCACCACAAGCAGCTCTCCAATTTCTATTGTGAGACTGAACATAACATTGCTCTGCCAAACTGCTATCAAAGTTTTTCAGTGCTTATCTTCGATTTATTTTCTTTCTTTTTTCTTGTGGTGCTGGGGCTAGAACCCAGGGCCTCACATATGCTAGGTCAGTGCTCTACCACTGAGCTATATCCCCACACTCACAATTTTTTATTCTTTTTTTGGTACTGGGGATGGAACCCAGGGGTGGGGGATGGGTGGGTGGTTAACCACTGAAGCACATTGCCAGCCCTTTTAAAATATTTTATTCAGAGACAGAGTCTCATGGAGTTAAATGCCTTGCTAAGTTGCTGAGGCTGGCTTTGAACTTGTCATCCTCCTGCCTCAGCCTTCCAAGCAGCTGGGATTTACAGGCATGCACCACAGTGCTCAGTTTAATTTTTATTCTTATCAGAGACTGTTAATAAATAGCTTATGTAGTTGTTGGATCATAGACTTTGAGTATCCCTGCATAGTGCTTCACTTTAAAAAAAATTTTTAGAAACAACCTAAACATCTATTAGCAGAAGAATGACTATATGAACATGTGCCCATACCATAAACTCCATGTACTGGGAAGAGACAAAGATGGGAGACTTGACAGGGAAAAGTGGCTAACACATTACTGAATGAAGAAACAGCAAGGTGCAAAATGATACATAGTTTTCTTGTAATGGATGACAAAACCAGGCCTGGGTGTAAAATAAACTGTAAGAATGCTGTCCTGAAAACTAGTGTCTGGGGAAGGGAGAGTTCCCTTCCCTTTTAGTCAGCCTTTCTTCAGGAAACCTAATTAACACCATAGACCCCTACCTTTTGGATTGTAAATACCTCTAGGAATCCAACTACTCCCCCACCTTTAAAAATTGCTTTTTATTTGTTCTAATTAGTTACACATGATAGCAGAATACATTTCCATTCATTGTACTCAAATGGAGTACAACTTTTCATTTCTCTGGTTGTACATGATGTAGAGTCACACATGTGCAGTCATACATGTACTTAGGGTAATGATGTCCATCTCATTCCACCATCTTTCCTGGCCCCTGGCCCCTCCCCTTTTTTCCCTCCCTTTTGCCCAATCAAAGTTCCTCCATTCTTCCCATGTCCCCTTCCTCCATTATGGATCAGCATCCACTTATCAGAGAGAACATTCGGCCTTTGGTTTTTTAGGATTGGCTTACTTCACTTAGCATGATATTCTCCAGCTCCATCCATTTACCTGCAAATGCCATAAGTTTATTCTCTTTTAATGCTGAGTAATATTCCATTGTGTATCTGTACCCCCTTTGAAGTGTAAACACCCCTGTTGAGGCTTGAGATTTATCCAAGGCCTTGTGAGAGGAGCCAGTTCTTCCCCTTATCACACTCTGCTTCTGAGAACATGCTTCCCTCTAAAACGCCCCCGCATGGCCTTCTATTGTGCAGAGTAGACATTTTATGGCACCAGATAACCTATAAATGTTGTGAGAAACTGGAGACAGGGGCTCAGAATTTGGAGTCGGATCTCCTCTGGGCCCACCAGTGTAAAATAAAGTTTGAGTTCTCCCACTCTCCAAGTGTTGCTTGTGGCTTCTTGACTGGCCTGATTCCCGCAACATTCTCATGTATTAAATGTAAAAAAAATCCATAATGACTAACACTGCGTATTTCCTGTGGGTACATGAATGCCTATGAAAATATGAAGAAAAAGGACTGGAAATGGATACCACATCCCCAACCCTTATAAAAAATTTTTTTATGATGAGGCAGAATCTCACTAAGTTGCCAAGGTTGGCCTTGAGCTTCCTATCATCCTGCCTCAGCCTGAACAATAAATACCAACATGAACAATAAGCGTGGAGAGTAGAGTTGGTTAAAAGAGCTGCCTGGGCCCCAGCTGCAGCCTAGGGGGCGGGAAGAGGAATGGGATGAATGGTCGGTTGCATCTGAGCCCATCTGGAAGCAACCAGGGGCAGAAGAAAGAATTTGGATTTCAGAGTCTAGTGTAGGGTAAAACTCTAGCTGGACTTCTGAGTTAAGAGGGGGAGCTTAAACACAGGTATTTGTTCCTTCCTGAATTCTGGCTGAAGTGATGGTCAAAGGCAAAGCTGAATGGAACTGGAAACAGAGGGGCTTGCTACTGATGTAGCTGACAAGAGCAAGGCAAATACTCAGTGGCTAGCAGGGGTATGGACAGGCCCTACATTATGCCACAGAGCTCCCAAGAAGCCCTTTTCTTCTTTCCTCTAGGGTTCTTTGATCCTAGAATTCTGACATGAGATGATTGGCTTTTCAGAAAGTTTTATTGTATTATTCTTTCAGTTCTTTTTAAAATTTTTTAAAATATTTATTTATTTTAGTTATAGATGGACACAATACCTTCATTTTATTTGTTTATTTTTATGTAGTGCTAAGGATCAAGCTCAGTGCTTGCTAGGCAAGCACTCTACCATTGAGCCACAACCCCAGCCCCTCATTGGATTACTTTTTTGATAATCTCTTCCCCCATCTTCTCTGTTCTTATTCTGGAACTCTTCTTAGTTGAGTGTCTGGATTAGTCAGGGTTTGTTATGATTTAGATATGATGTCCCCCAAAATCTCACGTGTGAGATAATGCAAGAAAGTTTGGAGGAGAAATACTGAGTTACAGCCTTAAGCTAATTGGTGGATTAATCCCTGATGGGATTAACTGACTGGTAACTGGAGGCAGGGGATGTGGCTGGAGGAAGTGATTCATTGGGGGCATGGCTATGAGGTATATATAGTGTGTCTCTGGAAAGTGAAGTCTCTCTGCTGTCTGATTATCATATGAGTTGCTTCCCTTTGTCACACTCTTCTTCCATGATGTCCTGCCTCACCTTAATCCCCCAGGAATGCAGCCTATCAGGTATGGACTGAGACCTCTGAAATGGTGAGCCCCTAAATAAACCTTTCCTCATTTAATATTGTTCTTGTTGGGTCCTTTAGTCCCAGCAGTGAGAAAGCTGACTAAAACAAGGTCCTCCAGGGAAAGAGAACCAATATTATACACTTTCATATGTGGAGGGTATTTATCAGGAGATAGGCTCATGTGGTTATGAAGACCAAGAAGTCTCATGATCCTGTCTTTGAACTGGTGAACCAGGAAAGCCAGTGGTATAATTCTGTCCGAGTCAGAAGGCCCCAGAACTGGAATGCTGATGGTGTAAGTCCTGAGTCCCAAAACCCAAGAACCAGGGTTCCCTGGTGTCTAAGAGAAGGAGAGATGATGGAGGTCTTAGCTCAGGCAGAGACAACAAATTTTCCCTTCCTTGTCTTTTTGTTCTATTTCCATCCTCAATGGATTGGATGATGCCCACCCACATTGGTGAGAGTAATCTTTTTTACTCAGTCCACCAATTCAAATACTAATCTCTTTTGAAAATATTCCAAGAAACCATGTCTTACCAGCTATGGGACATCTCTTAGCCTAGGCAAGTTAACACATAAAATCAACTATCACAATGTCAGACCACCTGGGTTAATGTTGTATCTTTCTTATATTATCTTTCTTTGTCTTCATTTTATCATTTTGGCTGATGTCCTACTTTTGAAAAATGGCCTTGTTTTTATCTTTTAATGCTCCTATTTGTTTTTTTCAATTTATGTTTTTATTTGAGATAAACTAGATTCATGTGTGATTCTAAGAAATAATATAGAGATCTTATATACTCCTCCCTGCAATGGTAGTGTCAACACGGATATTGGCATGGACTCAATCTGAACACACAGCATTTTGGTCATCTTGAGGATCTCTTCTTGTTGCTTTTGTAACCACATGTTGCTGTTTTGAAACCATCTTCATTGCCCCTCTGATGCCACTCACCCCTTAACCCACTTCTATAATTTTGTCATTTCAGGGATGGAATCTTAAATGGGATTATGCAATATGTAACATTTTGCAATTGGCTTCCCTGTGAAGGCCTCCCCCCAGTATAATTTTATGGATTCTGCCAGTTTGTGCTCCTATGAATGTTTTTTTCTGTTTGTTTTTTTGGATCTGGGGATTAGATCCAGGGTGCTTTACCACTGCACTACATCCCCAGTCCTTTTTATTTCTTATTTTGAGCCAGGGTCTAAGTTGCTGAGGCTGGCCTTGAACTTGCAATCCTTCTGTCTTAGCCTCCTGAGTCACTGGGATTCTAGGCATATGCCACCACACCCAGCTCGATAGTTCATTTTTACTATAGGGTAGTATACTACTGTTCTTTGACCGCTTTCTCATTAAAAGGATTAGTTTTATTTTCAATTTGGGCTATTACAAATAAGGCTTCTATAAGCATTAATGTACATGCGCACATCTGTACTTAAGTTTTTATTGTCTAGGATAATTACCAACAGGTGCAATTGTAATTGCTAGGTCACATGGGGTTGCATGTTCAGGCTTTTAAAAAGAATATGCCAACCTGTTTTCCAGAGTATCTGTTCCATTTTATATCCTACCAGCAATGTATGAAGGGTGTTTTTTTTTCAAATCCTCACTCTTTCGTATTTTAGCCATTCTGTGCCATCTATATGTAAGGTAGCTCATTCTACTTACTTCCTTTTACCCCCTTGCATTTATAATGGTTGTACTAAATATTTACTCCATATACCCTTGAACCACATCAACCACTGTTATAATGTTTGCTGCAACTTTTAAACATTATCTAGAAGAGGAAATGAGGAATCTATTGTATTTACCCAGATGTATTTTGTTTATTCTCCTCATCCTGATGTTCTAAGATCCGTTCTTTTATTAATTTCTTTTTGTTTAGAAAACTTCCTTTAGTCATTCTTCTAGGATAGTTGTGCAGGTGACAAGTTCTAAGTTTTCTTTCCTTTGTTAATGTCTTGATTTCCTCTGTTAGTCTTGAAGGTTACTTTTGCTGAATATAGGACTCCAGGTTGGTAGCTCTTTTCTTTAAACCCTTGAAAATGTGCTACTTTCTTCTGGCTTCCATGTTTCTGATGAGAAATTTTGACCTAAATCAGCAGGATAGGTCTATTGGCAACAAATTCTCTCAATTTGTGTTTGCCTAAGAAAGCCTGTTTTTCTCTTCCCTTTGAAGGATAATTTCACAGGATACAGAATTTTATGTTAGCAGTTTGTGTCTTTGTTTCACTAATTTAAATATTTCACTTGCTCTCATCTTGCTTGCGTGACTTCTGAGAAATCAAATGTAATTCTTATCTTTGCTCATATATTGGTAAAATGATTTTTTTCCACTGCCTTTTTTGATATTTTTCTATTTTTTGATTTTCTGCAATTTGAATATTATATATCTTGGTGGAGTTTTCTGGGCATTTATCCTGCTTGGTGTTCTGTGAGCTTCTTGGATCTGTGGTTTGGTGTCTGCCATTAATTTGGAGAAATTCTCAGTGATTATTGTTTCAAAAAGTTCTTACTTATTTCTCTCTCTTCTGGTATGACCATTATGTACCAGTTACATTTTTTGTAGTTGATCCACAGCTTTTGTATGCTCTATTCTGTTTTTTTTTTTCCCCCAGTCTTCTCTCTTTTTACATTTTGGAAGTTTCTATTATCATGTCTTAGCATATTTTGTTTATTCTTCCTTTGAATTTTCATGCCTTTGCATATAGTACCCACCTAAAGCATGTTGTCTACTTTTCCCATTAAATCTCTTATCATATTAATCATAGGGGTTTTTTTTATTAGTTTATTTAATTGCATTTCAAGTCATAGCACATATATAGAGCTCAGTTTTTCCATTTCTCTGGTTGCAAACCAGATAAAGTTACACCAATTGTGTTTTCATACATGCACCAAGGGTAGTGATGACGATCTCAATCAACCATCTTTACTAGGCCCATTCCCCTTTCCTACCCCCCACCTCCCCCATGCCGCGTCCAGA
>CM053401.1:140773348-140810714 GCA_028644305.1 Xerus rutilus
CTTATGTTTCCCATTCCCACCTCCCTTATTCATCAGCATCCACTAATCAGAGAGAACATTCGGCATTTGGTTTTTTGGGATTGGCTTACTTCACTTAGCATAATGCTTTCCAATTCCATCCATTTGCCTGCAAATGCCATAATTTTATTCTCTTTTATTGCTGAATAATATTCCATTGTGTATATGTACCACAGTTTCTCTATCCATTCATCTATTGAAGGACATCTGGGTTGCTTCCACAGTTTTGCAATTGTGAATTGTGCTGCTATAAACATTGAAGTGGCTGCTTTACTGTAGTGTGCTGTTTTTAAGTCTTTAGCGTATAGGCCAAGGAGTGGGATAGCTGGGTCAAATGGTGGTTCCATTCCAAGTTTTTAAGTAGTCTCCATACTGCTTTCCAGATTTCATAGGGTTTTTTTGTTTGAACAGTCTTGGTCTGATAATTGCAGCATTCCTGCCACATCTGATTCTGATTCTGGTCTTTGCTCAGCATCCTCAAACTCTATTTTACCTTTATTATGCCTGACAATTTTTGTGTTGGAAGCCAAGTATGATGTACTAGGCAAAAGGAAGTGGTGGCACACATCTATAATCCCAGCAGCATAGGAGGCTGAGGCAGGAGGATCATGGGTTCAAAGCTAGCCTCAGCAATGGTGAGGCACTAAGCAACTCAATGAAAGCCTGTCTCTAAATAAAATACAAAAAAATATGGCAGCAGATGTGGCTCAGTGGTTGAGTGCCCTTGAGTTCAATCCTCCAGTACCAAAAATTAAAAAAAAAAAAGGGAAGTGAGGCAAATAGGCCTTCAATGATAGTAAGGTGTATGGAGAGAGGAAGCATTCTATAATACTAAGATTAGGTCTCAGTTCTTTAGTAAGTGTGTGTTCCGGATTGTGAACTTCACACATGCTTCTCTCTCTCTCTCTTTTTTTTTTTTACCTTTAATCAGGTGAGATAAGTTAGGTCTTCAGGGGACTAGAATTGGTATTTTTCTTTACCCAGATCAGTTGGGTGCTGATCAAATCCCAAGATATTAGGTTCTCTGGTAAGATAACTATCTTGAAGATGAGCCTCATTCAGAAGGACAGAATGCTCTGGCATAGTTCAAAATGGTGATTTTTCTCATCCCTTGCCAGAAATACCAGGATATTTTTCTTCATTCTTTACTATGAGAATCTGGTAGACATTCTTCAGGTAAAACTCACAAAAGTATGGGTATGCTCCTATAAGACTGAGCCCACTGGAGTTTTAACTCTTAGACTTGTTCATGCTGAGCCCCCAATGATATTTCAAAAATTATATTTCGGATTTTCCAGGATCCCCAAACTTGTTCCCATAGAGGTTTCTGTTGGTGAGTCTCTCTGTAGCACTGAATTGTGATTCTGGGTATCCAGCAGTCTATCCAATTTGTGTGTGTGTGTGTGTGTGTGTGTGTGTGTGTTGAATTGGTTGAGTGTATTTGTATTTGTTGAGCAAGTGCTCTATCACTGAGCCACATCTCTATACCTTTTACAAAATTTTTATTTTGAGACAGAGTCTTGCTAGATTGCCCAGGCAGCCTCAGACTTGCAATTCTCCTGCTTCTGCCTCCTGAGGAGCTGGGGTGACAGATGGGCACCACCCGACTCCACCTGTCTGTTCATATTTTTTGTTGTTCTTGTTGCAGTGCTGGGGATTAAACTCAGGGTCTTGCATATACTAGGCAAGTGATCTACCACTGAGCTCTGCCCCAGCGCTGTCCATTCAATTTGTGGGGACAGAAATTAGCTCCATCACATGTGACAGATTTAGGAAGAATAGTTGATATTTAGTTTACTCAGCTTTTTACTTATTAAGATGGAAAGATGATTTCTAAGCTCCTAATGTACTGGACTAGAAATTGGAAGTTCCTTCCTGATTTTAAGTTATCAATGATCTGTTGGCACAATTATGCTGCTTAATAAGCAACTACAGAGAGAGGATGGTGATGTAGCTCAGTGATAAGAGTGCTGGACTCGAATGCATGAGGCCTTGGATTTGTTACCCAGCACAGTTAGAAAAACAAAAAGAAATAAAGCCAAACCAGAGCTGGGTCGGGTGGTGCTCACCTATAATCCCAGCCTCTCAGGAGGCTGAAGCAGGAGTGAGAGTTCAAAACCAGCCCCAGCAATTTACCGAGGCCTTAAGCAACTCAGTGAAACCCTGTGTCTAAATAAAATATTTAAAAGGGCTGGGGATGTGGCTCAGTAGTTAAGCACCCCTGGGTTCAATCCCCAGTACCAAAAACAAAAAAAAACCCCAAAACAAAAAAATACCAAACCAGAATCTCCATGGCATAGAAAAATGTTTATTTTTAGTCACAAGTGTAGCAGTTGGTGTTGGTTCTGCTCATTTGGGTTGGGTTCTGCTGACTTTGCCTGGGGTCTTTCATATGGACAAAGGCAGCTGGTGGTTAGTAGGGGCTGGCTGATCTTTTATGGTCTCAGCTGGTATGACTCTACTCTCCCTCATGTGGTCCCTCCTCCTCCAGCAGGCAGCCCAGGCTGTTCACAGGGTGGCTGGGCAGAGTTCTGCAGCACAGGACAAAACCACAGCCTCCTGAAACTGACGAACAGAACCCTGTAATGTCGCTTCTGTTTTTGTTGGAAAAGCATGTCATAAGACTATCTTGGATTCTAGTGATAGAAACGACAGGGCCTATTTTAGCAATCACTCTCCCATAGTTTCTGTCTTTTATTTGAGAGGTTTTGTTCAAATATTCAGGTTTTTTTTTTTGGTTATTCCTTCATTTGAGTTTTAAAACCCATATGCATAGTGTACTCTGGTAAAAATATAAATTTAAAAATATTTATAGCTTGTTTCTGGAATCTATGTTAAGGATAAATTTATATGCAAGGATGTTTTCTGCAGTGTCATTTGACACAATGGAAAAAAAAAGAAAATCTTAAGTGTCTGACAAAGAGAAAGTTAAGTTATGGTATATTTATTAAATGGGATATTAAGCACCCATTAAGAATAATATCTTTGGGTGTGGTGGTACACACCTGTAATCCCAGATTCTTTTATAGGCATTTTAGAACATGATGTAGGCATTGGTCAGAGGCTCACCAGTTCACATGCAAAGCCCAAATAATAATCCTGACATTTGCTTTAAGGGGAAAGTTCCCATTGTCCCTTGAGTCTTGGGCTTCACCCTCAGCCACCCCATACTTTCTACAGCTGTCTTTTTTTCTGGTCTTGGGATTGACAATGGCAATGTACTCTTAGTGCCCCTCCCAGCAAAGTGGGAAGGGCCACTTGACCCTGTTTCATAACCTACCCCTGTAGGAATTATAGCAATGTTGATAAAGGTGATAATAAAATCCTCTGCACCACCCTCAGGGCTGAAACCCATTAGGCCTTGCTAATGAGGTAAAACCCATCTTCTCTTAATAGGGAGAAACCACTCCTTAAATAGATTACAAACACACTGAGCACTTAGATTTTTTTTTTGAATGGGCAATGAATTCATAGCTTTTTAAATTTTAATGAAGATAGAAAAGTGTATCCAAAAAGTCTTCCCAAGTTCCTGTTCCCATCTACTTCTATCCCCTACAAATGTATAACCACTGGGCTAGTGACATCACTCAATGGCAGAGCACATGCTTAGCATGTACAATATCCTAGATTCAGTCCCCAGCCCTAATAATAATAATGATAACAATGATAATAATTAAAAACAAACTTTATTGAGGTATAATGTGCGTACATTTATTCATACATTGTAGGCATTTAATTTTATGACTTTTGACAAATGAGAGCACTTAATAAGGTATAGAACTCATCCATCACCTCAGAAAGTTTAAGTCTCCCTTGCTGTCTCCAGTCAACCACTGATCTGCTTCCTGACACTATAAATTAGTTCTGCTTATTTAAATGTTTTCTATAAATGGAATTATATGGTAGGCTCTCTTTTACATCCAGCTTCTTTCATTCCACACAGTGGTTTTGAGATGGTTTATGTTGTGGCATCTATTAGTAACGTTAACTTTTTGATTACTGTCCCTTTTTATGGATAGACTAGATTTGTTTAGCCATTCCTTAATTGATGAAGATTTGGATCATTTCCAGTCATAAGCAATTGTGAATAAAGATGCTATGCACATTTATGTACAAGACATTTTTTAAAAGATAATTTATTCTTTTCATGCAGATTTCACAAGCTTTTGAGCACGCAGAGTTTATGGAGTTATAGTGGTCACTAGCTTCCTGTGGCTGTTTGCTTTTGTGTATGAGATTTTTTGCAGATATATGTTTTCATTGCTCTTCAGTAAGTATTTAAGGGTGAAATTCGTGGGTCATATGGTAGGTATGTGTTTTGCTTTAAAAGATATTCCAGTATTTCTCCCAAGTGGTTGTGCTATTTTAAATTCCTGCTGAAAAGTTAAAAGAGCTCTTGTTGTTTTCTCTCCTAACCAGCACTTGGTATTACAAGTCTTTTTAATTTTAACCACTAGTAGGAGTTAAGTGGTATCTTGCTCTGGTTTTGTTTTGCATTTCTCTGTTGACTACTGATATTGAGCCTCATTTCGTATACCTGTCCATTTGTATATCCTTTGTGAAGTGTTGGTTCATGTCTTTTCCTCATTTTATCATTGTTTGGCTTCCTATTAGTGAGTTGTGCAAGTTCTTTTTGTTTGATTTTGTTTTTTGTATTGATCCTGGGGATTGAACCCAGGGGTGTTCTATCACTGAGCCATATCATCCGTCCTTTTTACTTTTTTAAAATTTCAGACAAAGTCTCACTAAGTTGCTGAGGCAGGCCTCAAACTTATGATCCTTCTGCCTCAGCCTCCTGAGTGGCTGGGATTATAGGCCTGTACCAGTGTGTGCTGCTTTCTGGGTTGTCTTGCTGGAGCAAACTCTCAGGGTTGGGCACCTAGAAAGGGAATTCTTTCACACCAGTAACCTCAAAGTGTAATTTTTTTTTCAGTTGTTGATGGACCTTTATTTTATTCATTTATTTATATGTGGTACTGAGAATTGAACCCAGTGCTTCACACATGCTAGGCAAGTGCTCTACCACAGAGCCACAATTCCAGCCCCTCAAAGTGCAATTTTATTGGAATAAAAAGAGGCCCCAGAAAGGTTAAACTGAGGCAATTTTCTTCTCCTTTCACTTCTTTGGTCTTTTTCTCCAGATGTGGGCCTCCTGCCAGATTAGAGGCTGTATGGTCACTCACTTGGGTCATTCTTATTTTTCCCCACTCTATCCCAGAGCTTGGCTCTACTCAACAGATAGATTAAGATGTTTCTCAAAGTGTGATCCCTGGAATAGCAGTCCAAGAAACTTGTATTACCGAGAAACTCTCCAGAAAGGCAAATTTGCAATCAGAGCAGTGGGTCTCACACTGGGGTGTGCATCAGAATTGCTGGCAGAACTCATCAGAAGAGTTACAACAAAGATTGCTATGGCCAGCCCCAGAATTCCCTAGGTCTAGAGTGGGGCCTAAGAACATGCATTTCTAACAAATTCCTTGGTGATCATGCTGCTGCTGTTCTGGGGGACGTACTTTTTTTTTTTTTTTGATACTGGGATTGACCTCAGGGGTACTTGACCACTGAGCCACATCCCCAGACCTATTTTTTTGTATTTTATTTAGAGACAAGGTCTCACTGAGTTTGAACTCATGATTCTCCTGTCTCAGCCTCCCAAAATGCTGGGATTACTGGAGGACATACTTTGAGAAGCACTGAACAAGAGATTCTAATTCAGTTGGTGGAGGTCAGACAGGCCCAGCCAGCATATGTGTCAAAAGCTTCCCCAGGATTCTGACTCTCAGTTGAGGTTGGAAATTCCTTGTTCTTGGTCTGGGGTGCATGATGACTAGAGGTGCACGTGTCCAGTGGAAGAGATTTTTATGTACAGAGCCTCCCTAATGGGCTTCTTCCTCCATCTAACCTTTCATTGCAAGCCAACCTTGTGTGCCCAGTGTGCTTTGGGCTCTTAGATTTCCTTTAAGGACCTGCCGGGTCCTCTCTGTTTGAGTCTGAGCACTGTGGCCACCTGGAGTGCTGACGCAGCCAGCAGCTCACCTGCTTGGCCCCAGGTGCTGTGGAGCCTTAAAGGACAACTCAGGGGAGTGAACCACTGAGAGCTCTGGGAGAGTTCCCAGCCTCCTTGGCTGAAAGGGGACTCATCATCTTTGGTGCTGGTGCTGGTGCTGGTGCTGGTGAACATGGATGGTATTGTTAAAGGTCTTGGGAATGTGACTCTCCTAGCTGTTATGAAATTATATTAAATTCCCCAATGACTGTTTACTGTAATATGTCAAGCCTCGGCCTTTGATTTTTCAGTTGTGCTTATCTCAAATAAGCACTTTTGATTATTTTTACTCTTTTATTGAAGCACAATTTGCATATAGTTTAATGCACAGATTTTTTTTTTAAGTTTTACCATTGAGCTACATCCCCAGCCTTTTTTAAAAAAAAAATTTGAGGCAAGGTCTAGCTAAGTCATGAGGCTGACCTGGAACTTGTGATCCTTCCAATTCAGCCTCCCGAGGCACTGGGATCACAGACGTGTGCCACCATGCCAGGCTATTGCACAGATTTTTCAAAGTAGACAGCTTAATGAATTTTTACCTATGTACACATGTGTGTCACTATCATCCAGATTAGGATAAAGAACATTTCCATCATTCCAATAAGTTCCTTTAGGCCCTTTCCTAGTCAGTTTTCATCTGCTGTCTAATAGGCAACCAGTATTCCTGCATCTCTTGCCATAGATGTTTTGCCTATTCCTTTTTTTTTCTAAAAATTTTTTAATATATAGTCTTTAGTTTTTAATTGACATATAATAATTGTGCATTTTATGGGCATACAGTGTATTGTTTTAATACATGTCTATATTGTGTAATGACCAGATCAGGGTAACTCAACATTTATCATTTATCATCTCTTTGTGTGGAAAACATTAAAAATCTTTATTGGCTTTTTTTTTTTTTTCTGTGCTGGGGATTAAATCCAGGGCGTTGTGCATGCTAGGCAGTCTACTGGCTAATTTTTTTTTTTTTTTACTTCTTATTTATTTATTCTAATCAGTTATACGTAACAGCAGAATGATCTTCAATTCATTGTACACAAATGGAGCACAATTTTCACATCTTTGGTTGCACACAAAGTAGGATCAAACCATTCCTGCTCTGTTGGCTATTTTGAAATATGTAATTGTTGCCAACCATAATTACCCTGCTGTGCTACAAAGCATTAGAAGTTATTCTTCTTCTCCAACTGCATCCCTGTATCCTTAGTACCCCTCTCCATCTCCCCCTCCCCCATTCTTACCAGGCTCTGGTAATACTATTCTACTCTCTCCTTCTTTGAGATCAAAAAAATTTTGTTTAGTTTCTATATATAGGTGAGAACATGTGGTATTTTTTTCTTCCTGTGCCTGACTTATCATTTAACATGATGTCCTCCAGAATTTTGCCTGTTCTTCAACTTCACGTAAATTTAGTCATATAAGATGTGCTCTTTTGTGTCTGATCTCTCTCTCTTTTCTTTTTGCAGTGCAATGATCCAAACCAGGTCCATACCACTGCTAGGCAAGTGCTCTACCACTGAGCTACACCCTTCAGCCCCTGAGTCTGATTTCTTTTGCTCAACATTGTATTTTTGAGATTTATCCATATTATTGCTTATAAGAGCAGTTCATTCATTTTTCTTGCTGTACTGTACACCACAATATTTTCTGTTGATGGGCATTTGGTTTTTCTTTAGTTTTTGACTATTATCAATTCAACTATGATGTGCATTTTTGCTCCTGTATTTTGGTGTGCATAAGCACTCATTTGGGGGGTGGCTATATGCCTAGGAGTGGAACTGCTTGGTCATATGGGGTGTAAGTGTATGTTTAATTTTAGAAGCAACTGCCAAACAGCTCTCCAAGTGCTTGTACCAATTTACACTCCCACCAGCAAAACATGAGAGTTAACTTGCTCTACATCCTCACCAATTCTTGATATTTTTGGAGGTTTAATTTTAGTCATTCTAGTATGCAGTCAGAGCACTTTATAGTTTTATTTTACATTTCCCTGTAACTGTTGGTTTTGAGCAACTTTTAGTTAACTTACTGGCCACTGGGATATTCTTTTGTGTGAGGTGTCTAGTCAATTCATTTGCCAATACTTTTCTATTGAGCATCTGAGGCCTTATAATAAAGGCAGAAGTGTTGTAAAATAGCACCTTACTTATGCCAGGAGTTAAGAGGGGGCATAAGTGGGTTTGTGCAGAGGGTGATGAAGAAGAGAAGGACCCTTCTTAATAAATCTACCTGCCATGTTCCTGGAGCTTATTGCTCTCTGTCTTGCTAGAACCTAGTACAGAGCCACACACAAGGTAGAATCTCAGTAAATGTTCATCTGTCCTTGTTGGTGGTGAGTGTTGTGGACCTTGATGCTCTTAATGCTACTCTTCCTCCCCTCTGAAGCTAGACCCAACCCTGGAACCCTTCCAACTTCAGACAGGTGGCATATAAGCAGCCTTAGGCCCCCAGCTCTCTGACACAGCCCTCAATTTTGCTGAGCAGCCTGTTTGAATCCCATGAAACATTTCCCCAGTATGGGGGTCCTCAATAACCCTTAGGATTGTATCATTGTCTATACCTCGATTTCTTTAAATTCAAGATTTGCAGGGCTGGGGATGTAGCTCAGTGGTAGAGCACTTGCTTAGCTTGTGTATGACCCTGGGTCTGATCCCCAGCAGTGCAAAAAACCAAAACGAAACAACAAAACCCAGAAAAACAAATAAATTCTCAAGGATTTGCATTCAATAGCCTAAGTCCCCCAGCACTGGATCTTTATATCCTCAGAGGAGTTCTGCTGAGATCATGGACTGCTCTCCCTGTCTGTTAAGCACTTGCTTTGCCCAGGTGATTTCCAGATTGGGGACAGAACTTGGACATATTCTTTTGTGTACAGAGAAGCAGCCTCCACTCCATTTATCCACACTACCCCTTGACTACAAGAGTTCCAATAAGTATTTGCAAACTGAGTGCCTCACTGAATAATTTAGGGTCTGATCCATCTCCTGATCAGAAAGAAAAAAAACAAAAACAAAAACAAAACAGGAACAGATTTTTAGACTTTACCAGATACTAAAAAATCTTGATGTTTTCATGTTCTTGATCATCCTGTAAAGTCCAGACATCTCTTGATATTGGGGCTCATCACTTGTGTCAGCTTAGTTGTTCAAAACAAATTCCATTTCTGCATTGACTTCATAAGAGATATGTCCATTTGAAAAAAAATGTTAAGAGAGATAATAAAATGCTCACTGATAGAGTTATGGAATCCTCAGAATTAACCAATTAATTAATAATTTATTTATTCAAGTAGCTAACATTGATGATGTATCTCCTAGGTGTCAGGCATTGTGGTGAGCCTGAGGGATATGATACTGGAGATATCAGTCTGTGGGGGTTGAAGTTTTTTTTTTTTTTAATTTTTTTTTAGTTAGTTGTTGATGGATCTTTATTTTATTCATTTATTATTTATATGTGATGCTAAGGATCGAACCCAGTGCCTTACACATGCGAGGCAAGTGCTCTACCACTGAGCCACAACCCCAGCCCCAGAGGGGTTGAAGTTTTATGACTAAGTTTTCCTTCTGGTGATTCACCCTTCATCCTTTCTTGGTATTGGAGTTTTCCTCACATTTGTGGATCCCCTAGTACCTCATTACCTCATTGATGGCTGTTGAAACTCAATCTGGAGGGTTCCAGTGTCTGATTGTGCTAGGTTGTAATTCCATGTACTGCCAGTAGGTGCCTCCCTCTAACACCTGATGCTCCTGGGATGGAAAATTCTTGCTTTCTATTTAACAAATGAGAATAGTGAAAGAGAGAATTTTGCGGGTTTGAAGTTTTATTCTTTTTTTTTTTCAAAGTTAACTTTGAATGAAAAGTTACATCAGGGCACAAGATGTATGTAAAATATTTTGGAACAGCACTGTCCAACAGAACTTTTTACTATGATGGAAATGTTCTATAATTTGCAATAAAAGTCATTAGCCACATGTGACTGTCAAGAAATTGAAATGTGATTAGTGCCACTGAAGAACTGTATTTTAAATTTTACTTAATTTTTAGTAATTTAAATTTGAGTGGCCATGTGTAGTTGGAAGCCTATCTTTGGAATCATTTCTGTTTCTATCATTTCAGCAAAAGAGGAAATTTAAGAGCAGAGCAGCAGCAGGGTGCCATAGCGCATGCCTGTAATTCCAGTTTCTGAGGCAGGAGGATCGTGAGTTTGAGGGTGGCCTCAGCAATTGAATAAGACCCTGTCTCAAAACAACAATAACAACAACAACAACAAAAACTCAAAAAAACCACAACAAAGCGCTAGGGTTGTAGCTCAGTGACAGGGGGCCCCTGGGTTCAATCCCCAGTTAAAATAAAAGAAAAAGAAGAGTACCTGCCATTAAGTCTCCTTACAGTGTCAGTGTGGTTTATGTATGACTATACAGATTTGGGAATCAATTCTGGCCTTGCTTGGTCTCACTACTGAGTAGCTGCTGTGACACTTAAGTAAATGAGTTTATCTCTCTGGGCCTCCGTTTTTTCACCTGTGAATTAGAGGTACTGATGCCACCCTCAAAACCCATTGTGAGGAGTGAGTGACGTATCTGGGTAGCACTCAGGCAGTGCTGTCGTTGGCTTCTAGTAAGTGTTCCTACCATCCCTGCTGGTAGTAATGATGGCAGTGACAGAGTACTTATCACCACCACACTCTGCAGGCCTTCCTGCTCAGTGTCTTTTCAGGGGCTAAATCAGGGTGAGCGCATGGTTCAAAGTCAAGAACATAAAGTAAATGGATTTAGCCTAAAAGTTAGGCTGTCGTGTCAACTGTATTAGAGGTTAAAATCAAAGGGCATCCCTGAAAAAAACACAAGATTAGAACAAATAATTTTTTTATTCTTCACCCAGGGTCCTCAGATGTTAACATTTTACCACATTAGCTTTATTTTAAAATTTCCATTCATGTATAAATATATGCATTTATCTAAGTCACATGAGAGTAAATTGCAGATATGAAGCCCTTTACCCTCCAAAGCTTCAGTTTAATTCCTAAGAAGTAAAGGACATTCTAGACATAACCACGATGTAATTACCTAAGTCAGGAAACTGACATGATTCAATACAATTATCTAATCTACAGATCTATTCAGACCTAGATGTCACCAACTGTCCCAATGTCCTTTATGGCAAAACATGTCCTGGATCATATGCTTCATTTAGTTAAGCCATCTCTTTACTCTCCTCCACTCGGTAACAGTTCCTCGGGCTTTCTTTGTGTTTCCTGACATTGACATTTTTGAAGAACACAGGTAGTTATTTTGTAGACAGTCCCTCAGTTTGATCTGCCTGAAGTTTCCTCATGATCAGACTCAGGTTGTGTGTTTTTAGCAAGAACATGAAAAATGATATTCTGCTCAATGCATTCTATTAGTAGGGATGTGTGGTTGATTTCTTGGTTTGGGACAACCAATTCTGATGATAAATATTTCCCAACGAGAAGGAAAACTGGAGAAGCGTCCAAGGAGACTAGTGTGGTTTGCATGAACAACTGCAGTTGGCTCAGATTTCCAGGGACAGAAGCGAAGGGTCAAAGGCAGAGGACTCGAAAAAGAGAGGGAGCAAATAGAATAATGGTTGAAAAGCTGATGCCCAGAATGAGCTGAGGTCATGAAAAATGCTGACAGCAACCAAATGAGCTTTTAAATTGCTTACTTAAAAAACTCTCATTTGTTTTCCTGACAGTAAAAAAATAGAATTGTGCCCATTGTGGAAAATACAAAAGATGTAAAGAAAAAAAGAGCAACTCTTGGAGTCCTCCATCCAGCTGTAGCCACTGTTAATATTTGTAGGCATATTCCCTCCCAGGCTCCAGGAAAGGTTTTTCCGAACTGCACTTGGAGCAGGATACAAAGTAGAGAAAAGCCAAGTCTCCTCAGCTCGCTTGGGGAAGGTGACGTCTTGCTAGCAGAGGCCAGCAAGAAAGGTCCTGTGCTTTCCCTTCACTCAACCAGGACAACGTCTGTAAGCTAGGAGAGAGGGGACCCAGTCTAGGCAGGAGTCCTAGGGTGCCTTGAAAAGCCCAGAGTCACTGTCACAGCCTTTGGAAAACTCTGAGGCTGCTTCCAAAAGTTGGGAACTGGGAGGATAGTTTACTGATTTTTTTTGATTCAGTTGAGATTGAACTCAGGGGCACTCAACCACTGAGCTACATCCCCAGCCCTATTTTGTGTTTTATGTAGAGACAGGGTCTCACTGAGTTGCTTAGCATCTCGCCATTGCTGAGGCTGGCTCTGAACTCGTGCTTCTCCTGTCTCAGCCTCCCTAAGTGCTGGGATTACAGGCTTGCGCCAGCGCACCTGGCTAGTTTACTGATTTTTGAATATATAAAGGGGAGGGGTCAAGGTGTGTGGTGATAGGGCGTCTCGACTGTAGACTCAGTCATGTGGACTTTGGGTTCAGATTGGGGAGGTCTGCCAGGGCAGATGATGCAAGGGAATGTCCTGGGGAAGAATCCACAGTGAGGGCGGAGAGCTACAGGATACAGTGGGCCTGGGAACCAGCTCTTGGCATTAGAGGGATGTCCATCTGGATTGGCTCACGGCCCAGCCCCAGGCCCTTGTGTCAGGGAAAGAGGGAGAAGCTGCCCTTATCAGGAAGTAGGGAGAGCCCTCTGATATCTCTTAGCTTTCATGTAGCACAAAGGATAAATGGATGGGGGCAATCTTGGCCCTTTAAGGCTGGCTACAGCAGATGGTGGTATTTCTTAGCAATGGGCTCTAGGGTACCCAGTACAGGTCTGTCTTGTATAAGAGATTCAGTTTACCATGGGGCCCATGGCTCTGAAGGCAGGGGTAGGACAGGAAGGCTGAGGAGCAGAGGGGATTATTGTGGCTCCCTCAGTAAAGGCTGCTTCTCAGCCTTCCTGCCCACCCCATAGAAAATACTAATATGAGCCAGGCGTGGTGCGTGCCTGGAATCCCAGTGGCTCAGGAGGCTGAGGCAGGAGGATCGTGAGTTCAAAGCCAGCCTCAGCAAAAGCAAGGTGCTAAGCAACTTGGTGAGACCCTGTCTCTAAATAAAATACAAAATAGGGCTGGGGATGTGTCTCAATTGTCGAATGCCCCTGAATTCAATTCCGGGTACCTCCGCCCCCCAAAAAAAAGGCTAATGTGAGTAATGTTTATAGTGTGTGTCATGACTTATTAACTGTGTGTCATGACTTCTACTATGGCACACAAAGTAGCTTTTTAATCCTTCTGCTAAGATGGTTATTTCTCATCTCTCATAGACAGATAAGGAAACAGTGACTCAAAAATAAATGGGTGTTGGATGCAATCAGTGTCCTCCCAGTGTCCTTAGCCATCCTGAGGTTACCTTGGACTGTGCCCATGTGTGCCTATGGACTCCTGCAGCTCTCTGCAGTGGGAGTTTGCTGGCCCATTGAGTATGGGGAGTTAACACCCCAAAAGTGATTCTGAGTCAGTGAGGGATGGGAACTGATGGATGAATACTCTAACTTGTTTACTCCTTAATGAGACTTTTATTTTTAATTATGGTAAAAATATACAACATTAGGGGCTGTAGAAGTAGCTCAGTGACAGTGCTTCCCTAGTGCGCTCAAGGACCTGGGTTCCATCCCCAGTACCATGAAAGTAAAAATAAACAAACAAAAAAACGTAACATTAAGTTTACCATCTTAATCATTTTCAAGCATATAATACAGTACCCTTAACCACGTGTACCATGTTGTGTAATGGGGCTCTAGAACTTTTTGTCTTGAAACCTGAAACTACGCCCACTGAATAACCACCACCCTACCCTCTGACCCCCTAGGCCCTAGCAACCACATTCTGCTTTCTGTTTCTGTGAAGTTGACTACTTTAGATATTTTGTTTAAAAGGAACCATGCGATCTTTGTCCTTCTGTGGCTGGCTTATTTCACGTAGCATAATTCCTCAAGTCTCATCTGCGGCATAGTATGTGCTTCAATTTCCTTCTCTCTCTCTTTTTTAAAGGATAAAATACATTCTATCTTTTTTTTTTTTTTGGTACTGGAGATTGAACTCAGGGGCACTTGACCACTGAGCCCCATCCCCAGCCCTGTTTTGTGTTTTATGTAGAGACAGGCTCTCACTGAGTTGCTTAGCGTCTTGCCGTTGCTGAGGTTGGCTTTGAATTCAGGATTCTCCTGTCTCAGCCTCCCAAAGTGCTGGGATTATAGGTGTACACCACTGCGCCTGGCATGATGGATGAATCTTTAGTTTCCTTCCATCTCTTGCCTATTGTGGATATTGCTACAATAAACAGGGGTATGCAAATCTCTCTTTGAAATCCTGTTTTCAGCTCTTTTTTTTTTGGGGGGGGGGCCTAGGGATTGAACTCAAAGGCACTTTACCACCAAGCTACATTCCCAGTCCCTTTTTCCCCTTTATTTTGAGACAGGCCTCACCAAGATACTGAGGCTGACCTTGAACTTGATATCCTCCTGCCTCAGCCTCCTGAGTTGCTGGGTTATAGATATGCACCACCATGTCTGGTTTATAAAATTGTCTTTTGTAAGGGCCTAATCCCACTCATGTGGGAGGAGTCCTGGTGATTAATCACCTCTTAAAGGCCTCCCCCCTTTTAAAATTAATCACCTTGGTGACACCTCAGTTTTGGAGGGCTCACATTCAAACCATTGCAACCTAGAAGTGGGATTGTTGGATAATATGGTAGTTCTAGTTTTAATTTTTTGAGGAACTATCATATCATTTTCCATAGTGGCTTCAGCATTTAATTTATGAGACAATTTTGAGATGAGTTTTACATACTCCCTCTGAGGTCCCCAGTGTTATGCTGCTCACAAGTGCCTTCCTTCCACTGGTTGCCTTCTCTTCCCTGTGTTACTTCTCTGTTCCCCCTCCTGTACTTCCTGGACTCATCACCCAAATTAACAGCAAGCATCAAATCTTTGTCTCAGGGTTTGCTTCCGGCAGGAACCTCAGCTAAGGCCCATTACTTGCTTCAGGTTTTATAGTTAAAAAGTGATTCTTCTAAATATCTACTGCTATAAAATAAACTACCTCAAAACCTGCTGACTTAAAACAACAATTTATCTGGGCTTGGTGGCACACGCCTGTAATCTCAGTGGCTCCAGAGGCTGAGGCAGGAGGATTGCAAGTTTAAAGCCAGCCTCAGCAACTTAGCAAGGCCCTAAGCAACTTAGAGAGATCTTGTCTCTAGACAAAATATAAAGAAGGGAGGTCTGAGGTTGTGGCGCAGTGGTGGCGTGCTCGCCTAGCATGCGTGGGGCGCTGGGTTCGATCCTCAGCACCACATAAAAAAAATAAAATGAGCTGGGGTTATGGCGCAGTGGTAGTGTGCTCGCCTGGCACGCGGGAGGCACTGGGTTCGATCCTCAGCACCACATAAAAATAAAATAAAGATACTCTGTCCATCTACAATTAAAAAACAAATATTAAAAAAAAAAATAAAAAAAATAAAATGAAATGAAGATATTCTGTCCACCTACAACTAAAGGAGTGGATATTTAAAAATATATATATATATAAAGAAGGGGTTGAAGATGTGGCTCAGTGGTTAAGTGCCCTTGGGTTTAATCCCTGGTACCAAAAACAACAACAACAACAAAACACAAAAAACAAAAAACGAAACAACAGTTTATTGTCATGCATGCTTCTGTGGATTGGCTAGGTTGTTTGGCTTGGCTTGGAGTCCAATGTGGTCAGTCAGACATTGACTGGGGCATCTGGTAGCATCTGAAGGCTCAACTGGACTGGATGTCTACAATGATTCACTCAAACACTGGCAATCAATGGCTGGAAGCTCAGGGTCAAGAGACGGGAATAGGAACCTGTTAAGGGCTTTGCCTGGGAATGATCTGCTGTCATTTCTATCATATTCTAGTAGAGGAAGCATTTGCCGGCTCATCTGGATTCAAAGAGATGTGGAAATGGACCCTTCCCTTTTCATGGGGAAAGGGCATGGCCATAACACTGAACAGAATGTGAGATGAGAGATATTTTTGTTGTTGCATTTGGAAAATGCAGTTGGCCCCAGTGACAGGGTTGGGATTCAGACCCAGGCAGTCTGATTTGAGAAACCATGATTGCAACCTTTACACTACCTCCACTTAAGAGACACACACTAGGAATTCTAGATTATTTTTACAGGGCTGGAGAGATGACAATAATGGAAAACTTGAGAAATGCTGATTTTATTTATTATAACCCCATTTTCACCCCCAAACCAATGTGACTTGAAGATATATAAGTCTCAGGTGATTCCCAAATGTAGAGACAGTTACCTTGGTATTGACTTTTGACAAGTCATGGCTTAGCTTATTTGTGAACATTAGAAAGAATGCAGTGGTGGTGAGGTGGGAAAGCTGGGTGGGGATGAGTGGTTCCAACCTTGGCAGACTGAATGATGTCCCTTCAGAGACATCAGGTACTCATCTTGGAACATATCCATGTTGTCTTATAAGAAAAAAAGGGATCTCTGCAGATGACCTTAAGGATCTTGAGACAGGTTATCCTGGATTTTCCAGGTGGGCTCAAATATCATCACAAGTGTCCTTATAATAGGGAGCCAGAGGGAGATCTGACACAGAGAAGATGCAGAGGAGAGAAAATCACATGAAGACGGAGCACAGGAAGATTTGAAGGTGCTGACTGAGTGATGTGGCCACAAGCCAGGGCACACCAGTACCCACCCGAAACTGGAAGAGGCAAGGGATGGATTCTCCTCTGGAGCCTTCAGAGGGATGCTTTGATTTCAGACCAGTGATACTGCTTTCATACTTCTGGCCACTAGGACTGGCAGAGAATAAATTTCCATTGTTTCAAGACACAAGTCTGTGGCAATTTGTAATAGCTGCTATAGGCAACTAATATACAAAGTCAAATGAATTCCTTTTTAGAAAGAGCTAGGGAATGAGATAAATAAACTTGTGTCCAGCTAGCATTTTAATGAAGGCCTGGCAAATTCACTGATATCAATTCTGTCACTAGAAGATGTACGGCAGGTAGCACAACTATCTGCAAAGCATTTGTCATCAAGGAGCCTGTCAGGAGCTCAAGGAATCTCCTGGTTGTCATGGAAACTATAGAGGAGTACCACAGGGCTCTAGGGTCACCTCTGCCCAGGTCAATAGTTCAATCAATTTTCTGGATGAAGATGACGAGAAACTGGCATTAAATGTACAGGTGTCAACCATGTTGGAGGGAAGTGTGAAGTCTTAGCAAGATGGAGAGGAAAGTTATTTTGATAGATTGGAAGTTTGGAATGAAGCCAGGATAAAACTGAAATGAGAAAAGATCTTAAAGAGAAATCCTCTGTTAAGTATTGAACCTGAGGGGGTCTGGCTGGGCAGTAGTTTTGGTGGAAAGGATCTCCCCATTTCAGTATGGTGCACATTTTTGTAAGAAGAACATAATATGGGATACTTTGTGGGGGAGGAGTGTCTAGTTCATAGAAAAGGATAGTCCCAGGGTACGTGCATCTGGCTGGAATATACTGAACTATTGTTTCATTTTTAACACTTCTTCTCTTTCTAAAATGAGTGACAGGATGTAAGGGACCAAGAAAAGGAGTATGCCAACTTAGTCACTGTTTGTGCCTCTGTGTCTACTTTTCTTCTTTCTCCATTCCTCTCCATGCCTCTAGAGGCTGCCCTTTTTGGACTTCATAACTAAAACATTAACTGTACAATACTCTAAGACAAACTATCCTGTGGAACAAAATATAGTGACCTAAAGTAACAATAATCATTGAGTGTTTCACAGTTTCTGTGGATCTGGAATCCAGGATGGCTTAGTAAGGTGGTTCTAGTATGTGAGCTTGCTCATAAGACACACTTGTAGTTCAGTCCTCTGAAGGATCCACTGGAGCTAGAGGATCAACATCCAATATTGCTCCCTTCTAGGGATAGTGAGTTTAGGATGGTTATGGGCAGGAGGCTTCAGTTCTTTGCCCCATGGTCGTCTTCATAGGGCTGCTTGAGCATCCTCACAACATGTCTGCTGACTTGTCCCAGAAGACCAAAAGAAATCAAAAGCCATCAATGTCTTTTGTGATCTGGTCACATTCTGTTGTTTCCACAACTGATTACGTGAGTCAGTCCTATTTAATGTGGGAGGGCAATACTTAATATTGCTCAAGAGGGTATTGCCAACAGGTAGTGTGCATCTTAAAGGCTGGTTATCATAGGAACAGTGGGAGAAGATGTGATATGGCCTGAAGAAAATCAAGACAGACTGGAGCTGCCCCAACTCAGATTGGCCAGGTTCTGGCTCCAGTTCCGGGATGGAGATCTCCCCTCCTCCATCTTGCCAGTGAGACTTCTGCCTGTGCTGAGAGGCAGTGAAGGCCTCCTTTGAGCCTTGCCAGGATCATGTTACATTCTCCACAGTGCAGGGCTTTGGGGCCAGGGTGATGCATTGTGAAGACAAGAACGCGGAGCCGCCAGCAGGAGACAATGGTCCCCATTGAGGAAATATGACATAACGAATCAGCTAGTCCATGGCCACCAGTCAGGAAACAATAGGCATTTCAGGAGGGCACAGGAGGTATCACAGGGAGGCTCAGCAACACACCACATGCCCTGTGCACCCTCCTTACTCTATGGTCTCAGACACAGTGCCAAGAATGAAACTTTGCTGGGATTTATCCTGTAAAGGTCAGTTCTTAAAAACAGCTTCTTAAAAAGTGTCTTCTGACTTTGATATGTTTGCTCTTGGTCAGTTCAGGGTGACACTTTCTTGATCCTTTTTCTAATTTCATAAAGGCACCAACCTTTCTTTTAGCATAACGTGAAAAAAAAAAAAGAGGGTAGATTAGGAATTGGGGGAAGGTTTGGGCATGACTTATTTAACAGACACAGGTTCTGTCTGTTTCCATGACTTGTGTCTTTGAGATCACATGTCCAGTAGAGTAAGGGTTGACTTGCTGTCCCAGGAGCAGAAAGCACTACCTGTGGATCCAGCCGTTTGTGTGCCAGCTAGGAACTAGGGGTGGCCTTTATCCTTGGGGTTGAGCAGAGCTCCAGATGGACTCTGGTCTGGTCTTATTCGTGTTGTATATGGAATTATTCTCTATGAGGTACAGCTCTGCAATGATGTCTTATAGCCAGGATACTGAGAGGTCTGAAAAAATCCCCTTAAAAGGACTTTCCTTAGAAAACACCTGAAGTCCGGGCCTCTCAAGAGAGATGGCACACATGGGTAGATCTGGGTGTTCCTGGTAGGAGAACCAAGAAAGAACATTTTGGGAAAGATCCTATGGATCTGAGGCTTAAAAGATCACAGTTCAACACGGAAGTCCACCTGGAATACTTGCGAGAGCTTTCTGGGAGGAGAGTCTGGTATTTTGATCTGAGCTTAGCCACTTACGTATGGTGTGACCTTTGCAGTTAACTTGCATCTTCGCAAACTGGATGGCTGGCATTCTGTGGCCTTTCAGCAGTCCTCCAATGTCCTTTGGGGAACTATTTGTATATAACTAGGAGGTCATTGGAGGGGAGACTTGCAGGAGACACAACCAAGCCTTTGTTTACCTGAACATTTGGGCTCCTGAAAAGCCCTGAGTAAGCAGAATTTCTCATAAACAAAATCATATTTTAGTTGCAGGGGAAGTTTGTTTTTAAAAGGGAACTAGTAGAACATATTTGTAAAAACAACAACAAAAAATCATCTAATTGTGTGAACCATTGTTCCCTAGTTTCTGTTCACTAAATCGGTAATTTCTGATTGACTCTCAAAGCATTTGTGCTGGGCAAAAACTTCCACATTCTCTTCCTCCCTGCTCCCCTCCCAGCCTTGCCTGGTCCCTCTCTGCTCTGCTTTGGGTCCTGGGATGGTGGATCCTAAAGCCTGCATCAATGGGCTTCCCTGATGTCTATTTCCAGTTGATTCCATTCAATGGGACCATATTTGAAGGACAGAAGGAAAGAGTTTGGGTATTTTCTTTCCCCCAGCCGCTTCCTTTCAGAATTCCTATGCGTTGGTCCATCACCTGCCTGAAGATCCCAACCTCTGTCCAGGGTCCTTTTCTTGCTGCCACCCTCTCTGGGTTCCAGTGATTGCTCCCTCATCTTTGGGAGTGGGTCCCTGTGTTGCTGGCCACTGGATTTCATATTTCTTTGCAGTGATTTCCTAAATTCTACCTGCACCTTTGTAAACAGTCTCTTTATTAAACTCCCCTCAAATTTCTCCATTTGAGTTGCTGCCTGCATCCTCAGGAATCCTGACTGACACAATATTCAAAATTTTATTTTGTACAGTATTTTTTAAAAGCTCTGTGGTGTTCTGTTCCTCTTTTGAAGGCCTCGGGAAAGATTTGGATCTGTGAGTTCAATAGAATTGCTGTTGTTTGAACTTAAAAAAAAAAAGACAGCTGGATTTTTGAACTGGGAGAAGAATAGCTTTGTGCCTTTCTTCAGTGTAAGAGTCAACGGAGTTTTAAAAGTCTTGGCTGCTGGACCAAATTGAAGATGGTTTCATTCTCAAGGGGGACATCTTCAGCAAGCTCAGAGTAAGTTAAGACAGGACTGGAAAGAGAGAGAGAGAGAGAGAGAGAGAGAGAGAGAGAGAGAGAGAGAGAGAGAGAATACTCTGTCTGCTACTTTACTCACTATTGTGAACTTCCCATGAAGGCCAGATCAAAGTTAGAGAATAGAGAAAAGAAAGAGCAAGGATGGATGACAGCAACTTCCTAAGGGATCCTGGGAGATGGCTCTGGGGAGGTGACTTGTGTTCCAAATTCCAGGTTTAGTTACTAAGAAAACATCCTAGGCTAAATGATAAATCAATAAAATAAATATTGGTAGAACATCCAGTGGAACACAAGGTGGCTGCTAAACCTGGTACTGTCGTTCAATGGTGTAGAAAGATAGTCAGTAACCAGGGAAGAGGTTCCCAATGATGAGATGCTATTTGATTGTGTCCCCCAAAGTTCATAACTTGCAAAGTTAATCCCCAATGCAACGGCACGAAAAGGTGGGGCCTAGTAAGAGCTGATTAGGTCATGGGGGCTCTGTCTTCATGAATGGATTAATGGCATTATCATGGGAGTGAGTTATTATCTCAGGATGAGTTGTTGCAACAACGAATTCTGTAGAATGAGAAGTTATACTTCATTTATGTATGATGTATCAAAATGCATTCTACTGTCATGTATAACTAATTAAAACGAATTAAAAAAAAGAACAAATTCTGCCACCTCTTGCTTGCTTGCCTTTCCACCCTCTGCCATGGGATGATGCAGTACAAAGGCCCTCGCCAGATCACTAGATGCCAGCACCATGCCCTTGGGTTTCCCAGCCTCCAGAATCATGAGCCAAATACATGCCCATTCATAATTTCCCATTCTCAGCTATTCTGTTGATAGCAGCAGAAAATCCAAGTGTGAGTCTGTTTTGTGGAAAGGGCAATAAAGTCTTTATTTATTTAGCAAGTATAAACTCATATCCTGGAAGGGAGCCACATCAGTCATATGAGGAGTAGCAGAGAGGGGACAAAGGGAGGGAAGGAGACACAAGGGACAAAAAACAAAACAAAACAAAACAAAAAAACAGCCATGAGAACCTGTGATCTAGTTTCCCATTGTGTTGGGAGCCCAAAACGCTTGGATAATCCCATCCTGCGCTGGTCTGAGGAGAGTTCAATTATTTGTCACATTGAGAATATTGAGATATTTAGTGTTGTTATTGTTGCTCCCATTTTTCAGATGTGGAAATGAAGGCTAAGAGAGGTAAAGCAATTTGAAGATGAGGTTGAGATTCAAACTATGGTCATCTGAGTCAGATATGGAACATTTGCACATTGCTGGTACCAGCAGTCATTCAGGGGTTACTTGGTGGGGATTAGTCAGGCCACCAGCTCTGTCAGTCAGGGCAACAACAGGAGACAAGCAGCAGCTCAGTAAAGATTACTAAAAAGATTTTTTGTTTTGTTTTTGAGACAGGGTGTTGCCATGATGCCAGGCTGGTTTTGAACTCCTGGGCCTCCCAAGTAAGTAGGGGCATAGGCACATGCCACCGCTCTTAGCTCTAAAAAGACTTTCTTAATGGAAGGGTTACCCTCTCTGTTTGTAGGACTAAGGGATGAAAGATTCCAGTTGCTGGAGAGAGGGGCAGCTGCAGAGGGTCACCAGACTGGAGCCCCTGCCAGAACCATGATGAGGTTAGGAGAAATGGCAGGGGATAGCAGATACTCTTCACTCTCTTTGCACCCTACCTCCCCATCGTTTGCCAGTGTCTTTTGGTTGGATCCAATATGAAGTGGAGGACCAGATGTTCAGGCCATGCAATCCCCAGAGTTCAGCCTTCCAGGAACCAGGCAGAGCAGGGAAGCAAATAGCCAGTACCTTGGTTTCATTGCAAAGTGCAGCTGGGTCCTAAACAATCTTTGCAAGCAGAACTTCAGGGGGTCTGGTGTAGACGAGGGTTTTTCTGGCAAAGCTAGTGAGCATGCAGAGCCAGGACCAGGGCCTGACCTGAGGGAGAGGTCCTCCTGGCTCTTGTTTGGAACTGGTGCTGCTGAATCAATTATCTCACTTCCCTCTTCTTGCTCCTTTCTCTCTGTTTGCTCTCCACAGATGCTACTTTCTTTCTCTTTTCCCATAAAATGAGAACAGATGTGTGTGTGTGTGACAGGGGTATTGCAAAAAAAGTTTCTCCTTGCCCCAAGTCACTGTCCTCTGGCACTCAACAGGCATGTGACAAACATTTGTAATATGCATAAAAGAAGCAGGGGATGAGACCTAGGTCTGGCGAACACCCTGGAATGCTGTTCTGCAGACACTGAGACCAGGACCTGGGTGGAGGTGGCTTATTAGTCAGGTGGCTCCTGGATGTACAAAAGAGAGAGTGGGAAGAGGGGAACGGGAGATGGGGAAGCCAGTGGCGGATGTTTAAAAGGGTGGTTACTAGTGTGGGTACTGGGACTTCTGTTTTCTGTTCAGATCATCTGAGGAACTGGGTTAGATAGTTCTGTGGTGTGAAGGGGAAGCTATAGTTTTTATCCACTGAAACCGAACCCTCACCCGTGAGGTTTACTGTGGGTGGCATTAGATTCCCATCACTTCTGGACTGTCCTGAGTGTAGGCTGAGCAGCTGAGAAAGCTTTCAGCTGGAGAAGCAAAGAGCTAGCTACAGTGCTGGAGGTGGGAGCAGTGGTACTTCTTGGGAAATGCTCACTGAAGTGCAGATGAGCTCAGAGGAGGACCCAAGGCTGGAGAGAGGCAGCTGCAGCTGTGGAAAGGGATGAAGCTGCATCAGGGAGATGAAGGAGAAATAGTCTTTTCAATTGAGACTCATACTGAGCTCCTGTTGTGCACACAAAGAGAGTAGGACTTGTGTACTAAGTACCTGCTGTATACACAAAGGCATCAGGGTAAGGAACCCAGTCTGCATAAGCTCAGAACCCAAGAGGGGAGCAGAAGCTACTGAGTGAACCACCTTCTAGGTTTGGAGGCTCTAAACCAGATGCCATGAGACCACATAGACAAGACTGTGCCTGGCATGTAGTACATACTCAATAAAGTTTATTAAAGGAACATTCCTTGCAGTGGAAGGGTTTAAGGAGACTGTAGAGAATGGTTTGAATGGTTGAGAACAACTTTAACCATTTAAGGAGGGAGTTTCTGGTTCAGCCAGATCCCAGGTTTATCTTGAGAGAGCTCAAATGCAGATGGGACTGAAGCTACAGGTGCCCAGGATGGGGCCAGATGGATGGGAAAGTGGATTTGAAAGTGAGGGCATGGGGTGTGAGGCTGGGTGTCATTGTTTTTTGTCTGCTGACAGCTCTTGGTATCCATCGTGGGTGTCTCATTCAAGGTGGGTTTCAGGGTGTGGGAAGGCTGGTGGCAGGGACTATGATTAGGGAAGAGTAGAATAAAGGTCTTCAGCTGCCTAACTGAAACTAGGGGGGTGAGGGGCCTTCTGAGAGGCTGAAGGATACCCACATACTGCATGTGAGCCCAGAATGGCCATGGCTGGCTGGACACACTGGAATCTTGCAGGGCCACTGTGGGCTGTTAGCTGGGCATCTCTTGTCTCCTTGGCTGCTCAGCCAGT
The DNA here is from genome assembly GCA_028644305.1 of Xerus rutilus. Classification (NCBI taxonomy): domain Eukaryota; kingdom Metazoa; phylum Chordata; class Mammalia; order Rodentia; family Sciuridae; genus Xerus; species Xerus rutilus. The sequence continues at coordinate 140,797,465 of CM053401.1, forward strand.
CTGGCAGCCTCTTGGGAGACTCTGATGACTCAATCCTAGTGCCTGGTAGAGGAAGGGAGGCTGTGGGCCCACCAGGCCAGGTCACACAGACCAGCCTTTGTGCCGTGTGACCTACGGGAGGTGTAGGCTGTCTGCATGCTCAGCGACTGTTGGGCTCCAACACAGGCGCTCTTTGTGGTGCCCAGGAGCCAGGAGGCACGTAGGCGGGTGGGATGGCAGAAGGCACAGGGGCAGGTTCCTGTGGAGCAGGTCAGGGGTGACATGTTGAAGTGATGGCCACAAAGGAGATGTGAGGGGAAGGCACAGGCTGGCGGGTAGGAGGGCCTGAGAGAAGTCTCCTTTGAGCCAGTGAGGAGATTCCATATAGCAGGCAGATACCACTTCCAGACCCACCAGCTTGGCCTGAGCTGAAGGCCCTCCTGACTTGGCTTCTTGCTAATTAAGCTACCCAGCACCCAGGACCCTTGAAGTTATCTTCTGGGCCTTAAACATCTCAGGAGCCATTGTTTCACATGTACAATCACAAATGTTTAGCATGTTTGCTCTGGTGAGATTCCTGGTCAGCTGATGGGGTCTATGGGTCCATTTCTCACTCAGGACTTAGCCTCTCAAGGCCCAGATTAATTCTTCCTCAACTGCTTTTCCTGGCTTCATTCCCAGCTATTTCTCTGAAGGCAAATGCTCTATAATTTGCTCTTACCAGGCAGCCAGCTTAATGGTCTCAGGACCTATGGAGTCACAGGTCCTATATTGGGCTTTATGATCTTCTGTTATCATCTTGAAATTCATAGCACTTTTTTGAACGAGCATCCCCCCATTTTTATTTTGCACTGGGCCCCACAAACATTTGGTGGTCCTATCACAGGGCTCATGAGCCACAGCTCATGAGAGCCCTTGACTTTCCCTTCTATCTGTGAGGCCCCTTCCATTCCTCCACTCAGGCTCTGCCTGGAGCAGGCCTCTTCTGCATACAGGGATAAGTGACTGTCCCCTCAGCACCTCAAAAACATCAATTTACTCGGAAACCCACGAAATTACTTTTTAAAGATAGGTTCAGGAGCTGGGGTTATGGTGCAGTGGTAGCGTGCTCGCCTAGCATGCGTGAGGCACTGGGTTCGATCCTTAGCACCACATAAAAATAAAATAAAGATATTCTGTCCACCTACAACTAAAAAATAATAAATATTAAAAAAAGATAGGTTCATTAAAATTGTACATACTTATTGTGAAAAAATTTAAAGGATACAGAAAAATACCAAGCAGAAAGTAAAAAAAAAAAAAAAATCCAACTTCTGTTATGAAGAGACCACCATTATTAGCATATTGGTGAACACTTTATGGTGTTCTGTGTATATATTTACATATATATATTTATATTGAGATTCACACCCATATATATATATATACTATACACATTTCCTTCCTATATCCATACACATTTACCTACATGTAATTTTATGTAAATGTATCATTTTATATTATATATGTATCTACATATATGTATATGTGTGTGGATATTATTATAATGAGTGCGTGTGTGTACACATGCTTCTTATTACCTTTGAGGCGGTTTAAAATCCAGTACAGATTTACCTTATGAATTTTTGACACGGAATTCCATTGTGTTTATAAGTCATCATAAATGACTTAACCAGTCCCCTGTAGATGCAAATATTGGTTGTTGCCTAATTTTTATTCTTATTTATTTATTTGGAGATAGGGCCTTTCTGTGTTGCTCAGATGGTCTTGAACTCCTGGTCTCAAGGGTCCTCTTACCTCAGGCTCCAGATTAGACTACAGGCTTACCATGCCCAGCTAAACTTTCACTCTTATTACTGTTTTTCAGTGTATCATTATCACAGATTTTATGCCATTTTTTTTTTTTTTGCAAAAAAGTGAGTTGCAACCATTATGTGAAGCTTTTTTTTTTGCATTATGTGAAAATTTTTGAAAAATGATTCCAATATTAGTTAGAAATCATTTATTACTAAATGGTCTTTGGTGCAAGATTAGGATGCATAGAAAACTTGTGAATATACATTAAGATTGAATAGTCCAAATCACTGCACATAATTACTTTGTGACAGTTTAGTGAACATTTTTCCCATCAAAAAAAAAAAGCTAGCACATTAGTTGTTATTGATTTGTGCATTATAGTCAAAATATTACACTTGAGAAAAGTTATTACGGTGTTGTGAAGAATGGACTTACAAAATTTAATCTTTTGTGTCCGAAGATTCTGCTCCATTTTAATTTGTTTTGTTATCTGACGTGCCATTCAGTGCCACTTACAGAAGACGTGTTTACCTTTAGCACTGCAGTGCTCTAAACAAACCACACACGCCGGCTGTCGGGAATATACTGACAATGCGCATGCGCAGATAATTCTGGGCTCCTGGCTTGCAGTGTGGGAGGAGACAAATGTGCACTCATAGGCCACTGGTGAGTGCATTGCTGCGCTGTTTACCTTTTAAGCTTTTAATTCTGCTGAACAGTATTATACCTTGCACTGATTAAGCAATGAAAGATCATAAACCAATTTTTGGATTGAAAAAAAAAAAAACCCAGGGTGCCACAATTATGCAGTGAAATAGGTAAATAATACCACGGTGAACATCTCTCACAATACGTTCTTGTGTGTGTGTGAGGGGGTAGTTTTTTTTGGTACTGGAGATTGAACTCAGCGGCACTCGACCCCTCAGCCACATCCCCAGCCCTATTTTGTGTTTTATGTAGAGACAGGGTCTCACTGAGTTGCTTAGCACCTCGCCATTGCTGAAACTGGCTTTGAACTCGCGATTCTCCTGTCTCAGCCTCCCTAAGTGCTGGGATTACAGGCTTGAGCCACCGCGCCCGGCTAGTTCTGGGTTTCTTAGTCCCTTGTTGGACCGACAGATGGGCTGACACATTATTAAAAAGCTCCAAACAGTAGGCAAATTAGGGGCGTGTTTCAACTCTTGAGGTTTAAGTGGTTACTCCCAAAACTGACTGCATTTTCAATCTCTTCAGTATGTGTTAATATCCCAGTAAGAATTTCTGGGGCCAGGCCACCCTTCTGCCCGCCTTCCCCACTGGTGCCAGGGACGTGTTTCTTTCAATCAGCCCCTAGCTGGCATACACATACTTTTCTCCTTCATGCTGGTCTTACCCGTTGGCTTCTGGCACTGGGTGTCCTCCATGAGGAGGGACAATACTGTCCTCTGCTCCCAGGAGTCAATTCAGTGTGTCCTGCACTTGATGGCACCTCACCACACTGTGACCTCCACTTCAGGCTCAGTTCGTTCTGTTGCTCAAGCTGACATTGCTGCCTGGGCTCCAGCCATCCTCCTTGCCTCAGCCTCTCAACTAACTGGGACTACACGTGTGCACTACCACACCCAGTAGCACCCCAAATTTAACATCACCAAAACCGGAACCGTTGGCTTGTCTTTCTAATCTGATCTCATTCCTCCTTCCCCTTCCGTGTGAGGTGGTCCTATTAATGACATAGTAGCTCGGGCCTGAAGCCTCTGTTTCTCTCTCATCCTTGTCTCCTACATCCAATTCATTGCCAATCCCTATACAGACAATCTCCAATTCGAATTTTTTTAAAAAAATCACTGAGGTACGACTAACATGCAAAAATCTATAGATATTTAATATATATAGCTTGATGTGTTTGGAGATAAGCACACAACTGTGAAACCAACTGCATTAGTCAGCTTTTCATCGCTGTGACCAAAATACCTGACAAGAACAATTTAGAGGAGAAAAAAGTTTATTGAGGCTCACTGTTTCAGAGTTCTCAGTCCACAAAGAGCTATGAGTATATTGCTGACAATACTCCTTCTGGGCTCAAGGTGAGGTAGCCCATCATGGCGGAAGAGCACTGCTCAGGTTATGGCAGCCACGAAGACAGGGAGAGGGAGAAGGGGCCACAGGGAAGATGCACCCTTCCAGGGCATAGCCTCTTGTTACCCACCTCCTCCAGCTACCCCCACCTACCTGCGGTTATCATGCAGTTCATCCTTTCAAACTAGGATGGCGTGTGTGAGGTCACAGCTCTCACAATCCAGTGATTTTGCCTCTGAACATTCCTGCACCAACATAGGAGCTTCTAGGGGACACCTCATATCCAAACCACAACACCAGCCATCAGCACCATACACTTATTCATTGCTTTCAAATTTTCCTCTTGCCTCTTTTGTAAGTTTTTCCTCCCTTTTCCTTCTTTCTATTCCTTTTGTGGTAAGAGCACTCAACAGTTGATCTTAGCAATTTTTTTTTAAGTGAACCAAATAGTATTGCTCATCCATAGGCCCTGTTTGTATATTAGATCTCCAGAATTTACTCATCCTGCTGAACTGAAACCTTGCACCCTTTAATCAGCTTCACCTTATTTCCCCTGCCCCTACCCCAGTCCCCAGCACCCACCATTCTACTTTCTGCTTCCTTGGGTACAACTATTTTAGAGTACATGTGTAAGAGAGAGTCTGTGTGTGGGTCTTTCTGTGTTTTGCTTATTTTGCTTATTGTAATGCCCTGCAGCCTCATTTGTGTGGTTGCAAATGGAAGGATTTCCATCTTTTTAAAAGCAGAATAATGTCCCACTGTATGTATATGCCATAATTTCTTTATCCATTTACACATTGATAAGTATCTAGGTGATTTCCCTACCTTGGCTGCTGTGAATAATACTGCAGGGAGCATGAGCATGCAGATATCTCAAGATCACAAACTCAATTCCATCCAAGTTAAATCTTAAATCTGTCCCTTTCTTGTGACCCCTATTGCCATTACCCTAGCATATGGGACAGATGGGCATTGCCCTAATTCATGAGGGATATGTTTCAAGATTCCTAGACGATGCTATAAACCACGGATAGTGGAACCAAATCCTATATATACATACATGTGATAAAGTTTAAATCAGGCACAGTAAGAGATACATAACAAAATAGAACAATCATAGTCATATACTATAATAAAAGTTATGTGCTGGGCACAGTGACACATGCTTGTAATCCCAGTGACTTGGGAGGCTGAGACAAGAGAATTGCAAGTTAGAGGCCAGCCTCAGCAATTTAGCATGGCCTTAAGCAACTTAACAAGACCCTGTCTCAAAATAAAAAATAAAAAAGGCTGGGGATGTGGCTCAGTGGTAAAGCACCCCTGGGTTCAATCCTCAATACATAACTATTTACATTTATGTGTAAATGTATTTCTCAAAACATACATAACGTGTGTGTGTGTGGAACTGAACCCAGAGCCTTGCACATGCTAGGCAAGTGCTCTACCACTGAGCTATACCCCAACCCCTCAAAATACTTAATTGTGTTGTATTGCTCTTCTTGTGATGATGTGAGAATGCACAATGCCTGTGTGATGAGATTGAAGTGAGGCCTTTTAAGGGTCCTGTGAACACCAGCCTGGTGATGCTGGACAGTTGATCTGATATCCAACGTGGCTACCAAGTGACCAGAGGGTGGACGGGATCGCGCAGAGTCAAGATACCGTGAAGACAAGCTGGCAAAGGGTTGATTTGTGTTCCGGGTGGGAGGCAGCAGGACAGTGTGAGATTCCACCATAATACTCAGGACAGCACACAATTAGGAATTGTTTCTTTCTGGAGTTTCCCATGTAATATTTTCAGACTGTGGTTGATCGTAACTGAAACCATAGAAATTGAAACCAGGGTTAAGGGGCAGAGTGCTTCTCTATGGTAAGAATTATTTCTGGTTGATTTGTAATTCAAATGAAAACTGGACTTTTTTTTTTTTTTTTTCTTTTTTGATAAGTCTAGGTCTACCTCCATCTGACCTCACTACTGCTGAGGAAGGTCCAGCCCATGTGGCCTGCATGAACCAGGACTGCCTTGCCTCCCCAAATTGCCTTTCCTAGGTTTTGCTTCTGCAGCACGTGAGCCAAATTCTCTGCAAGCCCCCGAGTTGTCTCGTCAGCCTGGACAGAGCTGGTGTCTGTTCTACTCCCGTCTCAGCTGCTGCCCAACACAGATGTTTCCACTCTGATTGCTGTCAAGGGTTGATTTTTAAGGTTTGAGAGGATTGGTATTCCTGACAATCCCAGCTGAGGGCCTAGTTCACTTAGTGCCCAATAAACCAAGTGTTTCCTGTGGCCTCCCACTGACCCAGTACTGGGCCAGCAGGCGAGGGAGTGATCTGGCAGGAATTGTCCCTTCTCTCCTTTTGCCGGCTTCTTTATAAATTACTGCATGTTAAATCAGTAAAGAGTTCTGTTTCAGGGCAGTGCTGGGGATTCTAAGGACAAAATCTGGCCTTGTGGCTGGTGGAGCAACATGGGGGTGTGATGCTTGTGTGCCGACTCCCCTCGCCCACGCAGGACAAAGTCCAGACTGCTGCACCAGGCTCATGGCAAGCCACCTGGAGGATCTGCCTGGCCTTGTTCCTCCTCTTTCTTCTTTGTTTTCCCTGCAAACTCCTGCCCAGTTTGGAAGCAGAAAGAGCTGATGGTTTGGGGTGGGGAGAATATCCCTCACTAAAAGTCTGCTCCCTGGGGAAGCACCTGTCATTCATTCTCTGTGCCTCAACTTCTTCATCTGCTAAACAGGGCTAAGGAATTCTGCCTGCTTCTCTTGCAGAGCAAATGGGACCACCATGTACCCCAGAGCTCAGGAAGGGAGTAACTTCTGTTAATGCAGGCACCTCCCTTGCAACTTGGAAGTTTTCCTGACTGCCCCCGTGATCTCAGAGCTGTTTCTGCTCCTGTTCCCAGAGCACTTTCTAATCTCTTCCCTTCAGCATGTTGCTTGATGACCATTTCGTTTTATGATTCTTTTTGCCACTGGAATCTGAGCTCCTTGCTCTGCAGGAGGCTGGGTTTTCCCCACAGGGTACCTGCACACGATTGGTGCTCAATAAATGCCTAATAAAAAAAACACCAGCTGCAGAATTCGACTGCCTTTGAGGAATCTAGAATAGATAAAATCCTCCAGCCTCCTACTTTTCTGTCCCCATTCTAAAACAAAACCTTACCTCCTGTCCCTGAAAACAGGGTCCTCCTTGGCTAATTTCTTTTTGGGAATGGTAAGACTGCAAATCTCAGTTTGTCTATTTGTACCTGTTGTGGGCCAGCCCTGATTTTTTGCCAGGCCCTTTCCTTGTGAATAACCCTATGAAGTGGGTATTGTTAATATCATTTCCATTTCACAGATGGGGAAACTGAGCACCAGAAATCAAGTAACTTGCCTCAAGTCACGTAGCTACTAAGCAGCACACAGGGGGATTTGAACCCAGACCCTTCTGCTATCTCTGGGGTATACTGCTGGAGGGTTGGGGCTTTGAAGGGATAAAAAGAATAGAGCTTGGATGGGGGAGTGAGGGTGTGTGGGTGTGAGTGTGTGCGAGTTAGCATGTGGGTGTTCAGGGAGGAAGTGGTTGGAGGGGCCAGGGACTGGAGGGGGGTTCCTGGGGAGGTGGAGGAGGTAGAGAGAGGAGCCCAGAAGTGGTGAGCTGGGCTGATGATGGTGGGGCTGGGGAGGAGAGGACCCAGGTCAGGGAAGTGGGGCTCTGGGCGCCACATCAACCTTCCTTCCTGACCTGGGCGCAGAGCCAGGCCTCACTTTTGAAGCTAATGAGAAGCAGACAGAGGAGTGGGACGGGCTAGAGGCCGGAAGGCTGCCTGTGCTACGTGGCATCCTCCAGCAAGCTCCACTGCTCGCCAGGAGCTTGCTGCCAGCCAGCTGGAGGAACGGGCCAGGCCCTGCAGCTGGATGGCAATTCTCCCTCTGGTTTTACTCCAGCCCTGACTTGCCAGCCTGAGAGGGTGTATTTTATTAAAAGTTGGATTTAAAGCTTAGCAGCATTGGTGAATGATAGTGTGTGCTCATGGAGATGCCGGCCACCCACCAGAGGGTGTCCTTCTTCAGGGGTTTTCCTTTCTTTCCCTGGCACCTGAATGGTCCTGCCCCAGGCTAAGTCCCCCTGGGGCAGCAGGTTATAGACTACATCAGCCTTTCCAGGGAGGGGAGAGGGTGGGTGGTGCAAGTGCTTTGAAGCAGGAAAGGCTGCTCTGAAGGGGTCACTGTGGTTCATCCTCCTGCAAGGGTGTAGGGGGCTGGGGTGGCAATTCTAGAAGGGCCAGGACTGGGTGTGCTGGTGACAGCTGTCACCCCAGCACCTTGCACCTGGCATTGTTTACCTGGTACATGCATAATGAACATCCTAGCTGCATAACACCACAGCTCTGCAAACAGGTTCTAGAATCAGCAATGGGTGTGAATTTTAGCCCCAATACTTTCTAGTTCAGGAGAGGGTTTAACGTCTTTTTTTTTTTTTTTTGGTCCCAGGGATTGAACCCAGAGATGCATTACCACTGAGTTACATCCCCAGACCTTTTTATTTTTTATTTTGAGACAGGGTCTCGTTAAGTTGCTTAGTGCCTCACTAAAGTTGCTAATGCTGGCCTTGAATTTGTGATCTTCCTGCCTCAGCCTCCTAAATTGCTGGGATTATAGGCATGCGTCACTGCCTGTGTTTAACATCTTTAAGCTTCAATTTGTCTACCTCTAGGATGGGAATAATAAGAGTATTTACCATATGAAGGGTGTTGGAAATATTATGTCTAATATTTATGAGCTCTTACTATGTGCCAGGCTGCATCCGTCTCCCTGTTCCTCTCTCCTGTATCTTTGAGGCTCTGTACTTCTGCTCCCCCAAATGCATGAAATGATGTTTTCACCACTGTATAGTCTTAGCATCTGACTTAGGTTGGATCTTTCTGGGTTCAAATTCTACCCCATCCTGATCAAGCACTGGTCCATCTGCCTGCTCTTGCACGCTCAGCAAGGAGGAGTGTAAATAGGGAAGGAACATCAAATTGTCCACTCTGAGCAGACTGAAGGACAAGTATCTCCCAGCGTCCCCTTTAGACTACAATTTCTATACTATTTTTATTTTATCCTCTTAACTTCTCTTTCTCTGGGACTCCCAATAAGCTGAGAATTACAATAATAAGCCACAAGGATGTCCCAATTTACACTAAAACCTGCTACCTGCCAGTTTTCTTCACAAATCTGATTTTTCTGGGCAGATGGATCCCCTCTGCCAAAGGAACATGACAGGTTTCTTGCTGCCCCCAAACTTCAGCTCACACTTGCCCTTTCACCCAGATTGCCCCTTTCTGCTACTCTCTGACAGCCCTTAAAATCCAGCCTCTCATTTCCTTTAAGAATTTTCCATGATTCCAAGCTGGAGTGCCCAGGGTCTTCTGAATGTAGCTTTTATTGTGTCTTACACCCCCTTGGTCACTTTCTGTATTACCATCAGGAAAAATTAGCGGAAATGGGCAAGGAAAAAATGGGCAAGGAAAAAAAAGAGTCACTGAATGTCCAATTTAGGGCACACTTCCAAGCTTTTATGGTCTTTGACAATTCTGTACATCAGAAAAAAAAATAATAATGTAAATGATTTTTATTCATAAAAATGCAAATTAATTAAGTCCAGTGGAATGCAATCGATTGTTACTCTGTGGATAAACTTCTTTTGCATCTAATTGTAAGATAATTTCAGCATTCTGATAATGTATATGTGTGTAGTTCTTGAAATTCTCCTTCAAACCGTTAGAACATATTACATGCTTCCTCATTAGTTAATGACTTAAATAAAATCTTCATTTTTTTTGAACTTTACAATTTTCCTCCAACTTACTTCCTAATGTTATTTAATTTAAAAATTGAATTAAAGTCACTGGTTTGGTACACTGTATCAATTGGTATTTTGGGGTGCAAGCAATAGAAATCACCTGTGGCTAACTTTAAACCTTTAAGAGGGGAAAAAGAAGAAGAATCTATTGGAAGATTATTGAATGGTTTGCAGAATGTATAAAATTGTGGGCGTGGGAAGTGGATAAGAGCCATGGGAGATTTGGTGGCAGGACTACAGGCAAAGACACACCACAAGAATGGGCTGGCTTGGAAACCATTTCTGGATGCTGCCATTACTGAACATCACTGCTGATGTCCTCTGATCACTCACTCTCTCAGTCATTAGTTGCTGTTGCCGCAAACTGAACACTAAATAGTCCTTGAGTTTTTTCAAACTTTGTTCAAGCTTTGAAATCTTGGACAAGATTATCCAATTTTTTGGGGCAAGGTCTATGTATGCCCTTGGCATGGCCTCCTGGAATAGGAGGCAGGAACCCACCTCCCACTAAGATCCAGATAGGTACACCTCTAAAATAGAAAAGGGGCTGCCAAAACATAACAACCATCTACCAGTTTTTTCTCAGTGATACAGGGGAATCAAACCGAGGTCCTTGCCTATGTGATAGACAAGCACCCTACCACTGAGCTACATCCTTAGCCCTCTAGTCTTTCTTGACAACTAATTGTTAGTTCTTTACATGCTATGCACACATTCCTTATTTAAATAATAAGGAGATCCCTAAGGGATTCAGTTTACTAGACCTTGTGGAGATATTGTACAGGAGACCAAGGGAGAGTATAACATTAGAGAATGTCCAAGCTGCATGTGGTAACAGAAGTCACTTGGAGCAATCCTTTTGTTTTCCTCTTGAATATGTCAGGTAGAGGAGCTGGAGGGTTCCATGTGGTCAGTAAGACGGTCACAGTCTCATGGTATGATTTGGGAGTTGTCCAACAAATATGCATAAAATGAGGCATGCCCACTAACCCCAGATCTTTTTATTGTCACCAGCTGGAGGGAACAGCCAGGGACTAATTTCAAATAGAGAATCTCAAAGAGCCTTTGGCCTCAGGGCCATTTCCCAGAGGCCTAGGCAGCTGGCTTCTCTTGCCAGGTGTGTTTTACTGACACGGTTGGCTGTGAGAGCTGGGATGTACAGTTTTGTGAGGATCAGTTTGCAAAACTGAAACCCTGCCCTTGAGAACCTTCTGGAAATCATAGCTGCAGAGAGATGTGAGTACAGAGCCAAGGACAGCCTTCCAGGAGGCTTTGGAGACTCACCTGCACCCCCTGGGATGTTGCTGCTTATTTGGGGAAATTCAACAGCCTGTGGCTCCAATGCGCTCCTTCCCACAGGCCCTTTGGAGGAAAACTGGTTCTGGTTGTCCCTTTGCTTGGACTATCGACCTCTACTCTCCCTCTCCTACTTCCTGCTCTTTCTCTTACTCCCATATCCTGATTGCTGGAAGGCAGGGACCTGGGACCCAGGGGTCCAAGTGCAACTTCCAGGCTTCCATTCACCCTCTCCGCTTTGAGGGGAGCAAGGGTCCCATGCAGGCCTGGACTGGGTGTTCCCCAACAAGGGTGAATGGGGGATTTCTGGTAGACAGACCATATGGTCTTCCCCTACTGCCTCTTGGGGTTGGGGGAGGTTCTTTAGAAAAAGCACAAGCAGGAAGCAAGATGCCCCAGTTGTACATCATGGTGGTTTTCCCTTTTCCGTCCAGGCGCCTTCTCTCAACTCCAGAGGGACACAGTCCGCTCCATTGCACCTGACTGGAACTGGAAGAGGAAAGGGAGAGATGGTAAGAGGAAGGTGATAAACACTGCTGAGCTCCGACTAGTGTCTGATGCTGCATTCGACTTAATCTTCATCAGCACTCTGTGAGGTGGGGATTAGTGCCCATTTTACAGATGGTAGAACTGAGGCTGAGAGAGCTAGAAGGTGAGAACTGAGACCCTCCCAGCTCAAAAGGCCACAGTCCTCAGAAGGTACAGGATGAATTCTGTCTCTCCCTTATGACCCTCTCCAGTTCATCAGTTCTACTAATCCGCAAATACCCCAAGTGTAGTTGACTCATTAGCAAGATTTTAAAAAGGGGGCGGGTATTGAGATTTTTGTGTTTTATCTTATTTTAAAAATCCTTTGTAGACATTTACTTGCCCATTTGAAATGGACTTTGTCGTGGTTTTTAGAAGTCCCCTTGAGGGAGGACTTTCTTGGTATTTCCTTGTGGAGGTTTCCAGCTGGGATGATGGCGATTGCCTCTTGCTTCTCTAGCTCAGGAAAGTGAGAGGTATATGGGAATGTTCCAGACTTCTCAGACGATCCCTGGGACAAGAGGCTCTGTCTTCAATAGAAACATCATGCAGTCTTTCATGTTGTGGGGGGGCTCTCAACTGTTTCATTGTGAACAACCTAGTGAGGTTTGGGAGAGATGTGTTACCTGAAACAACCTCCACCAGTGGTGATTCAGGCCATTAACCAAAGTCATCTGAAGGAACTGCTAGAAAGGAGGTGCTAGAGTTTGAATGTGTCCCCTCTAAAATTCCTGTTGAAACTTACCGCCACTTTATTGGTAGTAACAGGTGGGGCGTCCCCACCTTCATGAATGGATTAGTGCCTTTATGAAAGGTAGAAGGGTGGGCACAGTGGTGCATGCCTGTAATTACAGTGACTTGGGAGGCTGAGGCAGGAGGATTGAAAGTTTGAGGTCAGCCTCAACAACTTTGTAAGACCCTATCTCAAAACAAACAAACAAACAAACAAATGGCTGGGGATGTAGTCCAGTGGTAGAGCACCCCTGGTTTCAACCCCCAGGAACACACACACACACACAAAGGGTCCATCTTCCATGTGAGGACACAGCATTTCTCCCTTCTGGAGACACAGCAGCCAGTACCATCTTGGAAGCAGAGGGGGGGTGTGCCTTCTCTGGCACCTTGATCTTGGACTTCCAGCCTCCAGAACTGTAAGGAAATTAGTTTCTGTTCTTTATAAATTATCCAGCCTGTGGCATTTTGTTACAACAGCACAAACAGGCTGAGATAGGCGGCTAGGAAATTTAAGCAGATTTGGAATGGATTTCGAAGGGTGTGGCTCCACGAGGTTGCACTGTATGAGTGTGAACAAGTCTTTTAAGGACACTTAAGAAAGCCTTACCCTGGGTAGTTACATTATGGAGATCACGCTTTGGCACCTCCGTGCTGAAAGGGACAGCCAGCTGCCCTAATGTTATGCAAATAGGTGCTTGAGGCTCGGGATAAAAATTCCAGCAAAAGCGTCCTACAGATTCCAAAAATGCTGTATCACCAAGAATGGGGAAGGGAGGGAAGAAAATGTGCTGGGGGAAACAAAAATGACTCAAAAGGTGCTCTCGATGATGAGAAAAGAAGAGCTGGAAGAGTTGGAATAACATCGAATCACTGAATGAGTGCAAAGAAAGTGACTTTTCTAAATTAATATATCATCACACATAATGTGCTTATAAGCATATGTGGTAAGTAACAAAGGTTATAAGGAGTTTTTTAAACTATTTCATCTGCTTTAGAAAAGATTGTGTATTCCATTAGGTCACAAATCCTTTG
>CM053401.1:140810814-140844356 GCA_028644305.1 Xerus rutilus
GGGGGGGGGGCTGGAAGGCTGGAAGTGCCGGGCCATGATACACCCCAGGAACAGACAGCTGTCAAATGACAGATGGGACTTGGGGTCCCAATTCCCCAGCTCCCTCATTGCTGGGTGAGATGATGCTGAGGTGTCTGTTTTGCGCTGGCTCCCCACGTTCCCCAGGGGGATGAAGCTCCAGAGGCCTCAGCTGTAGCTTACTCAATCCTACACTTTCCTGGCTGTTCTCCATTCTCTGTCTTCTCTTCCAGTGCTTTCAGGATTCCTTCCAAATAAAGCATATTGACTAGAATCCTGGTCTCAATCTGCTTCTGGGGAAACCTCACCTCTGACTGGATAACAATAATTATGATCACTCTTATTGTCATAAAAATTGATAAAGATCAGGAAAACGATCTTCACTCTGATCTCTGATGATATACTCTCTGTCTCCAGGGGTTATGGGAAAATTTTGAGGTCTGGTCAGGTAAAAGGATGTCTGACTGTATATTTGTCTTAAAGCAATCTCAAAATAATTCATATTCTCTCCATTCTCTGTCTCTCTCAATTATGTGCTTGAGCAGCTAAGCCAAAAATTGGTCCATCCAGAGCAATTAAAAGCTTCCTTTGCCAGACCTTGGGGATTTCTCTCTGATCAATGAGAAAAACACCACAGCTGGAAAACAGCCGAAACCAAGAACAGAATAATCATTTCTTAGCTGTTCACATACGCTAAAACACCATTAAAATTTGTTTTTAAAAGAACCTTTTTATTTTACAATATGTTGAGTGCGTGGGTATTATATAAGTGACCAGAAATTTCTCATTCATTTTACAGTCCTTTTGTCTTCCAACTGGAATTTGTGAAAATTTGTATGGGACTCCACTTATTGGTTCATGCTCCACAGTAAGGTAGTTAGTATTTTATTTGTGATTTAAAATAAAATAAAAACAACAGGAATCATGTAACACATAATTACAATGTTTTGGTCTTTGTGCTAAGAACTCCATATGCATTATCTCTGCTAATTTAATGATACTAGGAAGAGGTCTCTGCTATTAACTCTAATCCATCGTTGCAGCTACTTAGGCTCAGAGAGGTTAAGTAATTAATTTGAGATCACACAGGCAGGGAGTAGCAGAATGAGGCTACAAAACCAGGCAACCTGGCTTCAAAGCCCAGGTTCTTAACAATCTGACTTCTCACACCGTAGGAAAGCAGATACTAATGTCCTTGGTTGACTTCATTGACTTTGCCACTTTGCCCTGAGTTGCCTGCTTTAAGCACCTGAAGTGGGTAAGTTTTGATTCCTATTCCATCGCTTTCTGCTATTCCCACTGTGGAGGGTTTTATAACTAGATTCCCCAGGACTCTGCTACCTGTGGTTATGGAAGGGACCACGGCCACCATGATGAAGGACGCTTCCTGGGCCTGTTGTGCCCACCTGCTACAGTGTCCTTGAGCACCTAGAAAATGCTTCTGTGTGTTCACAGCAAGCCAGTTCTCACTGAAGCTGCTCCTGTCCCGGAAAGCTGAGTGACTGCTTATCCAGAAAGTTAGGATGAATACAGACAACACAGAACGGCAGTCTAAGCCACACCAGAACACTCCTGGGGGCTGAAGGAGCTAAGGAATGGATAAAGAATAAGGGGAGTCTCCAGGAACATTCTGGGATGCTGCTCAACATCCTACAATGCATAAGGCAGTCCTCCACGAGCAAGAAGGCCCCGGTGCATGATATCCGTGGTACTAAGTTTAAGAAACTGGGGTCTGCAGGAAAGCTAGATGGATTCACAGCGTAGAGGCACCAGGTGCAGTGATATATCCTGTTTCTACTCTTCTTTAAACTTCTTTCTCTAACAATCAAGAGAAGGGCACTCAGTAATTACGGCCCAATCAAGTAACAGTTTTTTTTTTTAAAGTAATATATGCATTTGGTAAGAAATTCAGTACAAAATGGTTCAGAAGTATACACAAGGGAAAGTAATGATTTCACATACCTGTGCCTCATGGTCCCTGGCACCCCACTACATGGGGAACCACTGTTAATCTGTATTGTGCACGTGTGTGTGTGTGTGTGTGTGTGTGTATCTGTCTGTCTTGGATTTAACCTAGGGACTTGCACATGTTAGGAAAGTGCTCTACCACTAAGCTGCACCCTCAGCTGTTTCTTGAGTGTCCTTCTGGACCAGGTTTTACAATCTCAGCATGAATGACAGTTTAGACCAGGCAATGCTTTCTCATGGGGCTCTCCTGCGCAAGGCAAGAGGTCTAGCAGCATCTCTGGCTTCTCCCCACTAGATACTAGTAGCACCTTCCAGTTGTGACACCTGGAAATATCTCCAGACATTGACAAATGTCTCCTGGGGGAGAGAGGCTTAATGGAGAACCACTATTCAGGAGATATACTTTGCATATATTCACACATGTATGTATTTATGAAAATATGTTTTTTGCTTATGGTGCTTAGCACATAAGGTGCTCCATAAATATTTATTGAAAGAGTGAGTAACTGAGAATAAAAAATAGTAAATCAAATCTTACCTTAAATGCTTTGCAGGGGTTGGGAAGTCTAGGTAGCATATAGCCTAACATGAATACTGGATATGAAATAATTTTTTCCTGATTTTTGTTCCTGTTATGTTTTAAGGAATTCCCACCTTGTTAGGCTTCCCGAGCGTTCTCATCCCCACTGCTGGGGAGCAGGGATGAATCCAGGTGCCTTAGCGTTTCACTCTCAAAAGCAGTTGGGCTGGGGCTGGGGTTATGGCGCAGTGGTAGCGCGCTCGCCTAGCACGCGGGAGGCACTGAGTTCGAACCTCAGCACCACATAAAAATAAAAAAATAAAGCTATTGTGTTCACCTACAACTAAAAAATAAATATTTAAAAAAAAAAAAAAAAAGCAGTTGGGCTGCCTCCAATTCATGATAACGGCATTAGTACCCTACATGTTGGGGTCTCTTTCTCCTCCCCCACTTACCCTGTGCCAGGACTGATGGGGTAGTGAAGCATCAGAGATGTGCTTCACATGCCCCAAGGGACCCTCTCACCCCATCTGTCCTGCTCTGTCAACATCTGCTTTCATGACAGGCTGTGGCCTTGGTTCTGCAGACAGTGCCCTTCATAAGAAGGTGAGGGCTTTAGTTCAACTTGGGCAATCAGCCCAAAGTCCACTTTTTGTAATTCTGGGCAGCTTGCCCAGTTTCTTCCTGGAGTACAGCTGGCCTGGGATGGTCTCTGGATTTTCCACGTTTCCTGGAGTGGGTGGGTGAGGAGCTGGTTGCTGGGGGGTGACCCATGCCAGCCAACATTAGGGCCTTCTCACGGTGGAGACTGTGCCTGGGGCCTGCTTGCTTATCACTTCCTCTGGGACCCAGGTGGGGTGGGCATGAAGCATAAAGCCTGCCTTCCTGTGGAATACAGAGCAGGTTTGAGAGGGCAGGACCTTGGGAGGCCTCCAGAAAATGAGGCAGAGTGTGTAGTCAGGAAGTGTTAGCTGGGAGCTCTGCTGAAACTGGGGTTGGGGGCCTCTCTGTGTGGTGGCTTTAGGATAACCAGTCTTGTTACATGGTGGTTCAGGGTTTCAAAGGTGCATGCCCTGAAAGAGAGAAGCCTGTAAAAGCTGTATGGTCTTGTCTAACTGAGAGGTCCAACCACAAGACTGAGGTCTCTCAACATTTGTAGCAGACTCTACCAGCTGAGGTGGTCATAGGTTCAGGGTGAAGGGATACAGACTCCACCTTTCTAGGGGAATACCTTGTTGCATTGTACAAAAGCAAGTGGGATGGGCAGTTGGAGCAGTCTGGACAATGTCATCTGCCATAGGCTGCAGTGGGTTTCAATCTTGGAGCACGAGAGGGAAACTAGGCTCCTACATCTGCAATCCAGAAGTTCCTGCTGAGTATTCCATTTTAAGCTTCTTTTGACAGCTAGGCCGAACCCAAGACTGAATCAGGTTCAAAGGACCCAAATATGCTCTCTGCCCAAATCCCTTGTTCTGTTTCCCCACTGTCCAACCAATGGAAAGGCTGAGACAAAGCAGGAAAGAGAACAGTATTTCTCCTTAATCTACAGTTTTTCTTTCTGCAGTTTCAGCTACCTACAGTCAAGCCTGGTAAGAAAACAATAAATGTAAGATTCCAGAAATAATTCTCCTCTCTCTCTCCCTCCTCCTCGTCTTCCTCTTTCTTCTTGCACCAGGAATTGAACCCAGGGGCACTTAACCACTGAGCCATATCCACAGCTCTTTTTTCATAACTTTATTTAGAGAGGGTTTTGCTAAGTTCCTTAGGGCCTCACTACATTGCTGAGGCTGGCTTTAAACTTGCAATCCTCCTGCCACAGCCTCCCAAACTGCTGGGATTATAGGCATGTGCCACTGCAACTGGCTCTAAATTTGAGTATCATTCTGAGTAGCATAATAAAATCTCATGCCACCTGCTCTGAAACACCTGAGATGAACATCCTTTTGTCCAGTGGATCCATGTTGTATACACTACCTGCCCATTAGTCACTTAGTAGCCCTCTTAGTAATCAGATCATCGGTTGCAGTATTGCAACACTTGTGTTCAAGTAATTCTTATTTTACTTGATAATGGCCCCAGTGTGCCAGAGTAGTGATGCTGGCAGTTTTATTATAGTATATCACCATAATTGTTCTTTTTCATCATAAGCTTTTGTTATTAATATCTTACCATGTCTAATTTATAAATTAAATTTTATCATAAGTATATATGTATAGGAAAAAACAGCCAGTTGTGGTAGTATATACCCATAATCCTAGTGACTCAGTAGGCTGAGGCAGGAGGATCACAAGTTCAAGGCCAGCCTTGGTAACTTAGTGAGACACTGTCTCAAAATAAACAATGCAAAGGGCTGGGGATATAGCTTGGTGGTACAGCACTCCAGGGTTCCATCTCTGGTACCACAAAAACAAAACATAGTTTACATAGGGTTGGTACTTTCTGTGATTTCAGGCATCTGTCTACTGGGGGCCCTGGAATGTATCAACAGTGGATGAGGGTGAGTTTGCTGAGTCTGTGCTGTTAGACCAGCAACTTTTGTCCATCTCTGAATCCAAGGGTGTTTTACCCCTGAGCTACTACCCCAGCCCTTCTTTAAATTTTGAGACAGGGTCTTGCTAAGTTGGCTTACAGCCTTGTTAAGTTGCTGAGGCTGGTCTTGAACTGGTGCTCTTCCTGCCTTAGCCTCCTCAGTTGCTGGGATTACAGGTGTGCACTACCACGCCTGGCTTCCTGCACCCACTCTTAGAACCACCCTCTTATTTCTCCCTTCCCATCAATCACAACTCCTTGATGGAGAAGTGATCAACCTCTTTCAACCTCAAGTGGACCGGAAACTTCCAATCCCCCAAGACTGCTCTTGTTGATACTAGTAAACTTCAGTCTCCAAATTGTTCCAATTCTGATCTTGTTTGTTCAGCTCTCAGTAGCATTGACAGGACCTGCCTTCCCTCTTAGAGTCCTTTCTCAGGCACTCCTGCATTTTCTCCTTCTTCTTACATTAGCTCTTTCTTCTTTTCCAGGAAGCACCCTTGGGTCTCTTCTCATTTAACCCCTTGACTTCCTCTATCCCCTATATAATCCATTACCTTTTTTCCTATCTCATGAGCTCTGAATCTCACATTTCCACCTTCCCATTACATAGCCTGACCTTGCTGATCACCATCCATCTCAGATCCACTGGACCCAAGTTCAACTTGTTATCTTCTTTCTGTGCTGCCATGTTCCTTCCGTGTCCCTGAGCATCGGTCACAGCACCAAACCAATCTACCAATTCAGTACAATTCCTATCAAAATACCAATGGCATTCTTCACAGAAATAGAAAAAAAAAAAACTCTTAAAATTTATATGGAACCACAAAAGACTCCCAATAGAGAAAGTGATCCTGAAGCAAAAAGAACAAAATTGTAGGTGTTACAACATCTGACTTCAAAGCATATTCCAAAGCAGCAGTAAACAGAACAGCAGGGTACAGATGCAAAAATGAACACGTAGCTCAACAGAACAGAATAGAAGATCCAGAAATAAATACACACCTCTGTAGCCAACTGATTATCAATGAAGGCATCAAACACATATGTTAAAGAAATAATAGAATACTTTTTTTCTCCTTCTCCTCCTCTTCCTCCTTCCTCATCCTCCTCCTTCTTTGGTTCTTTGGGTACTGAGGATTGAACCCAGGGATGCTCTACTACTGAGCTACATCCCCAGCCTTTCAAACTTTTTTTGAGATGGGGCCTTGCCAAGTTGCTGAAGTTGGCTTTGAACTTGTGTTCCTCCTGCCTTAGCCTGCCAAGTACCTGGGATTACAGGCATGTGTCACTGTGTCTGGCAAGGACAGTTTTTCTCCATAAATGGATCTTGAAAATTGGATATCCACAAACAGAAAAAAGAAGTTATATCTCCGTCTCTCACCATACACAAAAATCAACTCAAAATGAATAAAAGGCTTAAATGTATGACCCCAAGCTATGAAACTACTAGGAGAAAATGCTAGGAAAACACTGCAAGACATTATTGGTCTATACAAAGAAGTTTTTGGATGTGACCTCAAAAGCATAAGCAATAGAGGCAAAAATAGACAAATGGAATACATCAAGTTAAAAAGCGTCATTACAGCTGGGCGTGATGGCTCACGCTTGTAATCCCAGCACTTAGGGAGGCTGAGACAGGAGAATCGCGAGTTCAAAGCCAGCCTCAGCAATGGTGAGGCACTAAGCAACTCAGTGAGACCCTGTTTCTGCATAAAATACAAAATAGGGCTGGGGATGTGGCTCAGTGGTCGAGTGCCCCTGAGTTCAATCTCCAGTACCCTTCCCCCCGTAAAGTGTCATTACAACAAATCGACAATCGACAGAGTAAAGAGATAACCTGCAGAATGGGAGATGATATTTGCCAACTATTAATCTGACAAGAGATTAAGTTCCAGAACACATAAAGAACTCAAACAAACCAACAAAAACCCGAACAAACAAACCAAAAACCTGAATAATCCAATTAAACATGGGCAAATGACCTGACTCATCATTTCTCAAGAGGATATATGAATGGCCAGTACACATATGAAAAATTTCTCAAAATGCTAATCATTAGGGACATGCAAACCCAAACCACAATGAGAGATCACCTCATCCCAGTTAGAATGGCTAATATCAAAAAGAAAACCAAAAAAAAAAGCATGCCAGGCACAGTGGCATGCCCCTGTAATCTCAGTGAGTAGGGAGGCTGAGGCAGGATTGCAAATTCAAGGCCAGCCTGGGAAATTTAGCAAGACCCTCAGTAACTTAGTGAGACCCTGTTGCAAAATTAAAAACTAAAAATGGACTGGGGGCTGGGGTTGTGGCTCAGTGGTGGAACGCTTGCCTAGCATGTGTGAGGCACTGGGTTTGATTCTCAGCTCTGCATACAAATAAATGAAATAAATAGATCCATTGAAAACTAAAAAAATATTTAAAAAAATAGACTAGGGATGTAGCTCAGTGGTAAAACACCACTGGATTCAATTGCTAGTACAAAATAAAAATAAAAATAAATGACAAAAAATGACATGCTCATGAGGATGCAGAGAAAGGGGAATTCTCATACATTGTTGGTAGAAATGTAAATTTGTATAACCAGAGAAATGAGAAGTCGTGCTCCATTTGTGTAAAAAAAAATAAATTAGTATAATTGTTATGGAAAAGAGTATGGAGTACCCCCTGAAAACTAGAAATAGAAATCCTATATGATCTAGCAATCTCACTACTGTATATATATCCAAGAAAATTGAAATCATAATGTGGAAGAGACATATGCACTCATGTGTTTATTGCAGCACTGTTCACAATTGTCAAGGTGTGGAATCAACCTAGGTGCCATCAACTAATGAATGGATAAAGAAAATGTGGTGTATAAACACAGTGGAATATTATTCAGCCATAAAAAGCAACAAAATCTCATCACTTGTAGCAACATAAATGGAACTGGATGACATTTTGTTAAGTGAAATAAATCAGGCACAGAAAAACAAATACCATATGTTCTCATTGATATGTGGAAACTAAAAAAATAATCTCCAAAAAGTAGAGAATAAAGTAATGGTCATCAGAGTTTGGGAAGTGTATGGGGGAGGAGGTTTGAAGAGAAGATGGTTAATGGTACAAGGGTGCACTTGGAAGGAGAAATAACTTCTTTTTTTTTTTTTTAAATATTTATTTTTTAGTTGTAGGTGGACACAATAGCTTTATTTTATTTTTATGTGGTGCTGAGGCTCGAACCCAGTGCCTCCCGCGTGCTAGGCGAGCACACTACCACTGCGCCATAACCCCAGCCCCGGAAGGAGAAATAACTTCTAATGTCCTATAGTACAGTAGGATAACAATGTTTGGCAATGGAATATTTTAAATTAGCCATTAGGGAGGATTTTGAATGTTCTAAACACAAAGAACCAGTTATCCTCATCTTATCCTTATACATTGTGTACAGGTATTTAAATGTCTCACTGTACCCCCAAATAGGTACATTTATGACACACACACACACATACATATACATATGTATTGATATTGATATAGATTGATTGGTGGTTCTGGAGATTGAATCCAGAGACATTTTACCACTGAGATACATTCCTAGCGTTTTTTATTTTTATTTTGAGACAGGGTCTCACGAAATTGTTGAGGCTGGCCTGGAACTTGCAATCCTCCTGCCTCAGCCTCCTAAGTCACTGAGATTACAGGCATATGCCACTATGCCTGGCTCTAATATATTTTTAAAAAAATCTGTCAAGGCAGAAACTTGGAGCATTGTTAACACATCTTTCTTGTATGAAGTCCTAGCAAATCTATTGCCAGAATATCTTTGGAACACATCGATTGATTGATTGATTGAGATAGCAAACATCCATTGAATACATATGATATCCTAGGCACTGTTTTGGAGGCTGGAGATACAGCAGTAAGCTGAACAAATCCTTGCATTCTACAGGGAGAGAAAGACTTAAGCTAATTAAACGAAAAGAAACACATAGTAAGGCACATGATGGTAAGTGCTGTGAGAATAAGGTTGGGTGAGAAGTGGAGAGAGAAGTGGGTGGTTCTTTCATGTTGTGTAGATGGGGAGAGCCTTACTGATCTAGTGATGCTTTTTTGGTGGGGGGGTACTGGGATTGAACGCAGGAATACTTGACCACTAAGCCACATCCCCAGCCCTATTTTGTATTTTATGCAGAGATAGAGTCTCACTGAGTTGCTTAAGCTCCTTGCTTTTGCTGAGGTTGGCTTTGAACTTGCAATCCTCCTGCCTCAGCTTCCTTCACTGCTGATCAAGTGCCATTTGAGTAGAGACCAAAAGGAAACATGGGTCAGCCAGGCAGATATTGGGCCTTTCTTCTTTATCCCATGGCCACAGCCCATCCCCCTTTCTCCCCTGAACCCTGGCACTTACCTTCCCATTGACCTTTTGCTCCCACCCTCATCCTTCCCTCTCCATTCCCATCCAGTGCTTTCCTGTCTTCCACAGGATACTATTCAAACTCCTAACAATACATAATACAAGGGCAGTCATAACTCTCTCCCACCCTTTCTTCAGCTAAGCCTCGCTGGGGTGGACAGAATTCCAAGATGGCGCCATGATATTGGCACCTCCGAAAGACCCTCTCCTCAAGAGTGGGTAAAACCGGTAGCTAGCTTTCAGCAAGAAGCAGGAATGTGGCATTTCTACCTTCTTATATCACATAAGATTCTGTCGTAGCAGACTTGAACAGGATTCTGCCAGCCTTGAAAAAAACAGCCATGTTATAAATTGCCTATGGAGAGGGCATGGCAGGGAACAGCAGGTGGTCCTAGGAACTGAAGGCAGCCTCTAGCCAATAGCTGGGGCGAGGAAATGAATCCTGGAAACAATCCAAATGAACTTGGAAGAAGATTCTTCCTTGTCAAGCCTCAGACAAAATCATAGCCTCAGCTGACACCTGTAGCCTGGAGAGTCCCTGAGCAGGGAACCCAGCCAGTCATGCCCAGGCCCTGACCCATCAAAGCTGAAATAATGCGTGTGTGTTATTTTTAGCCTGTGCATTTGTGTTAGGTTGTTACACAGCGAGAGGAAACACATACACTCACCCTTCATGTCCTCTTCAAGTCTTCAGACTGTCTCTGCTTCTGATGAGTTTTCTTCTTTATGCCCTGCTGTGAACACAAATTCTATGTACACAGTCTCCAACCTTACCTTTTCTCTATTTCTCCTTCAAAACTCCATTAAAAAATATCCCCCTTTCCCTATATGCCATATAACCACACTCCCCAACCCCTAATCCCTGGTCCTCACCTCTTCTCAATTCATGGTGTTCTTTGAAGTCTCTCCCTTATATTTATTTTGGGGGCCTGAGGATTGAATTTAGGGCCTCATGCATGCTACACAAGTGCTCTACCACTGAGCTGCACCCCCAGTCCTAGTCCCTTTCTTATTCATCTTTCCATCTCAGGGTCTAGTTCAGTGCCTGATTTCCAGGGTGTTGTCCTTGATGGGGTTGCTGGTATCCACTAATTCCCTAAAATTGCTGGGTGAATGTGGCTTCAGAGCATTTTTTTCTGGGACCAAAGTTTCCATCAGACTCTCAAAGAGGCTCATGGCCCCTGATTGAAACAGGGTGTCGATGCCTGTTTGTTGAATGTAAGCCACCAGGTTATGGCCCACTATGGGAATGTTCCTTTTTAGCCTTGCTGCTAACTGTGGCTTTGCTGGAGGAATTGGAAGCTCCCGCTGCTTTCTGCAGCAGAGCTGCCGTTTGACATCTGTACATGCACATTCACATAGACACCCCGTGCTCCAACCACGAGTAAGTGGGGTCCAGCCTGGGGAAAGAGAGAGGAAGCAGGGTGGAACAAGGGTGCAGGGAAGCCCAGCCCACTGTAAGAACAGACAGAATGCAGTGTCTTTGGGGACAAAGTGCACAGAAGGCCCCTAGGAGCCTGGCTAATTCTGCCTGCTCCTTTTAATAGTGCCAGGTGCTAGGATAACTATTCTCCACTGCCAGCTCCTCTGGGCTCTAGAGGATGGCGTTTGGCAGTGCCAGTGTATTTTTAGCCCTCCAGCAAGTGGAACAAAGTGCTCAGAGAGGTGCTGCTTCCCTTTTTGTTCTGGGCAGCACCGACTGCTTTCTGAAGGGGAAGTGCCCTCTCTAGACACAGTGGAGCTGGGGTCCAGCCCCACATCTCCCTCCAAGGCTCTCTGCCACAGCAACCTGGGAAAGAGAAGTTTTTCTCAGCTTGGATGGGGGCCAGGGATGTGTGCCCAGCATGGTTGAGGGGAGACAGCCAGGGAGGTAGGTTTTCATCAGGATGGGGTCTTCACAAAGCCAGAGACTCCTCTAGATGGAGGCTGACTTCCTTTTGATGCTTTCTCTGGGGAGAAAAATATTGTGTCTTAGGACTACCTGGGGTCAGGAGGGCAAGACAGGCAGCTGTAGGTCAGGCGCTAGCAGATGTATGGACCTCTGACCCCAGCCAGGAAAGTCCTGTCTCTGATGGCTGCAAGGAGGGGAGGTGTGGGCGAGAGTGTCAGGAAGCCACTTCCTGATGACCCAGGGATGAACACTCAAGGTCAACCTTGAGCATTGATCTGCCAAATATTTGTTTGGAACTCGGACCCAGTGAACTTCCTGCCCTCACGCTTTCCCCAGCTGCAACCTGACAGCACTGCCCCTTGATTCTGGATGTATGGGCTTCACTTCCCAAAGAGGCCCTTTCCAGGCAGGTGTGACTGTCCAGTCCCAACTGTGGGTGTGAGCTGTGAGTCAGAGAGGGCAGGCTAGGGGCTGGGACAGTCACCTCCATGGACTCTGTGTTTGATGTGGCTACGTTGGCAAAGCTGGTCTGAAGTGGTCAAGGTTCAGTGGTCACAGCTGCCCACGTAGAACCAAACTCCACAAGGATTAGGCTCCCTGGGCCCCCTTTCCACCACAGCTGTCCTGACACTGAAACCTGGGAAAAAGAGCCCTTGCTTCTCAGAGCAGACAAATGGAGGCCGAGAGGGGCTTTGGCCAGGGCCTGAAAAGAATGTTTTTCTTCTACCATGTACATGCATGTGCACGTGCGTGTACACACACACATACACACACACAACACCCCATCACCCCATCACCCCATTTCCTCTGACTGCCCACCTAGTGTCAACTTCTGCAGAGGCCCGTTGCCTGAATCGAGTTACTTTGCTCCATTTTCCTGTGTGGGAAACTAGGATTCCCAAAGATTAAGCAATTTGTTCAAGCTCACACAGAGTTAGGGATCTAGATGTCAACTTTGGGGCTGCTGCTTCCCAGGAAGAGAGATGATGCACCTGTTCTCTGAGATTCTAGAGCAAAGGGTGATGTAAAATGCTGGGTAGAGGGCAGATCCACCGTGCCTGTGGGAGCCCAGTTATTTCCCAGGATGGCACATGTGGAGAGGACTAAACTGGACTTGCTGTCTGTGGCCACACCACCCTGTGTGTGCCTGATCTCAAAGCCAAGCAGGGTTGGGCCTGGTTAGCACATGGATGCAGGGCCCTCAATCCTTTAGGAAAACAAATCAATCAACCCTCTGTCCCCTGCCCCCTCTAAAACCCCAGCTGACTCATTTAAGTCACTGTTATCAGGGGTTTTCTGTCACTTGAAGCCAAACTGATACTAAATAAAACATCTGCAGTCAGAGCCCCTCCTGCCAGGCTGGTTGCTACTCTCTGAAGGTGCCTCGGACTTTGTGCTGTTCCCTCAGGCTGCAGCTGTACCTCTCTCTGGTCATGGCAATCCTTATTTTTCCTTCAAGGTCCAGCGGCAAAGAACCCCTATTCCATGATGCCTTTCCTAATTTCTAATTCCTTTGCTAATTCCTCTTCCCTAATTCCTTTGTTCTTGAAGTTTTCAGGCTCTCAGTTTACTTCGTACATTGAAGTCATCCTGTCTGATCGATGCATGGCGATCTTTCATCGTCCGTCTGTCTGTCTGTCCTTACTAGATTGGAGGAGATAGTGTTTGTCTGGCCTACAGGCAGTGGTGTGCTGGTGAACCAGCTACCTGGGAGAGGAAGCATCAGTTTTGCAGTGCTTGCCATGTCCCAGGGCGAAAATATTCCCACCATGATCAATTCCAAGCTATAGTAACCAGCTCATGAAATTCCTGAATATCTAACAACAGGCTCTCATGAGGCAGTGCTAGGAGACTCTGGCTTGCTGCTGCTCATGGATCTACCCACTGCTGATGCTTAAGGTTTGCACATAGTAGATGTGCGGCAGGCTAGTGCCACAAAACCTTGGGTGAACTGTTTAATCCACTTTTTTTTTCCTTTGCTTTTTCTGAACCTCCTACTTTGTTCCTAGAAGAGTTAGAGTGGAACTTAGGGAAGATCACTTGCAAACTTAGTCACAATCCTTCTCCCCTCCCTGTATTTATGCTTCTTGGCAACATGACTTTGTAGTCTCTCCCATCAAGATTATTTGGGGATTATTTCCAGTCCTTCAATCAGGACTGACCTTATGATGTGTTTTAGCTGATGGAATATGATGGGAGTGACTTCTCTTGTTTGGGGATCCCTACCAACTACAAGGTGTAAAGGCTAGGCTATGCTGCTGAGAATGAGAGACCACATGGAGCAGAGGCACACCACCTCACATGAGCTGTCCAAGATCAGCCAAACCTAGCAAACCCAGCAACGGGCCAAAGGTGTAGGAATAAACCCTGCCAGGACCAAAAGCCTCACCCAGCTGAGCCCAACTCAAATTGCTAATGAGAGGAATCATGAGCTAAATAAAGGATGGTTGTTCTAGCCTGGAAATTTTGGAGTGCTTTGTTACACAGCAGAGGCTAACTGATACACCATGGCTGCACTCAGAAAGAGCTCAGTTTTTGTCTGGATTGTCCATTGTCCATCTCTGGGTGAGACTGCCCCTTGCTTCCTATTGCCCCTCAACCATGATAAGGATGCCAGGGGTCAACATTATTACTCCCACCCTGTCCAACTATATGAGTTATGGAGTCTTACAACCCCTAAAGACAGCCTCTAGGAACCCAGAAAAAGGACTTTACTGACTTACTGATGGAGAGCTGGACAAGAAACAAGGAATCTGGCTGTAAAGCTGAGCTAAGTTGAGCTCTCCTGGTCTTTGACTTGGCCTATGCCATGACATCACAGGGCTGGGAGCTTTCCTCTTCCTATGTATCAGTGAAGATTTAGTTACCTTTTCTAGGAAATGTCCATTCAGGAACAGGAAACTCACAAATCATGCCTGTTTTTTTTTTCTTTTTTCTTTTTTTGTGCCCTGTAGAATAATTATTTTATATTTTTGGTGGAACAAGAAGGTCCTAATTATTGGGGTGGCAAAGAGAGAGACAACCATGTGTTCAACCAAACTAAATAAATTTCTACTTTCAGTTCAATAGTAAAATCTTGCCTGTAACCTGTGAAGGAGCATGAGAAAAACCCAACCTAAGCCCTTCTGCCCTCTAGGCTTGAACTCTCAAAACTCTGTAGTGGCAAAGAGGCATTCTAGAGAAGCAGAGAGGAAGCAGACACACACAGATTTGCAGCTGCACCTGGAGTGTGTGTGGTTTCCCTTTATCCAGCTGTGTGACCTTGGGCAAGTCACCCAACTCCTCTGGGACTACATATGGCATGGGGCTGGACTAGAGAGCTCCACAATCCCTTCATGATACGGTATTTTCACTGGTTTAAAGGGGAAAGCCAAAGACAGCTAGATAGGCTTCTAACATTAATCTGTGAATTCTACCACTGAAGGTGTGTACGGATTCAGTTCTATCACAATGCACCCATTGTGTGACATACAGCGGTGGCATCACACTCTAATGTCTCCCACAGGCATCTGATTTTAGGACAGCATCAGAACATACACATCCAACATTAGTCACTCTATCACTGAGGTATATCCTACCTACAAGCTGTGTGACCCTGGGCAGGTTCTCCACCTCTCTGATCTTCCATTTCTTTCTCTAAAACATAATGTCATGTGAAAATTTCACAATGTTGAATTCCTATAAATATTGATTGAAAACACAGATGCATTACATAGGACACATATGGAAGCTTTTTTAAAAAAAATCCACTTATGGCAAATTATGTTGATCCAAAGGTCTCTTTGACTCCAAGCAGCCCCACTACATACTCAGACCTTTTAGGATGTTTTCATTTTTTTGGTTTCAGGACTTTGCATTCATGTAACATTCAGTTATATGTGGACACGTGGGGACCACTTCTTTTTTTGTATAGTAATTTTTTCTGAGTCTCATTGGAATGCCTTTGGTGCTTATCTCAGAGGAGTTTTTAAAAGGGTGAAATGAAAAAATCCACCTAAACCTTGAAGCTTGGTGTCTAAACCAGTAGATGTTTACCCAACAGCAGCTGCTGCTATTGTTAATTTCCCCACAATGTTCGATGTTCACTCAAGCTAATGAGAAGTTTATTTCCCAGCTTCAGCTGGCAGGGACAATTGAGAACCTCTGTTCTGGGAAGGTCAAGTATTGGGAATCTAGCCATCCGTGTTCCCCAGACCACAAGTCATTTTCTCACCTATAGTCCTTCTCCTACCCTCCTCTCCTACTGGAACAGGGTGGTAGAAACTTCTTTGCTGTAGGGATCAAATACTCAAAGACATCAGCTGAGGCAATCGCCTGCCTTCAGGTAGGCGTGGGACACCCTCTCATTCCCACTGCCCAGCTGAGGCAGGGAGCCTGTCATTTCCTGTCCGCCTGGATCCCTCCCTCCCACTCTGTTGGGTTGCAGGGGCTGAGCTTTGCAGACTACATTTCCCAGGCTTCCTTGCACCCTGGCTTCCTGGTTGGTTCAGCCAATGGGAGGCACTGGCAGGAGATTGACAATCGGAGGGAGGGAAAAGCCAGGGTACTTCTCCAGCCTGGTCAGCTTCAGGTAATGTCTCCAGCAGTCGCCGTGACTCCCACCTGGTTCCAGCTTTTTATAGTATCTTCCTTTCTTTTGTCCCTCTAGTCTTAGGGAAGTAGTAGTTTCTCGTGGCTTCTAATCCTGGGGTCGCTAAATCCTCCTGTTTAGGTTTTCAGCTTTTCCATCGTCTTTGTAACTAGTTTATTGTATTAATTAATTGCTGAACTCCTTGACCCGGGTTGTTTTTCTGATGGGTTCCTGACTGCTGCATTTACCACGGTGTAGACATCTAAAGTGTACAGTCAAGTGGCTGTACCCACAGGTTGCACATCCGTGGATTCAACCAACAGTGGATTGAAAATGCAATTACATCTGTACCGAACATGTATGAATTTTTTTCTTGTCATTGTTCCATAAACCATGACAACTTTTTACATAGCATTTGCATTGCATTAGGTGTTATAAATAATCTACAAATGGTTTAAAGTATATGGGAGAGTATATGTAGTTTATATGCAAATACTATATCATTTTATATAAGGATTTTGGGAGATGTGGGGAGTCCTGGAACTAATCCCCTTCATATTCCAAGGGATGTATGCATCTGAGTTCTCGCCATGTAACTTCCGCATGGCCATGACTTTGCAAAAGAATTTTCATGGAACTTTTTCCAGGGTAGCTTCTAGGTTGAATCTGTCCTAGAGGACAAATGCTTATGCTTCCTGTGGTTAATTGCAGCAAAAATGGCCATGTTTATTCCCTTCTGTGTATCATACCCCTTTACATTGTGACTGCTGCTTGTCCATCAAGAAATGGAGTTTATTTCCTCACCTCTTGAATCCACACTGGTCTGTGACTTGACTAGTAGAATGTGGTAGAATCAAGCCTGTGCCTCAAGAGGCCCAGCATGTTTCCTTGTGCTCCCTTGGAAACCTGCCCACCTGGGACATGGACAAGCCTGGACTAGACTCCTGGAGGATGAGAATACAGCAATCAAAAAGGAGCCATCTCAGCCTAGACCATCCTGGACCAGCTAGTCTTAGCCAAGCTGGTGGCTGCCACTAGATGCTTGGGGAGAGTCCAGCTGAGGAGAGCTGAGCCCAGCCCAGATCAACAGAACCATTCATGTCACTCACAGACGTGGGGGTAATAGTAGAACATTGTTACTTTAAACCACTAAGTTTTAAGATAGTTTATTATACAACAGTAACTGGTATAACTCAAATGTAGGTGATAGCAGGAGGCAGAGAATTCTACATTTGCTCCTGATAAATTTCTGACTCATAACAGAGTCTATGTCCAGTAGTCCCCAGTGCCAGTGGGCACCTCCCCACTGGGAGGCGGTCCAGTCCAGCTGGCTCTAACCTCAGTGGCCAACTGAGGACAATGTGTGTAGGTAGCTGAATAATTATACCTGGTTGTTCAAGTTGAAGGTGTGAATGCTGGACATAGGACTAAGATCTGATAGTGATTCTGGGTTCTCAGGGACTTTCTTGAGGTAGGGCTACCCTCTCTACTCTGCTGCGCTTAGTGGAAAAATGAGGCAGATAAATGCTACTAGTTGCCTGCCCTCAATCCTCTTTCCCTATCTTACAAATTAATAAGCCCCTCTGTTTACTAGATGTAGCATAGGTTTTACTTTACCTGGCTTCCCTGGATAAAATGGCCGATCTAAACAGAAATCACTGGATGGTCCAGATGGAAAGCATCTCCTTTGCCTTTCCCTTCCCTCCCACCTCTAGTTCCATCCCACATTGAGGTAACTGAGCACACATATATGGTCAAACCTGCTCCATCTCTTACGGACAGCAGCCCCTTGGCCACCCTAGCAATGCTACCTACAGAGATCTGCTTGGTACCTTCTAGAAGAGGTTAAGGGATCATTTAACTGGGCATTACATCTTGGCTTCATCAATTCCTTACCCACCGGGGAGGAGCATAGCCTGCCCATAAGAGCCAGAGAGAAGCTCTATAGGGCCTGAAGTCTCTCACCAGGGAAGCACTATTGATGAGCTGTCTGGTATCAGTGCAGACCTGCCTCTGTAGGGATATCAGAGATACTTAATTTCCCAGTGGGCCCATTCCTTCCTTCCTTCTTTCTTTTTCTTTATTGGGTACCGGGGATTGAACTCAGGGGCACTGGACCATTGAGCCACATCCCCATCCCTATTTTGTGTTTTATTTAGAGACAGGGTTTCACTGAGTTGCTTGGCACCTTGCTTTTGCTGAGGCCAGCTTTGAATTACGTGCAATTCTCCTGCCTCAGCCTCCTGCGCTGCTAGGATTACAGGCGTATGCTACCGCACCCGGCTCATTCCTTATTTCTCGGACTATTGAGAATTCATTCCCCTTGTTCAAGGAATGACAAGTTCAGTTATTCTAAGTTGATTTCCTGTCCACACAAGCTGACAAGGTCTTTCTCCAAAAGAAGCAAAAACCTTAAGTTCATCTTCTCTGTGATCCCTTTTGGAAGGTTACCTAGCTGCAGGAGACACCTCAGCCCATCCTTCCTGAACAGGCTCCCCTCTTGGGTGCTCCAAAGCCACAGACCTGTGATTTGCCCACTTCATTCATGTGACCCTATCCCTGCACCTGCAGGCACAGTGCCTGCCACCCTCTTCCTGTTCGAGACCATCCTGGAGGCCCTCCACTCTCAGCTGTCCCACTCCCTTCCTGAGCCCTCTGCTACTCAATATAGAAACTCGGGGCAGATGTTTTTGGCAAACCACTGGGCTGTGGCTAACCTGTGGGGGATGGTGTGGTGACTGCACATGTGTGTGTGTGAGAGATCCCCTTCCCCCAGTCTTTCCCTTGGGCCATTTGGGCTCTCTGGAAGAGCAAGCTCTGAATTTATTTATAGTGGCAGTGATTGTGCGAACCATGACAATAAATAATGGTGGCTAAGGACTTTGGGAATATGTCATCCTCCAAATCAAATTTTTCTGCAGTTACCTGTTAAGGTCAGGAGGCTCCATTTGCAGCACCAGTTATGAGGCCCTGAACAGAGCTGAGAGGCACCTCCCTCCATTACAAAGGAGGAAACCAGGTACACAGAGGAACAAGGACCTGACCCAATCATTCTGACTCCAAGAGCCTCTCTGTAAACCCGAGAGGGGTCTGTCCTCTCAGGCTTCCTCTGGGAACTCTGTAAACTACAGTCACTCCATAAAGTAGGGGGCTATGTGGGAGGCTGTGGATTCAGAGGGGCCTTCTGAGAGGCCCTTCTAGATGATGAGCTGCCAGGTGCTGATGGGCTGCTTAATGCTCCAGAGAACAGGCAGGGCCTCCCACCGGTGGTTAGTGAGGGAAGTGCTCTCTGGACCCACACATGAGATGGGTGCCTGTTCTGGGGCCAGAACATGATGATATCCCTGTTCCTGGGAGGCAACCCTGCTGCTCAGAGCAGGCCAGTGAAACCCCTGTGAGATGGTTGTACTAGGAAAAAAATGGCAAATCCATCTGTTTGTTTCTGCAGAGCTGGGGTTCAAGCCCAGGGCCTTGTGCATGCTTAGGCAGGTACTCTACCACTGAGCCACACTCCCAGCTCCCAAGTCCCATTTAAAAAGTGAAATAGAGTAAGCCTATCTGTGCAATGTGTATAATGGTTGTGTATGTGTGCATACGTGATGTGTACATGTGTGGGTGCCTGTGTGGATATATGAGTATGTGCATTTGAATGTGTTTAAAGGTATATTTTGTGTGTGCACATGTGAGCAAATATGTGTGTGTATGTGCATAGTGTCTGGGCTTGCTATGAGACCATGTGTGTATACATATATGCATACATCTGTGTCGTGTGTGTACACATTTGTACATTTATGCCACACGTGTGAGTGTGTTTGTGAAGAATAGTTTGGACCATGGCATCTTATTGGACCTGGTTTTGTCTCCCACCATGGAAGGAAGTGGCAGCACCATGATAAGCCATCTGTGCGGGCCAGTCCTCCCTTCTGTCATCATCTTTTTTCTTCCTACCAGCACCTTCCTTTAGGGACTGCTAAGAGTTTAATGCTGCCTAAAGATGATCTGTCCTTCCAGGAGCAGAGAAGTGCATGCCCCTTATAAAACAAACTAGAAAATCTAGAAGAACACAGAGAAGAAAATAAAAATTGCCTTTCATCCCTAAACCTAGAGTCTTGGCCACAGCTTAATAAATTCTCCAAGCTATGGCTGTGATTTAGGGTCAGAGGAGAAGGAAACATGAACACCACCTTACTCCAAGGCTCTTGCTCTCTGGCTCCATAGTCAAGTCTTTGGAACCTCAAGGGTCCTATTGCTACCTTGTTATTGCCATTGTTGAATTCTTCATGGTTTATAAGGTACCCAAGGTGGCCAGGTAGGCCGGAGCTGTAGAGACAGGCACATGACCTGGGTTTAAGTCAGGTCTCCACTAACTTGAAAGTTGCTTCATCTTGGTTGGTTTGGTCTCTAACCCTCCACAATCCTCAGTTTTCCCTTCTCTGCGATGGAATAAAGCTAACAATTGAAGGATAGTTTTCAGGGTTAGAAATTGTGCCTGTCCTTTTTCTGTTTGCTCTCAGATCCCTTTCCACTTCTGCTTCATGGCAGAGAGGGATATTTCCAAAGTTCCTTCCCCTCAGACTTCTGGATAGGTTTGGTCAAGTGAATGGAAGGCTGGAGGGTGGGAGGCCAAGAGAAGTCAGGTGTCTCTCTCCTACCCTCTCTGCTTCCAGGAGTGTCTCAGACAGTGGCTGCATCTTTGCTGTGGTACCAGCTTTGCTGGTGACTCCAGAACCATGGGCTCTCTGGTAACCCTACTTTCTCCCTTTGTCCCTTCTTGTACCAGGCCTGGGGGTGGTAGTGATGACTGCCTGCTGTTACTGAACTCTAAGTCACCTTAATATCCTCAGCATGACTCCTGAGCAATTCAAAGCTGCAAAACAATTTCCCTGTATTAAATTCCCTGGGGTGAAAGGCCTAGCGTGGTTTTGATTTTGAACAGTATCTGGTACATAGAGGATAATCATTATTGGCACTATGGTCCATAGCTGTGGCTCCTTATGAGCTTGTGAGGACTTCACCAGCCAGCTCCTTTCTCCCCCAAGTGAAGAGATTGCAAATCCTGTCTTCTTCCTTCTCTTGATCCAAGGCCTAACTAGGTTCTTTTTGCCTTTTTAGTTGCATGGCCCAGGAGTAAGGGAAAGGACCCTGGAAGGAGGCAGCTCTAGGTTTGAATCTCAGATTCACTATTACTGGTTGATCTGGAACCCATCACTTCAACTCAGCTGCATTTGGGCTGGAAGTGTAGCTCAGTGGTAGGAGTGCTTTCCTAACATGTGCAAGGTCCTGGGTTCCATCCCCAACACTGTAAAACCAAAATAAAATAACTCAGCTGCATCTAAAACCAGGGGATAATAATGGCTAATTGATAGAGATGGTGTATACATAGTATGTGATGGAAGGGTTAAGCTTTGCCTTTGTTGATTATTATTATTAATAATAATAATAATAATTATTATTATATCACCACCACAGCCCCTTCTTCTAAGGACTCTGGTTCTTTTTACTTGGCTTTGGGTGGATCAGTGGACATAAAAATGGCTCATCTTGTTTCTTCCCAATATCTCTTGATATGAAGAGCTCAAAGGTTGTTGGGAAAGGTGGGCAAATTTGCAAAGGGGCCAAGAATCAGAAAGGTAGCAATTCAGAATCTTTCCTCTTGATAGTGGCCTGAAAGCATCCATGGATTGAGACCATCACCCCAAAGATGGGGACCTGGCTATGATGGAGAGTGGAGCCTGGCAGGGTCTCAGAAGTGCAGAGCCACGGGACAGAGGGCCCCAGGGCCAGGGCCCAGTTTGGCACACATGCAATGGAGAACAGTTGTGTGGGGCAGTTACCTGTTTCTTCCTCAGAAGACATTTAGAAGTAGCTCTTGGAATTCACCTGGCACCTTCCCTCCTCCTACTGGGTCACATGTTTGCTTCCATCTGTCATGCCTTTCCATTTCTTGTCCACCTCCAAAACTTCTACACATCCTTTAAAACCCAGTCCAGTTATCACCTCTGGGGACCTTTGGTGGCATCCCCAAACATCATTGATTATACCATTTCCTGTACTTTCAAGCTTATAAGTGCTTCTGTTGTGGCAATAGCACACCCTCCTCTGTGTACTCCTAATAGCTTATATATCCTTCTATTATGGCACCTGTCACATTCCTACAAAAATAGCAATGGACAGGACGATAGCTGGCAACTTCAACAGCAATTGCCATAATGAAGAGACAGGTGTTCAGAGACACACCACAACCTGGTTCTAGAGTGTATGCTTTTAACCTCTCTCATTTTGCATGTGAAGCTCTAGAGGAGACCTGATTATTCCCTTCTTTGTGTCCCTCGGAACTGGCAGGGTGCCTGACACCAGTGGTTTCTTAAAAGCTAGATGAAATAAAAGAACATTCCATAACACTGATGTACTAAGGTTTGTTAAACCGTTTCCCTTATGTTGCTGTGAATATTTCCAGGCATCTCTCTCTCTTTTTGGGCTGGATTATTTTCTTTGGGTCAGTTCCTGGGAGTGGAACGATTGGGTCCGAGGATGTGGCACTTCCTTACCCTGCCACGTCATCTTCCGTCTTCCAGAGCCACCAGCAGCAAAGAAGCAAACCGGTTCCTGGCAACCTTGCAAACCCTGTTCTCACCTTGACCTTGACGTGGCTGTAATGCGCGGTGCCATGAAGGCCCTGCGGCTGGCGGCTGCGCGGAGTCCTTTGGAACCGGCATCGGGGCCATCCGCGGCCAGCGAGCTTGCACATGCCAGCCCCAGCGCCGCGCAGCCCCGCAGCCCTGCGGCTCCAGCCGCGCGCCCCCTCCCTCCTCCAGCGGCCTTGCTGGCAGCTGGATTCAGCCTGGGGGCGGGGACTAGATCCAGCATCCTCGCCTGACCACTTCACTGCCTCTGCTTCCTTATTTGGAGGGACAGGAGGAGGGGAGAGAAAAGGGTGGGTAGAGATGGCACAGGGAGAAAAATGTAGGGCAGAGGGAGTTGAGGAAATGCGGAAGGGGTCCTTGAGTGGGGGGCGGGCGGGTTAAGCCCCCAGCCCCGCTTTGCATCGCTCCAGGGCTGGAACGCGACAGCTCTCCAGATTTCTTCAGACCTTCCCCCAAATCCTTAGCTCACCGAAGGAAAGGCGAACTCTTCGCCCTAGACCAGGGCTGGATTTCTCTCAGACCCCGCAGCTCTGCCCTCAGGGTCCCTTCTTGTGGCCCGATTGCAAAGGACAGCAGGCAGAGGGTTGCAGGCACCCCTCATCCTCCCGGCGTGGACTCCCCATTCCTATGTCTCCTCTGCTTTTCATTGGCCTTTTTCCTCATCTTCTCTGGACATTTCCACTTGAACTACAAATACAAAACGGCCAGGGACACCCAGGTAAAACTAGAGACACCGGGAAGCACAGAGTCACCCAGTTTAATTCAAAGACACCTACTAAGGGCGTTCTAACTAATGAAGAGCAATTTTAATCTGTATGTTTTAAGGTTCTCAGATAAAATTCAGAATGCCCAGTTCAGTTTGAATTTCAGACAGACAGTGGGTAATATTTTATCCCGTGCTGAATTTAATATGTTATATCAACAATATTGCATAGAGCACAATTTCGTTGTCTGAAATTCAGATTGAACTAAGCATTCTGTATTTTTCTTTGGTAAATCTGGTGAAGCTAATGTATTGCCTTTCTTTTCCTGAATTTTAGGCTCTTGGAATTCCACTCCCCCATCCCCCCAATCCTCTAACCACTTTCCTTCTTTCACCTTTTTGGTGGAGATTTTGCTTCTCAGAGAGGTATTCTCTTTTTAATTTCCCTCCTCCCCTGGGCTTTATTTACTTTAGCTAAGTCACCCTGGGTCTCAATTTCAAAGTCTTTGATGTTATTACTAGAGACTGGGATTGAGGCTGCATGAGCTTTTAGGAAGGTTTCTTCAGGACATTGGAAGGAAATTAAACCTCGGAAAATATGCTTGACATTTTTTTTTTCTTTCTTTTTAAAAAGAAAGTCTGTGGGTCGAGCTCTGTTATGGTCACGGGAGCACGAACAGCAGAGTTAAGGCCAAAGAGCTCATTTCTCAAGCCGCCACCAGCTGTAGCCCAGCCAATGGGTGATTTATCTCCAGCTGCAGGGCCACTTTCTCAGGGTTTCCATCCTCAGCTGAACTTGCAGAAGGATCTGAGAAATCAACTAGGCTGGGGCTTCCTATACTATAATATACACACAAATCACTAGGGGAGCTTCTTTCTTTCTTTCTTTCTTTCTTTCTTTCTTTCTTTCTTTCTTTCTTTCTTTCTTTCTTTCTTTCTTTCTTTCTGTACTGAGGATTGAACCTAGGGCCTTGTGCCACATCCCCAGTCCTTTTTATTTTACTTTGAGATAGGGTCTAAGTTTCTGAGGCTATCCTCAAACTTGTGATCCTCCTGCTTCAGCCTCCTGATAGCTGGGATTACAAGACTACACCTCTCCATCTGGCACTTGGGGAGCTTTCACAAGTCCCCTGCTCAGGTGACCCAATATCACAACTCAGACTCTCTGGAGGTGGGACCCAGAAAACCATTAAAGAAAAAACAAATAAGCAAAACTCCCCTGATCATTCTAGTTTGAGACCCAGTGAACCAGCATAGTTCACTGGATCTCAAACTAGAGACTGTTGGTTGGGACAATTCTGAGTTGTGTGATTCTCTTCTGTTGGTCATTTGTTTTGGTTGGATCTTTAATGTCCCCCTAAAAGTTCATATGTTAGGCAGTGCAGGAATGTTCAGAGGTGAGATGATTGCATTACTAGGACTGAGGCTTCATTAGTGGATCAATCCATCTGATGGATTAATAATTTGAATAAATTACTGAGTGGTAACTGTAGGCAGGTGGGGCATAACTGAAGGAAGTAGGTCCCTGGGGTGTGTGCCCTTGGACTACATGTTGTCCTTGGCTCGTCCTTCTTTCCTTCCTTCCTTCCTTCCTTCCTTCCTTCCTTCCTTCCTTCCTTCCTTCCTTCCTTTCCTTTCCTTTCCTTTCCTTTCCTTTCCCTCTCTCTCTCTCTTTCTATTG
This sequence comes from Xerus rutilus, assembly GCA_028644305.1. Taxonomy (NCBI): domain Eukaryota; kingdom Metazoa; phylum Chordata; class Mammalia; order Rodentia; family Sciuridae; genus Xerus; species Xerus rutilus. The sequence goes on from CM053401.1 coordinate 140,835,738, forward strand.
TTTTTTTTTTTTTTTGGTACTAGGGATTGAACCCAGGGATGCTTAACCACTGATCCACATCCCTAGCCCTTTTTGTGTTTTATTTAGAGACAGAGTTTCATTGAGTTGCTTAGGGCCTTGCTAAATTGCTGAGGATGGCTTTGAACTCATGATCCTCCTGCCTCAGCCTCCTGCATTGCTGGGATTTCAGGGGTGCACCACTGTGCCCGGCTCTTGGCTTCTCTCTCTTGATTTCTGCTCCCTGCTGCCATAAGCTGAGCAACTTTCCTCTGCCATGCCCTTCTGCTGGGATGTTCTACCTCATCTCAGGCCCAGAGCAATGGAGTTGCTCAACCATGGACTAAACCTCTAAAACTATAAGCCAGCCCCAAATAGACTTTTCTTCCTCCAACTCATTCTTGTAAGATACTTTGGCCACACAAAGCTGACTAACATCATCTCTACCCAGTTTCCCATAGAATTGACCAACTTCATAAATTACCCATGAGTGGCTTCCTTCTCTTGTTCCTTTCCCGCACTTTTCTATAATGCTTCCTGAGATTACCTCCCAAGTCATCTACTTGCCCTTGCATCTGTCTGTCTGGGTGTGCTTTGGGGGAGATTTTAGTTTCATGTATTGCTTTTGCCCACAGATGGCTTTCTTATTTAAAACATGAATTCTCTTAAAGGCTGCTTGGAGTAGCAGAAAATCCTAGCGTTGGGAGTTCTGTGGCTTAAATATTCTAAGTTATTGTGGATATAAGCATTGTGTAATCATTTTTTAAAATACAACTGGGTAGTTTCCAGGCCTAGGTTCTTCACTTCTACATTGGGGCTAACAATGCTGTCTGTTAGTGTTGTTGAATAAAACAGTGGTTATTGAAGATAGAATTATTAGTCCCTATTTCCACTTCCCCACAGCAGCGTCAATACTATATATCCATGCCATTCCCATACTGCTTGCTTGTAGTCTTAGCTGTATGACTTGTCATGGCCAATAGGATGTTGGCTAACATGATGAAAGGGAGGACTTGAGTGGGCTTGTGCTATTAGGTTTGCTTTCTCACTGTTTTTCTTGATAGATCATTTATTAAGTAGCTGCTGGTTCCAGAAGTATGGGGGACATACTTTGACTTACCTTGTTGCCTGGAGTCAGGCCTACCCAAGCCCAGCTTAGATCAACCAAACTCCATGGAACCTGCAGATGTTGTCATATGCTGTCAAGTTTTGTTACGCAGCTTTATTGTAAGATAGCTAACAGATACAATATTTATGAAAACACTCAACACAAGGCTTAGCACATTCTAGAAGTCCAACACATGCCAATGCCTATCTGTTCCCATGATATACATGAATGTGAGAACTGAGACATTTCCCTGGTTTTTGTCCCTCAAATCAGACTTCTGGATCAAGACCTTGCAGTAGACATCCCTTGTTGGGAGGGAAACTTCAGTTGAGAATGGGGTCCTGCCCATGTACTTCTTCCTTCCTCATGTGACTCTAGTACATCCCTGATCAGAGGTGAGGACCTTTTTTTTTTTTTAATATTTTTTAGTTGTTGATAGATTTTTATTTTATTCCTTCATTATTTATATATGATGCTGAGGCTCGAATCCAGTGCCTCATGCATGCTAGGCAAGCGCTCTACCACTGAGCTACAGCCCCAGCCCAGTGAGGACCTTTTTGATAATAACTCCTCTTCTAGTTCTTCTTTCCAAACAAGTGCAAGTTCATCTTTTCCTGAGCATCCCTAGACTCCCAACCACAAAGACTTCCCTCATTTTCTATATCACTCACTTAGCTCATGGCATATCTATTTTCTGTCATTTCACTTTTCATCCACCTTCAGCAGTGATAACTCTAATATAGTAGTGGACATTTTAAAACACCAATTGCCTATCAGGTATGATGCTAGGTACTTGGTATACATATTTGTTTAAACATTATTTTTAAAAAGCAGTCAATACATCCTTATGGTGTAGGTAAGGGCATTATTCCCATTGTATGCATAAAAATGTTTTGTCTCAGAGAAATTTGATCACAACTTATAAGTGGTGGAGAAGCTACCTAGACCCATCTGATCCCAGACCCATAGCTTTATTCCCATTCTATGTAGACAACTTGGCCTAATTATATTGTAAGGTCTTTGAGGGCAGATAAGATATTGGATGTCTATAGCAGGTACATTACACAGTGGCACAGGACCATTATTTGTTGGCTGGCTGACCGAAGCCTCAGGGATCAAGCAAAGGATGCTTCTGTTAGTTGTAGGTTTGGCTTTTTGTAGAAGCATCCAACAGCCTGGGCACATTCTCTGTTCCCCACTCTTAGCATCCATCAGCCCTACTGAACCAATAGCTACCTTCTCTATACTTCTGCTCAGTTTTGGGAGATCCATACATTCCCCCAGACCACACCATATCTCTGGGAGTCCTGGCAGGTGTCAGGATGCTTTGGATTGTAAGCAATAATAACCTGATTTGGGCTATGGGGTCCTTTCCCTTCAATTCTTTCCCTCTGTCCTCTTCTGTGGATCCACTTTGTTTTTAGGTGGCTTTCCTCAGACTGTAAGTTTGTGCATCCTCCATATTGTGTTTCCAGTGTCGGGATGATTGGATCACCTTTGGACCCCCTCATTCCGTGGAAATTCTACTTCCTAAATGATTTTGGTCTGGATTATTTGTAACACCCACTATGGAAGTGGAGCTAGAACTCACTGAGACTGACATACAAGTCAGAACCCTGGGGCCGGAGTAAGGTCAGACATATAACATTTTTGTGTGTGCAAAGTAATAAAGGAGGGGTAGAAGGACATTTGGGAGCAACCTCAAGTCTAGATGGGGGGATGGCATGCAGAGGAAGAGGTAGGGTGGGAGAGCAGATAGCCTGTAGGAGAAGCCCAGGCATCCCAAGTTGATTCTCAGACAATATTCTCTGACAGCTGTGTTCTCTGAGGATGTATCAGCCCCTGGCGGAATTGTTCTTTCTCTCCTGGAGGGGTGTTGTCCTCTGGTCTTGGCTAGGTCTAAGTGTGTGTGCGTTCCAGACTAGATCCTGGAACAAAGACTCTTATACTTGTGATTTACTAAGGAGGTTCTCCCAGGGGAAACTGGGAAGGGGTGAAGGAAGCAGGTCAGGGGAGGGAGGAAGCCATGCTAAGGATGATCTCAGGTAAGTCCCACAGTGGGACAGATCTTGTAGAGAAAGATTTGGGGTTTGGGAGACAACTCAGAGTTATCCTGACTCTAGGCAAGGAAGCTGGACTTTCAGACTCTTGTGCCTATTCATCATTGGCCAAAGATTTCAGGCTAGGGAGGAGATTATAATTTCTGGGCATCTTGGGCTCACTGTCCCTCTAAGCAGGGCGACTCCTGTAGTCCAAGGCAAGCCCTCCAAAGAAAAATCTCAGGTGCACAATGCAGGAAGTAAAAGCACTTCAGAGGTAGAAATAGTCAGGGACACACAAAAGGTAAAAGGGATCCCAGGGATGGGACAAAGTGCCCACATTGCCCACTCCAGGCTGGGGTACACGTGTCAATTCTCACCCATAAACCAGAGGCCTCTAATTCTGGCCCTCAGTCCTGATTCTACCCACAGATGTGTTTTGCAAGCTGTGCTGACTGCTCAGTACTTTAAAACTTCTGAATTAGTTGTCAACATTTAAATCTCAAGTATTTTTTTTTAACAGAAAAATCCAAATCTCTAACTCCCTCTTGAAAAATCAGATTTGTTATCAGAGAGAGGCTCACATATCCATATGGCCACAGTTGGTGGATGCCACAGAGTCTGCCCAACCTGAACAATTTTACCTGGTGGCCCTGAAGCCACAGACCCCAACACTCTATTATATCCCAAACATATGTGCATAATTTTTTCTTAGAGGAAAACAAAGAGGAAAGAAACATTTTTTTGTATCCATATCTCTGAAATGGAGGGGAAAAAATGCAAGGCTCAAGGATGGTTAATGTGGGTGTGAGATATGTCTGGGTCTGAAGAAAGCAGCTCAAGGCGCCATTAGGAAGTCTCTGTCATGGTGCCCGCTGGGCCCCTCCGGGCATGTGAGCTGTGTGCCTCCACCAGACTCTTGCTTTCCCACTAAGATCCAGCTGTTCTGTTCCCCCTCCTCCCATCCCATTTTTGTTAAAAGCAGCTGTTTTTCCCCTTCTAGCTCTCCAAGTGCTGATTTCATCTCTTTCCCGACAAAAGTTGGGAGCCAGGAGAAAAATGGTTTGGCAGAAAATCAACGTGCAGAGGGAGGAAGAGACCACACGGAGTAAGCAGAGGATGTGCAGGATCTGACACAGGGTCTGAGCAGAACGGCTGGAGCCAGGCGCTGAAGACCCCAAGAGGCGAGAAGCCCCCATGGTCTAGGTGGGGTGTCCGGCTCTGGGAAACGAGCTCCTTGGAGTCACTCTCGGTAGCTTTAGCTAGAGGTGGAGGCCATCGTTCCTTTGCTCCATGGTATTCTTTGTAGCCTGAGAGAGGGGTGGGGACAAGCCAGTGGGGAGAGGGAGGGAAGGCACTGAGGGCCCACGGCAGCTGACTCCTTTTCCCTCAACTCCATTCCGTCAGCACATTTGAACACTTATGTTTTATGTTGGTTATGCTGGGATGAAAGGAGACTGAGGGATGAAATGAGGGATGTCTGAAGACTGGACAGCTGGTCCACAAAGCACACCAGGACCCCAGGGTCAGGAAGGGTAGCTCAGGTCAAGAGAAGCTAGAGCTGGTGTCCACACCCATGCTGGGCCTGCTTCGTGGCTTGGGAGTCTCCCTTAGCCCCCACAACCACCCCTAACAACAGCAGTCCCCTGCTTCTTTTCATCAAAATCCACCTCCCCTAAATCCAGCTCAGCCAACATCTTTGACTAAGTTCTGGAAAAATTCCTTTCTTCTTAACTTTGCCAAAAAAGGGATGAAATTTTCCAGAAGAATCACTTTACTAAGACACAGAGGGGAAAGCCCAGACGTGGAGGAATGGGTGAGTTTACAGAGCACAGATGTCTCAGCCAGATTTGATTAAACATCTCAGGAAAGACCCGCTTGGTGGGCATGGCAGAGGAGGTATCTGTTCCTTGGAATTCCTTGACTCAGCCTGGCCTGGGGTGAAGGCTGGGCGGGCCTTCTGGATAGAGATGAGGGTAGGTGATAGGGACCTCAGTGCATCTGAGGGACTGAACCCAGGTCTCAACCTGGGAAGGGGCTCTCCACCTTCCTGCCCTGCTCTGTATGAAACCAGGCTCATCTATAGCCTCCAGCCTTCTTGAATCTTATCCTGGGCCTACCTCCATTAGTGAGGAAAGGCCCTGAATTTTCTCCTTCACCCTTTCCTAGAAGTTGCTGGGTCCCAGCTCAGGATGGGCCCTGCCTTCTGCCCAACATCACCCCATCTCTTTCTGCCTGTCCAGTTTTTCCAAGTGCTTTCACAGAGTTCGAGTTGGCTCTGCCCTGGAGCAACTCTGCTCTGCAGGGTCCTCAAATAGGTCAGAACAGACTACCTAGAGCTGCTCATTTCCTGGACTGAACCACTTTTGGGGTCTCTTTCACGTTTGGTTTCTGACTTGAGGAACTGAACTTATCCTTGGGGGAACCATGGCTTACCTACCCAAGTGTAATGGCTACAAAAATATTATTTTTAAAAATAGGTAATACATGTGCATGTTAATGTAATCAAACAAAAACGTAAGTGGCTTCCATTCCTGTTTCCCTTTCCCCTCTCTAGAGGCAACCACTGTCTTGTGCATCTTCCAGGGACATTTTACATAAATTATATATACATACATACATTTATATATATAATTAAAAAATTCTCTATATAGTTATAGTTGTCCCTCAATGTGCATGAAGGAATTATTCCAGGACCTCTTGAAGATACCAGTGTCTGAGGATGTTCAAATCTTTTATATAAAATTAGCATATAACTTACTCATATCTTCCCATATACTTTAAATCATCTCCAGATTACTTATAATGACTGATGCAATGTAAACGCTATGTAAATAGTTGTTATACTGTATTATTTCGGGCATAATGACAAGGAAAAACAATGCACATGTTGAGTACGTACAGTTTTTAATTTTTTTTTTCCTGAACATCTTCAAGCTGCAGTTGGTTGAATCCAAGGATGCGGAACCCACAGATATGGAGAGCTGACCATATCCATTTTTCCTAATGCTAATGCTTTTATGGTTTCAGTTTTAAGTTTCTGATCCATCTGGAATTTATTTGGTGTGAAGAGTAAGGTAGAGATTTGGCTTTAATTTTTCCCAGATGATGATCACCCCATTGTCCCAATGAATTGGGATCTTTAGAATAATCCAGCTTTTCTCTACTGATTTAAATTATGAAACAAATGCTCCTTAAAGATTTCTTTGGCACATATTTAACATGGAGGCAAAAGGAAAGATGGTTGTTGAATGTTGTCTTAGCCTCAGCTCTGTCTTGTTTGTTTTTTTTCCGTACTGAGGATTTAACCCAGTGGTGCTCTACCAAAGATTCACATCCCCAGCCCGACCCCCCACCTCTTTTTTTTTGAGACAGGGTCTTGCTAAGTTTCTCAGGTTGGGCTTGAACTTGCTATCTTCCTGCCTCAGCCTCCTGAGTTTCTGGGATTATAGGCCTAAGCCACTGCATCCTGTTCAGCTGTGTCTTCTTGAATAGATCAGTTCAGGATCCAAACTTGCAAACTCATTGCAGTTGAAGAGAACTTCTTTCTTTAGCAGGCAGCTTAGTGATACCTGTTATCGCTCACAGCTCAGTCCTTTCTTTATCCACACAGCTTACCCAAGTGATCCTTCCAGTCCCCTGCTGTTCACTCCCTTACACAAGGCCCTTTGGGAAATGTGATTTCCCCCATCTCTTTATATTTCCAGGTTGTTGCCTGGTCAGTTTCCCCACTAATGCAGAGTTCTGTGGGCTATACTGGTGGGGTACCTGCTTGTACTCATCTCTATATCCAGGTTGTGGGACTGAGAGTCAGAGCACACTTTTCAGTGAATACCCCTTCTACTCTGTTTCAGGGAGGGAGAAAAATAGGCTTGGAGAGATGAAGCTACTTGCCCAAGGTCCCACTTTATGAGTAGCAAGTATAGGATTTGAATCGGACTCCAGAGCCCGAACTCTTAACATCCTAGGGTGCTGTCAGAAACAGACAGTCTACATGACTCACAGGTGCTCCTTTGGCACTGAGAGAGGTCCAGGAGGTCTTGATATAGTAGGGTCAAGTTCAAAGGTGTTGACCTCTGCATTCCCAGTTCCCCCGGAACCACTGCTACACGCTATGCCTCACTGCAGGTTCCATCCAGTCACCAGAACCCCACTCCCTGGGTCTTTGTATTCCTTTTGGTTCCCATGTGTACCATACCACTCGATGCTGGACACCCATAGATGGTAATGATTTTTATTTTTCATTATCTCCAGTTTTAGTAGGAAAGGCAACACAGTGGCCAGTCCAAACTCTGGATTCCCTGGTGAAATGGACTGCCGCCAGCATGTGATAGGAGTAGCATCACTGGGATCCATCTACCCCAGCTTCCAGCTCTCACCCTGCCTGTCCCCTGCTCCCACAGTGCTGGGAATGCCCATTATGCATTCTGTCTTTAAAGGCCACCTGGAAAACTGTTATTTTTCTTTATCTTTTTCTTTTTCTAAATCTGAGCTTATTCAAAGAAAAATGAATTTGACTTGGCATATGAAAAAGGTCAGGACATTACAGTGTTAGAAATGTTTATATGCTTGAAAAGAATGAAGACTTCTCTCACAGGTAACTCCCTCAACCTCTTCACTGTGAGAGGTTCACCCATCCATGGAGTCCAAAGTGATTTTAACTGGTCCTGTCCTCCCTGGATGGTGACAGATCAGCTGGCCATCAGGCTAAATTGGAGGGATTCATTTTTCATTAAAATATGAAGATCAACAATGGCCCTAGAATCTGCCAACACTCAGAATGTGTTTTCCATGCAAATGTTTATAAAGTATTTTTATTTTATGTTAACCTTAATTTTCCTTGATTTTAATTTTGAAAAAAATTTAAAACCCTAGCAAAATTGCAAGAACAATAACTATTAAATTCACCAGTAATTAATATGTTGCCACATTTGCTATCTCTTTCTATATAAACAGATGCCTTGGTTAAAATAAAAAAGTCAGTAGTATTTCCCCTCCCTCCTCTCTCTCCTATCCTCTTTCTTTCCTTCTTTTCCTTTTTTTTCTCTTTTTTTGTGTAAATATTTGAGAATAAGTTGCAGATATCTGACATTTTTTAAAAATTTTTTTCCAAACCTTTATTTTATTTATTTATGTATTTTGTATGTGGTGCTGAGGATGGAACCCAGTGCCTCACGCATGCAAGGCAGGCACTCTACCACTGAGCCACAACCCCAGCCCCCGATATCTGACATTTTGCCCAGGTGTTTCTACACGTGTCTTCTAAGATCATGAACATTTTCCCTGATAAGAACAAAACCGCTGGGTGTGGTGGTACACGACTTGGGAGGCTGAGGCAGGAAGATCACAAGTTTGAGGCCAGCCTCAGCAACTTAGCAAGACCTCATCTCAAAATAAAAATTAAAAGGGCTGGGAATGTAGTTCAGTGGTAGAGTACCCCTGGGTTCAATCCCCAGTACGATAAAAAAAAAAAAA
>CM053401.1:140844856-140900957 GCA_028644305.1 Xerus rutilus
CAAAACCGCGCGAGTGAAATTTCCTTCTGTGCTGTCCAAAAGCCGGGTGGGAGAAGGTTGTACCGCAGTTTCTGGTCTTTTGTTTGGGGAGACTGGTAGCTGCGTCCCTCTAAGCCGCCATCTTGCCGGAAGTCTCCCTCTAACATCTTACCTGGCCACCAGGATCTGGTGCTGTGGCCTGGCTCACCTTGAGGACTCACTTCACTCTGTTACTGGCTACCTAGGTCAGAGGCCTGTCTCTGGGGATTCAATAAATCAGGTCTGGTTACTCACCCTAAAAACCAAACAGAAAAGGTAATAGTGAAAAGCATGAAGGGAACTTTAATCAACGTAGCTACACTGAGCAGACAAAGGGACTCATGCACTTAGCTCTGTCTTCAAGGGGCTGACAAGACTTTGAGGTTTTATAGAAAGGGCAATGAGATCAAGGGCTGGGGGTTTGCACAGCTGGAGGCTTCTCCCAGCTTCCAAAGGAGGTCATCTTAATCAAGTGTGGTCTGTCCATTATGGTCTCAGGATTGATCAGGTAGGGCCTTATCAGTGGTAAGAAAGTTCCTGTAGCCTGGTGGGTAGCTTGGACTCATCACATGCTGTTTATCAGATCAGACTTTGTTCCAGGACTCCAAAGTGACTCAGAGCAAAAGAGACAGATGCAAAATGAAGGCAGAGATACCAAGTCTTTATTCCTGCATTTAGCCAGCCATTGGTGGTTCACAGGTGAAAGTGAAGAGCCAATCCTTGCAACACACCCTCTTGTCTGGAGAGGCCTGGTCATGATGGACTCCCTTCCATTCTCCCTTTTTGCCTGTGCCTTTCCCTGTCTCTGGAACATTCTTGCTCCCCTTTGCTCAACCGTCTTTGGGTGGTCCTACCTGTCTTGGTCCTACCTACCTTTCTCGTGGAAGTATCTTCCAATCCCAGGCAGGGTCACCTCACCTGCTAAGGCCTTTTCAGGACACCCTGTTCCCTTTCCTTGCTCCAGGAGGAAGAAGCTGCTTCTAATTTGGGCACCAAGTGCAGTGCCTGGTGCTTAACAGACTTTCAGTAAATATTTGTGGAGAGAGTAAATGCTTTTGTGAATCCTCTGCATCACAGCAGGAGGGCACAGAGCCTGGAGTGGGGGTTAGGGCTGGGGTGGAGGGAACCCCAGGACTGGCTAAAGCTTCTCTGTGAAGATCCAGAAAAATCAGGTCGAGTCTTGGGTCAAGATTAAGAAGCCAGACATCCAAGTGGTGGACAGTGATGAGCAATGGGGCCTGTTGGACATTAGCTGGTAGGTAGCAGGCTCCTGCTCCACTGGGCCTGAGTTCCCCAGGGATAAAGCACATTCCTTAGGTGGAAAGGTGGGGAGAGGGGACCAGAGCAGGCATCTAATCAGGAACAAGGGACCCAACCAAATAGGGAGGAAGCCCACCCCTAAGTGGGCTTGAGGCTTGGGTGTGGCTGCTTGTTTTGCAAAATTACAACATGGATATTCAGAGAGGCTTAGCCATTGGTCAGGGTCCTCCCATTGCAGAAGCCTCACAGAGAGTCCTAGGCCTAGCAAGATGAAGAAAAGTCCTAGGCTTAGAGCCAGATTAGGTCACAGAAGGTATAGACTATCTGTTTGACTCCACTGAGTTCTACAGTGTCTCTTGGGTCAGGAAAGGCTGGTTAAGGGAGGAGCAGGGAAACCTCTGTAGGTTTCAGATGTTTGGCCCAAAGCCAGAGGGAAAAACCAAGTTTATCCACAGCACACCACCCTCCCCGACTGCCCACCTGAAGCCAGAAGTAGGATGGAGCCACTGTAGACTGCAAGGGGGACAAGCACGCTCTTGGAGAAATGAAGAATCCCAACAGGGAATATGCAAGCAGGTGGTTTTGTTTTATTTTGTTATTTTAGGTTTTTCTGTAACTTTCCAATTTTTTTCCTACTGTGAATGCCAATTATTTTTATACTTTTATGAGAGAAAAAAAAAAAAGCTTTTCAAAGATTCTGCACATGTGCCCTGAAAATACCATTTCCAAACCTTGACTACTAGTTGGAATCACCGAGGGAGTTTTAAAAATGTGGATTCCTAGATCCTACCCCAAGTGATTGAGATTTAATTGGTTAGAGGTGTCGACTGCCTTGGTGATTAGAATGTACAACCAGGTTGAGAGCCACTGCCCTAAAATAGTATGCACAGGTCCAATGAAAGATATACTGTTAGTCAATCTCCATACCCAGGAAGGCCATATCCAGTTGTATAAGTTGCGTATTGCATAACTCCAGGGGACATAATTTACAGAGCCTGTCATGTGAAGAGTGCCTCACTGCATTCGACCTTGCTATCTCCCTCCTCGGTTTATAGCAGCTCAATTCACAATAGCTAAACTGTGGAACCATTTTAGGTGTCCTTCAACAGATGAATGGATAAAGAAAATGTGGTACATATATATATATGATGGAATATTACTCAGTTTTAAAAAAGAATAAAATTATGGTGTTTGCCTGTAAATGGATGGAGTTGGAGAATATCATGCTAAGCGAAATAAGCCAGTACCCCCAAACCAAAGGCCAAATGTTTTCTCTGATATGCAGATGCTAATGCACAATAAGCAAGGGAGGGGAGATGGAGGAGTGCGGGAGTGGGGGGGCTAGGGAAGAATAGAGCTACTTTAGATTAAGTAGAAGGTAGTGAAAGTAGGGGCGAGGGTATGGGGATAGGAAGGATAGAAACAGACATTATAACCTTATGTACATACATGACTACATGACTGATGTGATTCTACAACCTGTACAATCAGAAAAAATTGTACAGGTTTATGTATGATATATCAAAGTGCATAAATGTATTCTGTTGTCATGTATAAACTATTAGAACAAATAACAACTTTATTAAAAAAAAGAGTGCCTCACTGGAGTTGTACAAGGTGGCAACCTTACAAGTATGAGTATACAATTAAATATTGACAGATATATAATTTAAATACCAATTGTATCTGTTAACTCCATCCCTCTAGAAGAGGATAAAGTGACATTCATTAGGGTATGTAGATCATTTTCGAAGACTTTGTGTCATCTGAAATTTTTAAATCTGGTGAAGCCCAGGACACAGATAAACAACATCCAAAGCCCAGTTTAGTTCTCGAACTGTGAGTTGCACTGGGCACAGAGGTCTGAGACTAGGAGAGGGCTAGGACGTGTGCAGAAGCACAATGTGAATGAGAAGTCAGCATCCAGCAATTGGTCAAGGTGTGGTTGGTGGGAGTCCCATTGGGAAAATAAGGCAGCAGTCACATGGGGGTTCTTCAACAGTGGTCATGAGGCTTTGTCTCTGCCATTCCTCCCATTCAGAGATGGAATCAAATTCCCTGCCTTGAATCTGGCTGGACATATTTTACAGCTATCATCTAATAGCACTGTGGTGCTGAACCCAGGGCCCACGGGTTTCCTGGGAGAGCATCCATGAGTTCCTTAAAGTTAGGCATGTAAATGTGTGTGGGTATTAATGTGATTCTACCACCTGTACAATCAGAAAAATGAGAGATTATACCCCATTTATGTATGGTATATCAAAGTGCATAAATGTATTCTATTGTCATGTATATTTCCTGGGAGAATCCAGAGCTTTTTTTAGATTCTCAAAGGAATGTGAAGGCAGGTATTTATTGGACTCTGCCCTTGAGGTTGTGTCTGTCTGTCCCCCTGAGCCGAGCCACACTCTCCTCCACATCCCTGTGTCCCAGCAGGCTTTCCTGCATGCAGGCAGAATTGGTGGTACTCACATACTTGGCCTCTGCCTGAGTCTGATCAGTGGGAGCCCTGACAGGAGTCGGAGGAGAGGAGGAGAATGAGGAAGGACACTTATCCCATGGCTCCTGTGGCTACAGCTGCATCTCAGCTGAGGGACCCCACTCACTGAAGGTGGTCTTCTCCACAGGATTCTTTGATTCCACTAACTACTTCTCCATGGGACTTTCGACCCAGGGCTGATAACAGCTCAGTTGGTTCTAGCCCCAGGACACTGTTGTATCTAGTGATCCACACCCTTTGTAAATAGTTCTTTCAATGACTCCAAATCAGCTGGGTGTGGGGGCACAGTGCCTGTAATCCTAGTAACTTGGAAGGCTGAGGCAGGAGGATGGCAAGTTGGAGGCCAGCCTGGGTAACTTATGGAGGCCCTAAGCAATTTGGCGAGATCCTGTCTCAAAAATAAAAAAAAAAATTAAAAGGAATGGGGATGTAGCTCAGGGGAAAAGTGACCCCCAAACTCACTAAAAATAAACTAATTATTTAAAAAACAAAAATAAAAGTAAAAATAACCCAACCATCCTAATTTGACTGTGGCCTTTGTTTCCTCTGGAGACTCTAATGATCCTGTTCCTTGGACACAACCTCTGATAAGGAAGTTGTGTGCCAGGAGTCTTGGGGGCACGCTCTTGGGCAAAAGGAAAAGCTGAGCGAGACTCTGAGCCAAACCTATGGGAGGTCTGATGTTGGAATATGGCCTTTAGAGTTATTCCAAATCCAGGCAAGGGGCCCAGGCCCTCAACCATACCTCCCAACTTTACCCAGTCATCAGATGCCAGGGAGAGGCAGAATTTTGGCAAAGTGGATCTCTTTGGGTGAGGGCAGTGCCCAGGAAGCACTGCCTGGTGGTGGCCACAGGTCAGTCTTTCGGGCAGGGGGAGCCTTGATCTCCAAGGGGGATGGGGTTGGGATAGAGGGGGGGCCCCATGGAACATACTGCAGACCTGACCTTAGCCTAGTCAACTAGACTGCATCTTTTTTTTTTTTTTTTGGAAGCTGGGACAATGTCTGGTCCAGAGTAGGAGTCTAACAAACATTTGTCGAATGAATAAATTGAATAACTGAGCTTCCTCAACAGATGAAAATTTGTAAACTCAGAGTGTTTATATATCATGGCTACTTTTTATTTTTAAAATTTTGTTTTGGAATACTTTCACACTTAGTGCAAACATAAAAATAGGACCAAAAAAACCCCCTTCAGATTTTCCAATTGTTAACACTTGGCTTCTCTCTGTCTCTCTCGTCTACACATGTACATATGCTCAACCTATTATTCTTATTAATATGTGAGACACCAGAGAATGTTGGAGACTTCCTGCCCCTTTGCCCCTAAATATTTCAGTGTCTATCTCTTAAACACAAGAACATCTTTGTTTTGTTTTTATTATTGCATTATAAGAAGCATCTTATGTAAACTCAGCACAATTTATCACATTTGAGAGATAGGACACTGACTCATAGCTGTCATCCAGTGCCCCTATTTCCTTGCTGGTCCCTGTAACATTCCTTGTAGAAGTCCCTCTGGTCTCAGATCACACATTACCCTCAGTTGTCCTGAGTTCCCTGTCTCCTTTCTTTTTCCTTCACCACTTTGGCATCTGGAAGACCTCAGACCCATTATTTTGAAAAATAGTTTTCAGTTTGCATCTGTCCTGCCTTTCCGCAGGATCATCTGAAGGCTGTGCCTTTCGCAGTAATATGACCCCTGCAGATCACTTGATCTCCAGACCTTGCAAGTTCAAAGTACGCTGTGACTCTTACATTCTCCTCATATCCTTCAGGGAGGAGCTGCTGTACCCAGTTTCTATGTAAGCATAGAAAGGTCCAAGAGTTAAATGCCTACTCAAGGTCTTACACTTAATGACTGACCTCCAGGTGCCTTTAACTGCACCTCAGAATCTTTTCCACCACACAGGGGGAGATCAGTGATGGTGTCAAACACTTGCCCCTGTCCCTCAGCCTCTGGAAGGCTTTGTACCTGGCTTCCTAAGCCAGCCCTTTGCTGTTTTCTTGCCCTTGCAGTGCTGGGGATGGAAGCCAGGGCCTTGCAGAAGCTAGTGCTCTACCACTGGTCTACACCTTCAGCCCTTCTTTGCTGGGTTGATTGCCTCTGCAGAGGAAACCTGAGGAAGCTAGAGGCTGGCAAGCTTAAATTGATTTTCAAAAGACTAGAGCATGTAGGTTCAGGGCAGCCAAGTTGTAGTTCTTTGTGGAAGTGTGGGTGGAACTTGGACTTGAGTCTGAGTAGAGTTGTAGATGCACACAGGGCCCCTGAAGTGGCAGACAGAATTGCTGGGGGAGAGGTGAGGGGCTGCGCCACGACCTGGATGAGCTCTCTTCACACTGCTCCAATCTGGAGAGGAATTCTGCAGAACCCTAGAATTTCAAATTCAAACCTGGCCTCCCAGGTCCTATAAAAGGATGCAGGTCAAGGTAGGAACATGGAATATATTTTATTGTGTTCATTTGCTTGATTTATAATGTTTAAATACTAGGTATGTGGGCCGCCATTGAGTTCCCTGACCCGGGCCTGCTCATACAGCTCAGCTCACCAGGGGCTGAGCCAGGGCCAGAGTCCAGAACTGGCTGACACCAGGGATACTGTGGGGCATCCCTCTGAGCTTGTGGCTCATGAAGGAGTGTAGATGGGGGAAAAGACAGATTAATTGGAGAAGCAACATTCATGCTTTGAAGAGTGCTGCTGAGAGTGTCAGACCATCTCAAACTCCTTCCCAATTTACAGAGCTGGGCGAACTGCTAGGATGCTGGATTTGGGGATCAGGCTGCACGGAAGGGCAGGTAATGGAGCCATCCTGGAGTGTCTTCAGGGCAACCTCTTGACCCATTAAGGAGATGCTAATGGCAAGGCTGAGGCAAGGAGGAGGAGGAGAGGAGCCTGCCCTGCTTTGGGCTTTCTCTGACCCCTAAGCCCCACCCTGTACTGCAGGCTGCAGCTTCAATTCCAAGCTTAGGGGGGCCTTTGTCTCCTTGCTGGCTGGCAAAAGATCTGGGTGGCACAGGCTGGGGCACAGACCAGCAGGGACAGTATTGCTGGGTTGCTTGTCAGCAAAGCATATGTCTCCAGACCAAAGGAAAAATTCAAAAGATGTTTGCTTATAATTTAAAGCAAGAATCAAAGACAGACAGAAACTCTGGGTGTGGGAAATTTTTTTCAAATTCATTGTTTTGGGAAGATGAGGGTGACAGGGGGCTATGAAGTCGGAACCCAAATTTTCTCCAGCCTTCTGGGGGAGCCAAGTGGCAGTGAGCCTTTTCCCCTCAGGCTGTTGCCTCTCTGGCCAGAGACCATGATTCCTGAGATGGACTTGAGGTCATATTTTTCGTTTCTTATTGGGAAATTCTGAGAGCATGAGGTAAACCGCACGTGGGTGGGAAGGAATGGGCAGGCTAGAGTTACCAGGCCTTCCTCTCCTGGGAAGGAGCCTGCTGCCTGAGGACTGTTGAGATGGAGCCTCCCTAGAGAAGGCGCAGGGGGCATCTGTGGTGCTTTTTTCTTTTTTCTAAATTCTTTTTAGTTGTTGTTGGACCTTTATTTTATTCATTTATTTATATGCGGTGCTGAGAATCAAACTCAGGGCCTGACACATGCAAAGCAATTGCTCTACCACTGAGCCACAACTCCAGTCCCCCCCCCCCCATGGTGCTTTTGAGTTCGCTTTTCTTAATTTTCTCATTATTGTGAGTGCCCGATTTGACCCTGCGACTGGGTTTCTCCTAATTCAGAAAGGGTGATGAGCAGGGGGAAGACCAGTTGCATCGTGGCTCAGCTCCAGAGACCCTGATTGGTACCCTTCCAGAGGGGATGATGGGGAGATCCGACTGCTGGCCACATCCAAGGGCAGCTGGGGAGAAGCTCTCGTTTTCTATTTCTCAGCCTTGAAGAAAAAAATATTGAATCCAAACTAGCTACAGCAGGGCACTGAGGAAAAGCCATCTGTGGGGCAAACCCTATTCCCTACAGAGGTGCTGGGGTGTCCCTTGACTTCCATTTGGGTTGGATGGGCCAACAGAGCAGGCCTCTACCCCACTGTAATGGTGCAGGAATTCTGTGGAACTCTTTTTTCCTAGAGGGGGCACAGAGCCAGGGAGAGTGGTTTGGGGATCCCAGTTTTGGCCTCTCAGGAGACAGGGATGGTGTAGGGCAGCTGCTTAGAAGTAGGGGTTTTGTTTCGGCTGTTTTCTAGTGATCCCAGTGGAAGTCAAGTAAGTGGCTTGGAGAATGGTGGGGTTGAAGATTTGGAGGAGTTTTGAGATGACACTCTTGGTCTGGGGATACAGAAGTGACAATCTTGCCATTGTTGGAGAGGACAGCTTAGCGTTGAGAAACTCAGACTCAGGGCAAATATTTTTCTACAGTTCCTGTCACCTTCAAAATCACCATCTCTTTCCCTCTTCCCTTTTCAGCTATTTATGGAGGCTCTATTAGTTTCCTAGGGCTGCTGTAACAAATTACCACAAATTGGGTGTTTTACAACAACAGAAATTTATTTTCTTATGGTTCTGGAGGCTAGAGGTCCAGAAGCAAGTTGTTGGCCAGGTCAAGCTCCCTCCAAGGCTCCTGGGAGAATCCTCTCTGGTCTTTTCCAGCTCTGATAGCTCCAGCTCTGGTAGATTGATCTTGTGACTGCATCAATCTATTCTCTGCCTCTATTGTCTCCTGGCTGTCTCTCCTTCTCATTTCCCTGGCTGTCTCTCCTTCTCATTTCCGTGCTTTTCCTCTGCGAATCTCTTGCAGGGACATTTGTGCTTAGATTTAGGGCCCATCTGGATAATCCAAGATGATCTCATCTTGACATCTTTAACTTCATTGTATCTGCAGACTCCATTTTTTTTCTGAATAAGGTCACATTCACAGGCTCTGGGATTTAGGACATGAATTTATTTCTTTAGGTAGGAGGTGGGGAGGCATAGTCAACCCACCAGAGGGTTTCTGTAAACAAGGCACCAAGCTAGGTCCTTGGATGGTAAAGGGTAGACAGCATTCAACTGCATGTGAGGCCTCTTGGGTTCCAGTCCTGACAGCAAAGATGGCCTTTGGGCTTTAGTCTGCTCATCTATAGAATGGCAAGTGGGTTCCATGTCTCTTTCTTCTAGCACATTCCTAGTGCCCAACCTGTTAATCCCTCAGCATCTTGGTGGTGATTTTGGTCTACTCCAGAATTTTATAAACATATGTATATATGCACACACATATATACTTTATTGTATTGAAATACATCTTGCCCTCCATACCAGTGGGTTTTGTATCTATGGATTCAACCCACCTCTGATAGAAAATCTTCAGGAAAAAAATCATGTCTGCACTAAACATGTTCAGACATTTTTATTGTCATAATTCCTTAACCAATACAGTATAACAACTATTTACATAGCATTTACATCATATAAGTATTGTAAGTAATATGGAGATCATTTTAAGCACACTGGAGGATATGTGTAGGTTATATGAAAATGCCATTTTATATGAGGGACTTGAGCATCTGAGGATTCTGGTATCTGTTGAGGGGGATCCTGGAACCAATCCCCATGAATATCAAGGGATGACTCATATCACACAAGAGACACTATTTCTACCATTTTAAAGTGTAGCTTCAGTGGCATTAAATACACTCACATTGTTACTAAACTGTCACCACCACCTGTATTAGCTTTTACAAAGACAAAACAGGAGGACGCATTCCCAGTCTCTGGACCCTCGGGGTATCATTCATGGGTAAAGCTGCTTACAGAAGATGCCTCCACCACACAGCCCACCATTCATGCTGGCTTTGTGGAGATGGAAGGAGCAGAATCTTAGAAGGGGAGACAGACAGGACTGTGGTGAACTGCAGGGAACAGCCCAGCTCCTGGGTGACCTCATGCACTAGAAAAGGCTAACAATTCCCCAGAGCCCCCTCTGCAGGCTCTGTCCTGTCTTGTTGCCGTGTCGTCCCCCTACTCTCTACACAAATTCCCACTTTCCTTCTAGATCAGTTGTTCTCAAAGTCTGGTGTCTGAGCAGCAGTGCCAGCATCACCTGGGAGCTTGGTAGAAGTTAACTACCCAGTCTCCACCCCACACCCACTGTGTGAGTCAGGGTTCCATTACTGTAACAAATACCAGATGGAACCAATTTATAAAGGTAAAAGGTTTATTTTGGCTGATGGACGTTTCAACCCATGATCAATTGGCTCTAGTGTTTTTGGGCCTGTGGCAAGGCAACACATCATGGAAGAGGTGTATGGCAGAGCAAAAAGCTGCTCTCCTCATGACCAGGATGCAAAGGAGAAAGAGGAAGAGGAAGCGGGACCCTACTATCTCCTTTTAGGGCACCCTCTCCCCAACATCTGGAAGACCTACTAGGCTCTACCTCTGAGAGTTTCCACCAGCTTCAAAGAGCATCTAGCTGAGGACTAAGCCTTTAATACATCTTTGAGGGATGTTCAAGATCCAAACTCTAGTGTCCCCTGAATCAGAAACGAGGTGTGGGCTCAGCACCTGCATCTTTGTAGGTAATTCTGATCCATTTGCTGAAGTAAGAAAAGCACTGCTCTGGGTCTGCAGAGACATCATGCTTCTCTAGAACTCACTACCTTCTCCGTAAAACAACTGTTTCTGTTCGAAGCTCCATGATTAAATAAATCAAGGAACTGACTGACTTGGTATGATCATGTAGATTATTTATTTATTTTTTTGGTACTGAGGATTGAACTCAGGGGCACTCGACCACTGAGCCACATCCCCAGCCCTATTTTGTGTTTTATGTAGAGACAGGGTCTCAATGAGTTGCTTAGCGCCTCGCCGTTGATGAGGCTGGCTTTGAACTCGCGATTCTCCTGTCTCAGCCTCCCTAAGTGCTGGGATTACAGGCTTGCGCCACCGCGCCCGGCTTCATATAGGTTATTCATGAATGGCCAGAGAACATATCTTACCCCTCAATTTGTTTGTCCTGCTCATGTTTGAGGAAATTTAATTAGTTGCCAGTATTATAGAAATAAGAACTCTCATTTAGAAATTCAGATTTCAATATTTTTTGGAAAACAAAAAAAAAGTTGGCGTGTCTTGCACTCTTCATACACCACATTCCCAGGTAACCGTGAACTGGGTCAAGCATGGGTCACTCTGATTCAATAATGCAGGACTCTCCACTTAGTCCCAGTCCCTATTACTCCTCAAGGCAAGGAGTTGAGTTCTCTTGTTTACATAACTGCTTTGGTTACTGTAGAAAATTTCAGTTTTCAGTTCCTATGTGAATGAGGGTCACAAACTATAGCCCTCAGTGAATGTTAATTTTATGTGTCAACTTGGCTAGGTCAGGGTACATGATATTTGGTCCAACATTAGTCTGGATGTTGCTGTGAAGGAATTTTTTTATTAATAAGTAAACTAGTTTTTTTTGAACAATGTGGATTGTCCTCCAAAAAGTAGGTGGGCCCTATCCAGTCAGTTGATGGCGTTAATAAAGAAGACCGACTCACCAGAGGAAAAGGGAATTCTGACTACAGCCTGCCTCCAGACTAAACCACAACATTACCTATTCCCTGGGTCTTCAGTCTGCTTTTTTCTTTTTGGCAGTATTGAGGATTAGATACAGAGGTGCTTTACCGCTGAGCTACGTTTCCAGACACACACGTGTGCGTGCACACACACACACATTTTAGTCATGACAGGATTTATGTTAAATTACCGAGGCTGACCTTGAACTTTCAATCCTCCTGAGTAGCTAGTATCACAGGTGTGCACCACCATGCCCAACTCAGCATGCATATTTTGGACTTGCCAGCCTCTATGATTGTGTGAGCCAATTCCTTAACATCTTTCTCTCTCAATATATAATAATATAATCTAACCTAGTATATATAAAGTATATATAGGCTATTGTAGATATCTCTGGACCATTTGGGGACCAAGAAGCATAGGAATTCTTCTTCTGTTTGCTGGAAGCTCTTAGGGATATATTCTTACTGAAATTATGTCCCCAGAGATGGAGACGGTGAAGATGAGTGGCAAGAACAAGATTTGAACCCAGAGTAAAACATCATGTTAGCCAAGTGGTGAAGGTTAACAGCACTGGTAATAAAACATATTGACATAATGGGCCCTTTGATATGATGACACATCATTTTAATTATATTCTTGCCAAAAATGCATATCCTCATTCCAATCATGAGAAACATTGAAAAATCCAAACTTCGGGATCCAACTAACCAGTACTCTTCAAAAGTATCGTAGTCACTTAAGGCAAGGAAGACAGAGGTTCTGCCACAGACTAAGAAGAAATAATAACTAAATGCAGTGTGAGATCGTGGATAAAATCCTGCAACAGGGCTGGGGTTGTGGCTCAGTGGTAGAGCGTTTGCCTAGCATGTGTGAGGCGCTGGGTTCGATCCTCAGCACCACATACAAATAATAAATGAATAAAATAAAGATCCATCAACAACTAAAAAAATATTTTTAAAAAAATCCTGCAACAGAAAAAAGACATTTTTGGAAGGTTGGGGGAAGATTAAACAGTGCCTGCAGTTTAGTTAACTAGTGTTCATTTAAATTCACCAATTTCTTGATAACTGGGTTGTGATTAGGTAAGATGTTTACAGTAGGGAAAACAGGATGAAGAATATAAGGGAACTCTCAGTACTATTTTCGCAATTTTTCCCTAAGTCTAAAGTTGAGCCAATTTAAAATTAGAAGTTAAAAACCAAAACAGCTCAATAAGCGAGGCAATGAGCTATCTGGCTCTGTCTCTTTTGTGCTGAAAGGACCCTGGAAAGGAGGGGACAGAGCCTGGGACAGTCAGGTAAACACAAGCTGTCGTGTTTCTCTGATGACATGAAGCCTCTTTTTCAGACACCACACAGGCAGTTTGTGCTGTTGATCAGCTGCCTTGGATGGGCTGCCTGGGACAGGCTGCCATGCTGAAAGAAGCTGTGTATACTGTCTGGAAAAGTCAACCAGGAATCAGACATAACAATTTGGTTCCACAGGAAGAGGAAGCCCTCGATCCACGGATTCAGCCTTTGGGGCTGCGACTAACATTTAGGGATGAAACTTCTACTCAAGAATGGGTTGGTTGTGAATACTTTTCCAGAAGCACCAAAATGCAGCCAGTAAGAACATTTTTAAGTTCTTACTTTTCCACTAAAAGTGAGATGGCTGTTCTCCTTGGTCTGGAGGGCACTGGCCTGGGCTGTGCATATGCCAGGATGATGTGGCCTATTTATGAGTGGGCAGCCTGGTGTGCCATGAGGGTCAGGGATGGGGGACAAATTCTTTCAAAATCGTTCATTTTCTGTTGTAAAATAAAAACCACATTCTATCTGTAAGGAGGCTGTAAAACTAATGAACAGTGTTATAATATTAAACATAATAAAGAATAATCAATAAAAATCAGCAATGATGTTTATATCATTAATAGTATTTGAGTATTTATTGTGTGCTGGACACTGACCAAGGCTTTCTTATAATTAAATCCCATTTAATCTTTGGCGTTGCCTTCTGGGTCAGCACTATCATCATCACTCTCATTGCCTGATGGAGCTGTCAGAGTGAGGAAGTAACTTATTCAAGCTCACCTAGCTCACAGGTGAAGATTTGAACCCAGAGTCAGATTTCGGAGCTCATGTTCATAAGCTCTGTACCATCCTGTCAGGTTGGACTATAGACTTCACTCTGAGTTCCCCAAATGACAGCAGGCAGTAGAATCTCTGGGCATCAAGATATATGAAGACCGAGCCAGGCGCGGTGGCGCAAGCCTGTAATCCCAGCACTTAGGGAGGCTGAGACAGGAGAATCGCGAGTTCAAAGCCAGCCTCAGCAACGGTGAGGTGCTAAGCAACTCAGTGAGACCCTGTCTCTACATAAAACACAAAATAGGGCTGGGGATGTGGCTCAGTGGTCAAGTGACCCTGAGTTCAATCTCCAGTACCAAAAAAGAAAGAAAGAAAGAAAGAAAGAAAGAAAGAAAGAAAGAAAGAAAGAAAGAAAGAAAGAAAGAAAGAAAGAAAGAAAGAAAGAAAGAAATACGAGGACTTGTATCACACCAAGCAGTCCTTGATCACAGGCTGCCAGGGGAGGGTAGAAGGCAGCAGTGGGAGCATCCCTGTGTGGTGAGGAGATGGAGTAATGGAAGCCTGCTGTCTCCTCCTGTGTGGGGAATGCAGACAGGTTTGCAGCCCCTCTTCCCTCCCCTCCCTTCCCCTCTCCCATTCCCACACCCCACCCCAGGCCACAGCATCTTTGTTTGGCACCTAAGACTTCTGGTTTCTAGTGAGTTCTGGATGCTCACCTTGACCCTTGAGAGGTCTCCCTAACTTGACACAAGATTAAGGATGAACTGATGAGGCTGGGCTCCGAGGATTGGGTCCCCAGTGGGCTGCTATTTCTGCCTCTGCCAGGAATCTGAGCCTCTCGTGGGTGAGCATGGTCTCCCAAGAGAAACAAGTGTGTTCCTTTCTGGCTCCTTTCAAACCCCCAGGTCTATTATTTGAAAGAAGTGTGAGAGGATTCCATGATATGATTATCAATTTGAGTGTCTAGAAGTATATGGTTGAAACCTGGGGATTCCATCGAGTCTTGGGATCTCTGGAGGATAAAGTGCAAGAAGCAGCTAGACGCCTTCATTAAGAAACAATTCAGATCCTATTTTCTGAGGGATATATTATTATTATTATTATTATTATTAATAGTAGTAGTAGTAGTAATACTGGGGATTAAAGCCAGAGGTGCTTTACCATTGAGCTACATCCCCAGTCCTTTTAAAATTTTTTATTTTGAGACAAGGTCTCACAAAGTTGCTTAGGGACTTGCTAAGTGGCAGAGACTGGCCTCAAACTTGTGATCCTCCTGCCTCAGCCTCCCAAGTTGCTGCTATTACAGAAGTGAGCCACTGAGTTCCCACTTTTCTGTGGGATTTAGAGGACCTGTTTCTCAACTTCCATCTTAATCACACATTTTTCATTTGATTCTAGGACTTTCTTGTGGTGCTTTACTCTTGGGTTCTCTTAGAACTCAATCTAAGGTTAATTGTTTGGGGCTTTAGTCTTGGGTTGGATTCTTCCAGAGGCAGGGCTTGAAACAAGAATTTTGAGAGTAAAAAGCTTATTTGGGAGGTGATTCCAGGAAACACATGCAGGGACGCAGGGGAAGGCAGCTGGTAAAAGGTGTGGAATTGACCTGGTTGCCACAACTGAGGTTCTGGCACACTGAGGACTCTAAAGAGTGTGGGAGTATTTGTTCTATTGTATACTGTTGACATGTATGAAGTGGCTCAGGTGGAGAGATGCTGGTGCTGGGGGCTAGCCAGCATCCCCTGAAGGGCATGGCTAGAGGACACAGGGGTATACTACCATAAACCCTAAGATTGGAATAGATTGTCCTCAACAAGGACAGGCACCAGGGAGGATTCAGCAAGGTACTTCAGTGTGGGCTGGGGAAGCAGAATTCATCACAAACCCTCTTCATTCCAGGCAAATCCTCCTGTGAATTTGGGTGTGCCTTGGGGGAAGCCACTGCAGGTCTCTGTGCAAGCTGTGAGCCTGGGACTGGAGCTGAGAGGACACAAAGCCTCAGTAGGTCTGTGGGTCCTGAGTTCAGATTGGAGATTGGCCACCACAAAGCCATCCTGGTGATGAGTCCCGGGGTCCTCACTGTTTATAGCTGCTTTTTCTCTTTCCATCCTGTGGATAACACCAAGCCATTCTGAAATCATTATTTCTTAAAATAGTGTTGTTTAAAGAAACAAGATGCACCCACCACCTCTTTCTCTGCTATTTTTTTAAGAAGCTGGTCCACAGTGGAGCAGTCACCTCTTCCAGCTTTGTGGGAGGAGGGCATAATGCTTGTAGGGGTGTGGGGTCTCCAGACCTCATGTACACTGGGGGCTGCGTCCCCATAGGTACTTCTCTCACAAATTCCAGACAGGAGATGGCATTTAAGAATTTTTATTTCCTACTCAGGGAAGGTGTTGTTGTAGAAATAAGAGGACACTTTTGCAAATGGTCAGACTTCTTGCATTATCTAGGGGTGACCCTTGTGGTCCCACAAGCTCTCAGAATACTGCTGCCTAATATAACCTTCTGAGAGGATGGCAAAGTCCTGTGTGCACCAGGACAGTCACATGTGGCTACTGAGCACTTGCATGGGGTTAGTACAAGGAGCATTGAATTTTTAATTTCATTTACATTGAATTAATTTAAATTTGAAAAGCTACACACAGCCACCTGTGGCTACTTGAATTAAACCGTGCAGTTTGTAGGTGAAGGAAATCCTGAACTTGGGTGGCTCTGGGAAGAGGCTGACTTTGGGGTAGAGGGATACGCAGAGTTACATGGGTGTCTCTGACACGTCATGCGCACAGGCTGGAGTGCAGAAAGAAACCATTGGATAGTTTTTTTTCCAATTTAAATCTTCCTAGGATTAAGTCCAAGTTGTGCAGACTTACGCCCTGATGATCTTGACCCTGGTCATCAGAGCAAGCAGGAAGAACTAGCCATCAGCATCTACCTGCATCAGGAGTAGCATCAGGAGGGCATGAGTGGCCTCCTGGGCCCTCTGTGGCACCTGGCTGGGGGGTTGTGCTATTTACTCCTATTATCCAAGGAGGAAACTGCGGCTCAGTGAACTCCTCTGTTCTGTCTGAGCTTCACAGGGAACAAGCGGCCAAGTCAGGATTCTAACCCAGGTCCACTGAGTCCCGGGATCTCTGGACACTGGGAGTTGTGCTTTGTCCCTAGAAGTCTGTGATGTTACCCTGAACTTTCTCCCACACGCTCAGTTGTTGCAGTTCCAGGGTGATTTTGAAAGTCACTGGGATTCAGTTGCTGGGATGCCCCAGAGTGGAGAGAGTTCAGCGTGGGAAGCCCTGCTCTCTCTGGTCCTGTGACAAGAGACTCGTGATCATTCACATCTCCAGCCTGACTCCCCTCCCCACTGCCCACGAGCCTCCTGTTAAAAATAACAAAGGATGAACTGGAGCTCTGCAGTCAAAAGGACGGCATGTGTTTTTCATTTTCTTCTTTCTCTTCCCCGATTCTCTAGAAGCGGATTAAATATGAAAAAATACTTCCTGACTGAAGAGCTGGGAGTCACTGGGAGGGTGGTTCAACAGAGAGATTACTCTCCAGAGGATTTTTAAAAGGCCACTTATTTTTTTTAACTCGCAATTATAAATTCACACATTCCTTAAAAAAAAAGAAAAAACAAAACTAGGAAACACAGATAAATACAAAGAAAAAAATGCATTGTCAATCTTCACTAATCAGTTGCTGTATTTCTTTGCCGTTCTTTTTTTTTTTTTCTATGCATAAAATTATGTTTTTGTTGTTCTCTGTGGTTAGGACTATAGATTTTAAGGGGATTATAGATCTTGGTGGGAGGATTCAAATCCTCCCTGGGGTCAAAGGAATAATTTAAATCACTGCTTTTCAAAACTTCTGGAGTAAAGGACCAGTTTTTGGGATTTCCATCACTGAGCACATGAGACCAGGACACAGCAGTCTCTGGGCTGGGTACCACATGGGTCTACCCTCACCCCACCTGGGTTGTTGTGTCATGGGACACTTGCTGGGAAGCCACAGTAATGTCAAATTACTCTTAAAGTTTCTAAATACCCAGTCTACTTCTATACTAACTCCTTCATTATAGCTCTGGTCTGAATCGGGGTCCGCAAACTACAGTCTCACCCACCACCCAATTTCAGCTAAGGATGGATTTCGTATTTTTAATGGTGGGGCGAAAAAACTAGAAGAAGGAAATTATTTCATGATAAGTAAAAATTCTACGAAACTTGACTTGAAAAAATGTAAATGTAAAAAATCTATGAAATTCAATTTTAAAAGGTTTGATGGAAACACAGCTATGCTCATTCATGTATGCATCTTTGATGGCTGCGTTCTCCATCCAAAACAGAGTTGAGTTCTTGCGACAGAGATCATCCTGGTCCACAAAGCCTAAACTATTTACCATTTGGCTCTTTACAGAAAAAGTTTGCTGACCTCTGATCTAGATCAATGGTTCCCAACTTTGTGGCCTCTCAGAACCACTGGAGAACTTTAAATATATATACGTATCTTACCAGGGACTGTGCACTTTTCAAAGTCCTTCTACCTTCATGTGTGTGGGGGGGGCAGGTGATTCTCAAGGTCAAGGGCTCTGGGAAGCAGGCCAGCTGTACCCCCAGGCTGAGATCTCAAGGCTGGTCCTGCTGCTCTATGCAGTCCCCTTTGACACAAAGCCCCTGTGTCTTGAGCTGCTCCAGATGCGGGCTCTCTAACCACATTCCTGGCTGGTGTAGCTCTTCCCCAGCACATAGCTGGGATTCACAAGCTGTGGCCTGGAGGTCTCTTTGCTACAGCTCAGCTCTCTGCAGCAGGCCTACGGCAGGCCCCAGGGGCTTCCCTGCTGTCACCCTCAGCCTAGGCCTCTTCCACCCCTCCTCCCCAGCCTTGGGTTTCTAGAATTCTTGGCCTGCCTCTGGGGCTGCTGGGGAGAAGCAGCCCGGCCCTGTGGCCTTGCTGGGCAGCCTGGCCTTGCCTTGTCTGGGCCCCACGTCTCTCCCACTCTCGGTTTATGTTTCTGGCACTAGAACTGGAGTGCCGAGCCAACTGCACACATGGCCTGAGCCAGTTCTGAGGGAATTGAGGAGAGAGCTGGGAGTGATGATAGAGTCTGCAGACCTCCTGCTCATGCACGTCCTCTTTCCTCTGCACTCCTCCATCCTGACATTTCTGACTCCTTCTCTCTGCACCCCACCCACTCCTTTCTCCCCCTGCATTTTCTCCTTCCTTGGCATTCTTTCCTCTGTCTTAGGCCTGTATTTTCTAGAAAGTCAGACCCACCGCTTCCAGGCAGAGCCCAGCCGCACCTCCTCCAGAATGAATGCCGGCAGGTCCAGCTCCTCTGAAGACGTGGCGGGGGCCTTTGAGCGGGTAATGAGAGCAGAGTTTATTGGGGTAAAACACACACAGGCCCTGTCCTCAAAGAGCTCACAGTTTATGAGAGAGCCAGATAAGCCACAGGGAGTTTTAAGTGTGTGTGTGTGTGTTGTTGCAAAATTGAATAAATAAAATTAAAATTTTTATTTTATTTATTTTATTTTTTATGGTGCTGGGGATTAGAACCCAGGGCCTTGTGCATGCAAGGTAAGCACTCTACCAACTGAGCTATATCCCCAACCCCTAAATTTTTATTTTTAATGGACAAATAATAACTGTACACATTTAATGGGGTACAGTGTGGATGTTCTGATATAGGTTGCATTGTGGGATGATTATATCAAACTAACATATCCATTAGCTCATCTATTTATGACTTTTTTGTAGTGAGAATATTTAAAAGCTATTCTTTCAGCAATTTTGAAATGTACACTATATTGTTATTAACCATGGTCACCATGCTCTGCAACGGATCTTAAAAACATTTCTCCTGTCTAACTGGAACTTCATATGATTTGGTCACCCTCTTACCTCTGCCTCCACTGCCATCCCTGTGGGTAGCCAGCATTTGACTCTCTATTATTTATTGTAAGTTCAACTTTGTAAGATTCTACATGTCAGTGAAATCATGCAGCATTTGTCTTTCTGTGCATGGCTTATTGCACTTAGCATAATATTCTCCATGTTCCCCTATGTCATTGCAAATGGCAGGATCTTCTTTTTAAAGGCTGGATAGCATTCTGTTGTGTATATTTACCACATTGTTCTCATTCCTATGTTGACGGACACCTAAGTTGATTCTAGGTCTTGGCTGTTGTGAGTAGTGCTGCAGTGAACATGAGGGTACAGACACTCTTCCACACACTGATTCATCTGTGTATATATACACAGAAGTGGGATTTTTTTGGATCATATGTTAGTTCTATTTTTAGGTATTTTGAGGAAACTCCATGCTGTTCCCCATAATGGCTGTAACTAATATACATTCCTACTTATGGGGCTGCAGGCAATTTTAATAGCATCCTAAAGGATGATGTAGGGGTAAGGACAAAGTACTGGGTTGGGCAGTACCCAACAACACCCCAGCCTCACTGTGGGGAATCAGGGGAGTAAGTTAACAGCTTAGCACAGCGGAAGCTGGATCAAAGTCAGGTTCAAGGGGAAAGTGTCTCCCAGAAAAGGCAGGTGCATGCAGAAGCCTCTGGACATGCCCCCTCTTAGATCCATGGTCACTCCCTGAACTAAAACCCATGGAAGGTTCTAAAGGGAAGGAGCCTGTGATTTGATACACACTTCAGAAAACTCACTGTGGCTACCCTAGAGGGTAGACCTGTATTGGCCAGTCTAAACACAGAAAAGCCCTTCTAATCCAGAAGGATGAGACCTGAATGAGGGCAGAAGAGAGGGGCTGGAGAGGATGTGGTAGCATTGAGGAAGATTTAGGACTAGAGGATTAGAAGCAAAGCATGAGGAAGAGGCATGAGTGAAGGATGATACTGAATTTCTGGTGTGGCTATCTGAATGATGGTATATTAATCAGTTACTTCTCTGATAATGCTGCATAACAAACAATCCCGACACTCTCAGTGGTTTGTATCATGAATCTAATATAGCTTCTAGAGTTCCAGTCATCATGTGAACTGCAGGTTGGAAGAAGGAGGTAAAGCAAAAAGGGCATTTTTTCTTAATTGAAACAGAACCCTTTGAAGCAGGTTTCCTAGAAGCCCCATGCAACACTGAGGCTTATATCTCACTAGTCACATCCCTATACCTATCTGCAAGAGAGATAGGGAAATGGTTTTAGTTGGGTACACTACTTCCCTGAGTAAAATCAGGGTTGTAATATTGTTGTGGCTTGGATATGGCTTGAGTGTGTCTCCCACAGTTTGGTGTGTTGGAAGATTAGGTCCTGGTGTAGAGCTGGTGAGGTGGGGAGACTAGGGGGTGGAGCCTATAGGAAGATTATTAGGTGAGTGGAGGCTCGGACCTCATGAATGGATTAAAGCTGTTCTCATGGAGTGGATGAGTTCTCAAGAGATTAAGTTGTTACGAGGCATATTTGGCTATCATGTCTCCCTCTTGCTTTACATCTCGCCCATGTGATCTCTTCTGTATATTCCCACCACTGTGGTGTCATCCACCATGAGACCCACTCCAGAGTCATGCAGATGGTAGCATCATGCTCTTAAATTTCCAGAACAGTGAGCAAAATAAACCTGGTGTTTTTTTTTTTGTTTTTTTTTGTGGTGCTGGGGATTAGAACCCAGGGCCTTGTGCATGCAAGGCAAGCATTCTACCAACTGAGGTATACCACACTCTCAAAAAAGAAAAATTTGTTTTTCCAAAACAAAGAAGCATAATATAGCTGTTCTCTGTATTAGACTTAGGGAACCTGGACTTAATTCCCTAGTCCTCTATTATTTGCTATACAATTTGGGCAAAGTTGTAAAACCCCTCTAAG
This sequence comes from Xerus rutilus, assembly GCA_028644305.1. NCBI lineage: Eukaryota > Metazoa > Chordata > Mammalia > Rodentia > Sciuridae > Xerus > Xerus rutilus. The sequence continues at coordinate 140,866,023 of CM053401.1, forward strand.
CCTTTAGCTGCCTCTCCTGCAAAATGGACTATAGATCATATTTGTCTTCTGGCCTTATCAAAATGACCTAGTGGGACCAGGAGTTCTATGAATTATAGTACCCTATTATGGTTTGGATCTGAAATATTTCCCTAAAACTTGTGTTGAAGTCTGAGTCCCCAGTGCAGCTCAGAAGTGGGGTCTTTGGAAGGTGATTGACTCATGAAAGCCCTGGCCTCATCAATAGAAGCAGGTCACTAAAGGCACACCTGTGAAGGGCATATTTGTTCCCGAGCTTCTCCCTCACCTGCCTTTCTCTGTTTCCTGGCATCCAGGAGGTGAGAAGCGCTGCTCTACCACATGCTCAGCACCATGATGTTCTGCCTTACCACATACCCAGAAACAGTAGAGCCAGGTGACCATGGTCTGAAACCTCTGAAACCATGAGTCAAAATAATCTTTCCTCTTCCAAGTTTATTTTCTCAGGTATTTTGTCACAGTGACAGAAAGATGACTAACATATATTATACAAAAATTAGTAATCTTAAAAATTAAAACAACAAATACTTACTTGGACTAGAAGGGACCACTGTATGGATAGCTTCTACCTAAACAGTTGCCTCAGCCCCTGCAGTAGTACTTCTTGACAGTGGGAGGTGGTAGGACCCCAAGCGTGAGTGGAGCTGGCTTTAGTGAGATTTCTATCACTGTGACAAAATACCTGAGAAAATCAACTTAAAAGGAAGAATAGTTTATTCTTGCTCACAGTTTCAGAAGTTTCAGTCCATGGTTGCTTGACTCTCTGGCACAGTATGGGAGAGCAAAGAAGGTTTGTTCAATTCATGGAGGCTGGGGAAGGAAAGAGAAGAGGAAGGGGACAGGGATTCAATATCTCCTTCCAGGGCATGCCCCCAATGACCTAACTTCATCTTATGAGGCACCACCTCCTAAAGGTTTCACGACAGGCTGGGGACCAAGCCATCAATGCATGAGCCTTTGGAGGACATTCCAGAGGGCATCCTCTTCCTTAAGGGACAGTTACCTTAGAAAGATCTTTATCTGTAGATGATTTCTCTTGATCCAGTGCTTCTTAACTGTTCAGCTGACTCTGCAGAAAAGCAGACAATTACTGCAAATCAACAGCTCACTACTATCTTTCATGCTTCCAGTGGTTTCTTGGGCTCAGTAAGGCGATATTCACTTGGGGTCTCTCATATGGCTACCATTGGATGTCCAACTGGGACTGCAGTCATCTAAAGGCTATACTGGGCTGGAGCTCCAAAAAGCCTGGTTGGCAGTTGAAGGTAGGAAATTAGCTGGGCTATTGACCCTACCTCTCTACGTATAGTCTCTCCACGTGACTTGGACTTGTCACAGAAAAGCAGCTATTTTCTGATCTGGAATATCCCCAAAGCAAATGTTTTATGAGGAGGAAAGAAGAAATTGCTACTTCTCTTATAAACTAGGGTGAAACTGGCATGTGTCACTTCTATCCACAGTCAAGGGGTCAGAACAGACTTCCTCCCTCTATGGGGAACTACATGCCAATTAGGAAGGGTGGGAACAATGACAGTATTTTAGCTATGACATCTACCTCAGCTGTGCATTGAAAGCACCTGAGTGATACAACACTGAGGCCAGCTGATCAGGAGTGCAGCCTGGGTGTCTGGATATTTAAAAGCTCCAGATTGGTGATTCTAATGTGTAGAATTGGTGATTCTAATGTGTAGCTGTAGTCAAGAACCATTGGCTTAACCAACCCTGAAAAAAAAAAGAAAGAAAGAAATCACAAGATCCAGGGAGGGAAAGAATGCAAAGCTAGGTCCATGAGACCTAGGAGGTTACTAATTAGACATTTAGGATGCTATGTTACCCCTACCCCCCGCCCATGTCAGTCAGCTTTCTATCACCATAATGAAACACCTGGGATAATTAAGTTGTAAGGGGAAAAAGTCTGTTTTGGTCCATAGTTTTGGAGTTTCTAGTGTAAGACTGGATGGACCCATTGCTTTGGGCCTCTGGTGGGTGTGCCAGATGGCAATGGTGGGGAGCATGGGGTGGGGAAAACTGCTAACCTCATGGCCAAAAAGCAAAAGAGGAGGAGACCACGGTCCTATAACCCCCTTCAGAGGCACACCTGCTGTGACTTAAGGACCTCCCACTAGGCCCACCACCTAAAGGCTCCACCATCTTCCAACATGGCCATACTGAGGACTAAGCCTTAACCCATGGGCCTTCAGGGAGCATTCAAGATCTAAATATAGCTGGGAGCGTGGCCCACACCTATAATCCCAGCACTTTGGGAGGCTGAGATAGGAGAATCGTGAGTTCAAAACCAGCCTCAGCAATGGCGAGGCGCTAAGCAACTCAGTGAGACCCTGTCTCTACATAAAACACAAAATAGGGCTGGGGATGCGGGTCAGTGGTTGAGTGCCCCTGAGTTCAATTCTCCCACGGTACAAAAAAAAAAAAACAAAATCCAAACTATAGCAACCCACTTCCTCATGTTGGGTTGCTTCCCAGAGAACTTTATGAATTTAGTTAATTGAACAGTGGGAGACTAGAACAACATGGGGCCAAGGTGGAAACCGTCACAATTAGTGTGGACATCTTGACCAGAGGATTTTGATCTGAAATTGGTGATCTGGCTAGTTTCCCCTCTTGCCATCAGAAATTAACTTGCGTCAAAACACGGCTTGTTCTAACAAAGCTATTTTAGTCAACTTTGAACAAAATTCCCAATAAGAACAACTTAGAAAAGGAAACATTTATTTGGGGTTCACGCTTACAGAGGTCTCAGTCCACATATGGCTGACCCCATTGCTTGGGTCCAAAGTGAGGCAAAACATTATGGCCAAAGGGCTCAGTGGAGGGAAGCTGCTCACCTCAAGGCAGCCAGGTAGCAGAGGAAGGGAGGGAGGAGGAAGGGTCTGCAGGGAAGATGTACCCTTCCAGGACATGACCCCAGTGACCCGTCTGCTCCAGCCACGCCCACCTGCCTACAGTCACCACCTAGTTTGAATGGACTGACTAGGTCACAGTTCCCACAATCCAATCACATCACCTCCTCACATTCCTGCACCAACACAGGAACTTTCGCAAGTCACCTCATATCCAAACCATAACATGCCCCATGTCTCATTGTTAAAGAATTTTGGGGTCAATCAACCTATTGTCCACTAACAGTTAATAGCATTTAGAATGGGCAGTACCTAAAAAGAAGGTTTTCAAACACTTTCATTTCAGAAGTAAGCTCGTGAATATTCATGGTTCTGCCTATTGGTCTCCCACTTTAGAAAATACTACTGATTTCTAAGGCTAATGAATGCTTAAGTTTCTTTTTGTGATGGAGAAAAAGGTTTTATTTTTTCTGGATAATTTATTTTTTGGTGGCTGTCCATTTTCTGGAAGGGATCTTTCATTTAAGACCCTGGGCACATTTCAAGAGCTGAGCAGAGTTGTAAATAATCCCCTGCACAGAGGAGCTCCCCAATCTGGTGATAACATTTATGAATGCTGCACCAAAAGGCTGGGAGGCAACAGGATGAGAGGGAGCTGTGAGCCCCGTTCCCAGGGAGATCCAGGTCTATGGGAACCACATAACCCACACCCTTGTGAAATGCACGGAACCACGCAACAAAACACAGATCTAGAAACGTCAAAGGAGACAAAAAGTAATTGGAATCTGAGGCTCTTGGGCATTGAAAAGACCTTGTAAAACATCTTGTCCCATGAGCTATGGGACACTGGAACTTAGTTATACTTTGCTGAAAGAGCTCATAAGAGGGATGCTCTCTCCTCACTCTGCCATCTTAGTCTGGTTCTGGCTGTTAGATGCATCTTCCTTACATCCATCCACATAGAGAGGTGGGGGTGGCGGGGAGAAACCCCTGTGTTTCCTCCTCTTTTTACAATCATATTAACCATCATGAAAGCCTCCCTTTTATGACCTAATCTAACCCTAATTACCTCCGAAAGGCCCCACTCTCCAAATATCATCACATTGGAAATCAGAGCTTAAACTTATGAATGGGAGGCGGGGCACAGATATTTGGTCTACAGTGTCAGTAATCCTTCTGGAGCTCAGCACATCACACTGGGGACACACGGAACCACCGCAGGCCTTCGTCGCTGTGTTCTAGACGAGACTTCACTTCTCCATCTTTCACTTGTGTAGTTGCTCAGGTTTGATTTCATTTCTGGCCCCTGCCGTAGGCGGTTACGTTCACCCCCATGAACTCGCATGGTGACCCATTCAGTGCACTGTTCTGAGAGTTCTTGAGGCTTCTCATTCTGTTGTCCAGCACACTTGCTCGACTGCTACTGCGTTGTCTCACTGATTTCAAATGATCCAACACAGCCTGGCACTATGCAAGTTGCCCCCTCAATAATCTCAGCAATCTTTGCTCGTTCCGTTCATTTTGCCAATGATACCTGACTTGGGGGAGCCCACATTCCAGAGGTACAACTGCCCTGCGGCCCTTTGCCAGACAGCTTATCGTTCTAACTGCCCCAGGGCAGATGGAGGATTGGGTGAGGGACTCAGGCCTGGCTGAGAGGAAGTCTACTGGGGATTTTCTGGAAAGCATTTTCATCTTGGATAAAAGAAAGAGCTGTCAGACTTTGGGGCCCCTCTAGCATTCCCTGAGATGAAATGGCAAGGCAAGACATTTTTTTTGGAAACATAATTCCAGGAAACACTGGTAGGGAAGTGGGGAGGTGAGACAGGAAGGAGAAGCAGCTCACAAAGGGCACATTATGGAGCAGCTACTGGTGACTGGAGCTTAATCAGGCTTAGAAATGGTATAAATGACATGCCTTGAAATCATCCCTTGGAGGAATGAGGGAACTGGGGTTTTTATATACCAACTTCCCCTCAGTGACTGAGGAGAGTGTCTCTTGGGACATATGAAAATTTTGGCACTTCTGACCTGAAGCTCATAGGCAAAACAACCTTCTGGTTTTTCAGGAAAAAATGTTTAGGTAAAGGTAGTTAGAAATTGGCTGGAGCTCACTGAAATGGTAAAATGGATGGATAGGGGAAGAATTCTAATAACATACACTATTATGTCCCTATCCCTCTCTGCTTCCTGACCTTGTAATGGTTGAGATGTCTGGAGGTGCAGCAGCCATCTTGTGACCATTAAGTAATATGTAAGAGGATGACAAACCAACACACTGAGGTTGGTAGTGCAGGAGTGATGGAAAGATCCATGGTCCTTCATATTACTAGGTTACTATACCAAAACAGTTATTCCTATTGCATGAAATCCACAGCATTCCTATTTCATGAAATAGTTGTCTTTATTTTTTAAAGCCACTATGACTTGGGTATCCTGTTACTTGCAGTTAAGTAAATTCCATTTGAAGCAGCACTATAGAATGAGTGAGTCAGAAAGTCAACGACAGAATCAGCTCAAGCCACTCACAAGATGCTACTCTCTTGCAACTGAAAACATGTCTAAAGGTTTGCTTCAAAGGAACTTGAGATTAGATCTTTAGATAAACGTTTGTCAATAAATAGATATATAGATAACACGAATGGGTGTGGCTTTCATCTTTCCATGTTAAGTCATTGATTAAAGTCTTCTCTCTTGTGGCTACTAGATATCTATTTTGGGTTTTCCTGGATTCTCTTCTGTTGTCTGATCCCACATTAAAACATCACTTGACACTAATTGTTGACTTCTCAGACCCTCTGTCTGCTGTTCTGCAATTGTTCAAAGGTCACTAATAAAGTCTAGACCAATTTATTAATAGTTGTAGCTATTTTTGCTTCTATTAGCTGCTGCTTGGCTCTGTATGAGGCTGTAAAATAAGTGACATTGTTTTACTCTGGTGCCCCTCAGTAGAGAGCTGGTACGGGCGGAAAAGGGTCATAGAGAACTGCTTGGCTTTTCTCAGGAAAATAAATTTTTCTCGGTAGATGCTACAGAAAATATCTACTTCTTTTCCAGACCCTTTTGGTTGCAAACAACAAAAATTCAACTCAAATGAGCACAAAGAGAATGTGTTGGCTCTGGTAACTAGAAGATTCCAAAGGTGAGCTAACTTCAGGTATGGCTGGATCAATGGCTCTGGTAAAGGGAGCTTTCTCAGCTCTCTTCCTCCCTCTCTCCTCTGCTTTCTCTCTCTCTCTCTCTCTCTCTCACACACACACACACACACACACACACTACACACCCCTTATCCCATCTCATCTGTATTTACTTTCCTTCTGGATACATGCTCTGCTCCTACGGCAGATAAAATGCCAGGCATCCACAACCCCATCCTCCTACTTTATAATCCTGATTTACAAGCTTCCTTTACAGGCTGTCCCAGGAAGGAAACCATATCAACCTCAGGGAGGCTGACCTTGATGGAGCCCATCATGATGTCCAAGAGGATGGCATATCCTGAATGGCTACCCAGGGTCCATGTCCACTGTAGTGATGTGTTGAGGATGGAGCTGGGTGCCTGATGGGTGGGCCCACCGAGACTGTGTTATGAATGGGGCTCCCAGAGCAACCAGCAAGAAGGGGATGGGAAAACATACTGGAAAGATCAATGTTGCTGCCACTGCCTGCCACTTCAGTTTCCTGCTCATTGACAGGATAGTCCCTAACTGCGCCATCAGATGCCCCTCCTCCATAGCCACCAGCAGCTTTAACTCTCTCAGCCCTTCTTGTGGTGTTGGGTGGGAGATACATGCATATTCTCACTCCCTTTCCTAAATCTACATGTAGCTCAGTTTGTGATGCCCCTGAAACAAGAATTTGTGCATAGGTAATTTATTTGAGAGATAACTCCAGGATGTACCAGGAGGGAGTGAATAAGTGATACAGAGAAGGAAAGAAAATCAACAAAGGGGTGAATTAAAGAGAGAAGGAAATAGGGTCCTGGTACCTCTGGGGACCTTCGGAGAGGCTGTATAAAATTTATCACACCAAACCATATCTCAAATTTGTACACAGAGGGGCTAGCACACTGGGGTCCTTTCCACTGCCTCCTAGTAATCCTCACTGCTTGGGGGCTCCTGCTGGGTGCAGCCTCTCCCTGGTACCTCCAGCCTCTGCTTGGTGTGGGTTAAGCACTGTGGGTGGAAGTTCAGGGAGGCTCAGAAAGAACGCTCTCTGACTGAGAGATGCTAGAACTCAAGGGAGGTAGCTCCAGGTGTGGCCCAAAGTGTCCACCAAAGTTGCAAGTGACCTCCAGAGTGACCCTGGGCTTCTGCTGCCATCTGTTATGTATCGGACCATTGCAACAGACCCATGACAGAAGTATCACTCTGTTTGCCAGCCAAGTACACCCAGGCCCAATTTCCAAGCTCTGACACCAGGCATGTTCTAAAGTGGATGTTTAGATTTTTTTTTTTTAAAGCAAAATAGCCTAGTTAATAGAATTCAGAGTTTTAAAATTTCTTTAAAAAGGTCTACTTGCATCCTGCTTTCAAAGTTTGTTATTATAGTTGCTCATTAATTGGCCTGAAAACAGAACCTGGCAGTTATTTTCTGATAGTCATAACCATTAAAACCTTAGGAAATAGGCATGGTAATACCAGAGCTGGAGGCCTTAGAACATTCTTTCAGGATCAGCTTTCACCCCGCAGGGCTCATGGGATAGGGGGCCATGGCACTTACGAAGCATTTCCTGCTAAAAGGGGAAGCCCAAGCTACTGCCAGGGCCACTTCATGCCCCCATGAACAAGGATCTGGCAGACAGCTCTCCCTGGAAGCCAAACTCTTAATTTTTGAGACATTACAAATGCAATATTTTTTTATGGTCATGAAAACCCCAAAGACATCAGTTCTCACAAATCAAGGACTGGCTGGAGCCCTGGGTTCTGTCACTCTCAAGAGGCCAGACTGGAAAGTTCGGCACAAGGAGGCCACAGCCAATCATTTGGCTTAGATGCATGTGATGAGGCAATGGGACAGATGTGACTTTCCATTTTGCTGCAGAGTAACATGAAGAAGCCAGTTGACAAGCAAGGCCTTGGCTGCAGCTGTGTGGCCTCAGGCAAGTCGCTTAACCTCTCTGGGATCTAGCTGTTTGCATATAAAATTAGGTTTAATCAAATGGCCAATTTGAAGTATTAGTGCTGCCATTCCCCTGCCACTCCCTGGCATAGAGTGCTATTCAGTGATGACACTTTCCTGCCAAGCTGGATGTTGGCCTCAGAATCTTTCTCAACACAGCTGGTCAGGGAGTCACTACTGAGTTGGCAGGTGAGTAGAAACCTACTCGCCATCCCTGGATTGGATGATGCCTAAAGTTCCTTCTAACTTGTTGGACTGTGCAAACATGTAAGCCAGGAGTCCACAAAGGATGCCTGCGGGCCCAATCCAACCTGCTGTATGTTTGTGTAAATAAAATCACCAAATGGAACACGGACCTATTTATGCACCATCAGTGGCTACTTCCAGGCTACAATGGTAGAGTTGGGCGGTTGTGATGTGGACTATTTAGCCTACAAAGTCTAAGGTATTGGCTATCAGGTCTTTCATAGAAACACTTTCAATCTCCTTATATAAATATCCCCCTCCCACCAGTCTCTTCCTTCAGGTCATGAGTGTCTCTCTTTGTTAATGAGGCTCCTATGTGAACAATGCTCCAAGTACCTGTGGGCCTTTGGTATCCCCAAGTCAGGAGGGAAGAAGAAAAGCCAGTGGGGAAATATAAGAAATGATAATGTCATTGGAGAGCAGAGTGGAAAGAAGGTGGGTGGGGAGCTGGGGCCATTGAAAGGTGTGTCCAGAGGAGAGGGAGGCCTCCTTTTCATGCCATCTCTGCCCAGCCACAGTAGTGTTTAAGACCACCATCAGATTGGCCTGGTGTTGAGGTTGGGAACTGAGCCACCTTCCTGGGCTCTGTGCTCCAGGAACCCTGGCGTGGCACGTTGCCCACCGGCTTCCACAAAGACCTTGGCATGAAAAGTGCAGGTGTGGGCTCTTGTGTTCTATCCTGACAAAAAGAACTGCCTTTTCCTGGTGTGTAGGCAAGCCCGGCCTGGACTGTGAAATTGCACCTTTGATGGCTGCCCCAGATTAATGACATTATCGTGGGAATGGGTTCTTGATAAAAGGGATAAAGTTTGGCCTGATTTTTTTCTCTGTTCCCTTCTGCCATGTTAGAACAGCACAGAGGCCCTTGGACTTGGACTTCCCAGCCTCTAGAATCGTCAGCCAAATATTGTATTGCTTATAAATGACCCGTGGGTTGTATTCTGTTACAGCAGCAGAAAAGAGACTAAGATGGTTTATTACTCACACACACAATGAAAAGAAGAGCAAGCCAGAGGGGTGACTCCCCAGGTCCTGGTCCCACACACCAAAAAAGGATGATACCAGAAAAAGCCAGACAACAAGCTGCCTTGTTGGGGATTACCCTGCTGCTGCAGCAGTTCTAGACCGGCAGAGTGGGGTCGACCAGGAAGTCCCATGCTTCGGCAGAAACCTGGAGGCAGGAGCCCCCATCTCCTGACGCATCCCCCAGGGCGGGGAGGGGCGGGGTTAAGCTGGAGCTCCACCGGGCCTCCCACCCTTTCTGTTGCCGGGAGTTTTGCACACACAGTGTTTTGGATTCCTGTTGCTGCCGTGGCAAATGATGACTAACCTGGTGACCTCATGCAAATTTATTATCTTTCTACAGTTCTGGAGGTCAGCAGTCTGAAATGGAGTTCCTTAGGCTAAAACGAAGGCATGGGCAAAGCCGCGTTTCTTCTGAAGGCTCTAGGGGAGAATTCCTCCGCGCGTCTTTTCCAGCTTCTAGAGACCACCGGCGTTCCTGGGCACCGCCCCAGGCAGCGACCGCGTCCCTCCAACTTCTGCTTCTGTGGTCCTTTCTCCCTCTCTCCCTCTTTGACCCTCTTGCCTCCCTCTTACATGGAACAAAATGTTAACCAGACCTTGTCATTCTCCTTGAATGGTCACTTTGGCTGCTAATATGAGAACTGACAGTGGTGGGGCCCAAGAGGAGGCAAGGAGGCTAGAATGGAGGCTGTGCCACTGTCAAGGATAAAGATGATGGTGGTTCACCTGCGCCATTGTAGCCCTCGGGAGCACTCGAAGACCAGAGTGGAAGAGACTGACCTCATCTCAAGTTCTTGCCTCACCTCCAGAGTTGGGCACCTTCTCCCCTGGGTTCTCAAGTCCTGTGGACTCTGCCATTTGCTGGCCTCACCAACTCCTTTCCCAAACACTCTAGCTTTTATGTTGTCCTTCATGCTACACTCCAGGCACCCCCCTGTCCCCTCATTGCCCCACATCCATCCTTATCCTGTCCTTTGCATTTCTATTCTAGCTCCCTCCCTGGAAGACCTTGCCCTGTTGCCTGAGAATCTCCTGCACCCTGTGGTAGAAGTGCAGGTTCTGGGGTCCCACTGAAGACCCACTGAATCAGAATCTCTGAGTAGGGAAGGGGGAACAAGTAGTCTGCCTTTTAACAAGTGCTCCAGGAGGTCCTGAGGCAGGCTCAAGTTTGAGAACCTCTTTTGTCTCTCACCGGAAGCACCTAGGTAATTCTTTTTTTTTTTGGTACTGGGGATTGAACTCAGGGGTACTCGACCACTGAGCCACATACCTAGCCCTATTTTGTGTTTTACGTAGAGACAGGGTCTCACTGAGTTGGTTAGCGCCTCGCCATTGCTGAGGCTGGCTTTGAACTTGTGATTCTCCTGTCTCAGCCTCCCTAAGTGCTGGGATTACAGGCTTGTGCCACCGCGCCCGGCACCTAGGTAGTTCTTAAAACATCCCGTGGCTTGGGTTCCCACTGAGACCAAGCAGATCAGGATCTGTGAGGTAGGACCCTGGGTCTTACCTTTTTAAGCTTCTCAGGTCGTTCCAGTGTGCAGTGAAGACTGACAGCTGCCGTGTCTGCTATGCATGTGGGCTGCTTGGAGCTCATGCAGCCGACATTCACTGAGCCTCCACCACAGGCTCCACACTGGGTCACGCGGGCTGTGAGACTGTAGAGCTTGCGTCTCACAGGGAGTCACAGCAAGTAAGAAAAGGATTGTAGCTCCCCATGTGTGTTCCTGTGTGTGTGAAGGGGAGATGGTGGGGGGAAAATGGATTTTTGAGAGAAGATATGAAAAGTTGAAGTTGCTCCTGCCTCTCTGTCAGCCTGTCCCTGGGGGGGTGGGTGGCAATGGGTGGCCCCAAGCCATGAACCTGGATGTGATTTTCTCCGGTTCCTAACCTACTACCACACTGTCCCCTGACCTCTTACAGATCAGAAGGCCTGAACAACGGGCAGTCCTCAAGGAGCGGTGGGGCAGGGGCTGGTAGACAGGAAGGATCTGCTTTTGTGCCACTGGAGGAAGCACCTGGGGAGAGAGGAAGAGGCCCGTGGTGAGTGGCCAGAGCCTGCCGCCCCCTTTAGGCAGATGGGGTGTGGTTGGCCTGTTGGACTCTCCTGATTTCTGGAAGCAGATTTCAGGGTAGTCTCTTGGGCCGAGTCCCTCTGTTAAGAAAGTTCATCTATATTTGGGAAAATGTGAGTCAATGAAAACCTCTGAGGTGGAAATGGAGCAAGAACATTGTCACTTACCATTTTCCCATTCCCTTCCCAGAGACTTCTCTGTGCTGGGACCTTGGGGTGGGGGTCACTGAGTGGAGGGACCTCGGGTGCTGAGAGCCATCATTTCATGGGGAAGCTCGGCCACATGTGTGCTCTTGGAAGAAAAAGTGCCTTAAGGTAGAATTCTTGTTTGGGTTTCAGCAATTTCATCTAGAACAGAGGCAATTTGTTTTCTTTCTTGTAGATGTGCTCAAAGCCACAGTTCATTCCTGTGTCTTGGTCTGTAGGTTGGGATATGGGGAGAGCAGGAGTTGTGGCCTCAGCTGGACCACACAGGCCTCCTGTGCATGTGGACAGGCTAGGGCTTGAAAGGGAGGAGCATCAGTGAGAGCAAGAGGACCCTCTTGTGAATTTTGATGGGTGTGTTGGTTGGATCCCTTGAGAGTAGAGCTGAGCAGGGACTCAGATACAGGTGGTCTATCTGAGTGGGGCTCCCAGCAGGTGGGGATGTGGTGTGGACAGAGAGAGAGAGAGAGAGAGAGAGAGAGAGAGAGAGAATGCTTCATTGAATCACTTCATGTGATAGACACTGGGAGCTCAGAAGAACTGTGAAGGACATTCCCAGAGGAACTGTGCTGTGTTATCCTCCTGGAAGGCTGTCACCCACTGTTTCCTGGTGGAAGTCCCCATGTGTGGATGTCATTGCCTTTCAAAGTTTTAGAAAAATCCTCAAGACACGAAAGCAGGGGTGTGATCCCACACCACTGAAAAGTGATGCTGGCAACACATATGGACCAAATACCACAGCCACGCTGAAATCAGAGAGGCAGAGAAGAGGTGGCCTGGACACAGGAAGCATTAGCTTTGAAGGTCAGAAGCTCCGATTCTGATGCAGATAGGCTCAAGATCACCATCTGCACTGTTATCTGTATGGCTTTGTGCAACACTTCACCTTTTAAAATTCCTGTTTCCTGGGGCTGGGGTTATGGAGCAGTGGTAGCATGCTTGCGTAGTATGCGTGAGGCACTGGGTTCGATCCTCAGCACCACATAAAAATAAGATAAAGATATTCTGTCCACCTACAACTAAAAAAAATTTTAAAAAATTTCTGTTTCCCCATCTGTAAAATGATAACATTTCTTTGTCTCTCATGGGAATGATATGAGGAGTTGAAGAGAATAATCAGGCAATTATATTGTCTTTGTCCATTTTCTATTGCTATCATAAAATACCTGAGACTTGGCACTTCATAAAGAAAAAACAGTTTACTCTGACTCATGGTTTTGGAGGTTGAAAAGTCCAAGATGGAGAGACCACATCTGATGAGGGCTTCATGCTGTCATAACATGGCAGAGGGCACCATATGGTGGGCACATATGCAAGAATGGTAAGCAAGCATGTGTGGAAGAGGCCAGAACACTAGAAGTGTTCACTATGAACGCTTGCTGCATAACAAACTAGCTCTTGCAGGAACTCACCCAGTCCCCCAAGATGCAACACATTCCTATGAGAACTAATCCACTCTCAGGAGAATGAACCCAGACTCTTGGGAAAGACATTAGTTCATTCCTGAAGGTAGCCCCCCCATGACCTAATTATCTATTAATGGTCCCATCGCCTTTCCACACTGTTACATTGGAAATCAAATCAATTTTCAGCACATAAACCACTCCTGTACATATCTATGTGCAAAATGAAGTTAGATCCCTGTGTCACAGCATGTACAAAAAGTTCACTCAAAATGAATCAACCATAAGACCCTTAGAAGAAAACAGGAGTAAATCTTTATGACTTTGGCATAAGCAACAGATTTTTAGATAGGACACCAAAAGTACATGCAACAAAAACCCCAGATAAATTGGTCTTTGTCAAAATTAAATACTTTGTGCAACAAAAGATATTATCTAGAAAGCAAAAAGACATCCTATAACATGGAAGACAGGGTCTAGTATCCAGAATATATAAAGAACTAGGAAGATAAGGGTCTAGGAAGATAAGGGTCCAGTATCCAGAATATATAAAGAACTCTCACAACTCAATAACAAAAGGATGGCCTGATTTTAAAAAGAACTTGGATAAAGGAATTGAACAACTTTTTTTCCAAAGAAGATACATGAATGACCAACAAATACATGAAAAGATGCTCAATATCATTAGTTATTAAGGCAATGCAAATCAAAATCACAATGATGTACACTTAAGACCAACTAAGATAGCTATAATGAAAGATAGACAAGTGTCGGTGAGATTGTGGAGAAATGGGACCCATTGTACTTTGCTGGTGGGAATATAAAACAGCTTACTCTCAGTAAAAAACAGTTTTATAGTTTCTAAAAGGTTAAACACAGAGCCAGTCACAGTGGCCCATGCGTATAAAACTCAGGAGGCTAGGCAGGAGGATTACAAGTGTAATACCAGTCTCAGCAGCTCTGTGAGACCTTGTTTCAAAATAACAAATAAAAAGGGCTGGAGATGTAGTTCAGCAGTAAAACTTCCCTGGGTTCAATCCCACTGCCAATAAATAAATTTAAAAAAATAAAATAAAAATGTTAAACACAAGATTACCATATGACCCAGAGATTCACCCTTAGGCATACACTCAAAAGAATTGAAAATTGGTGCTCAAAAAAATACACATGCATGTTCACAGTGCCCTATCCCCAATAGCTGAAGGGTGGAAACAACCCAAATATCCACCAAATATTATACAAATTGTGGCATACCCATAAATGGAATATTATTCCACTATAAAAAGATGGAATATGGGAACATGCTAACAAGTGAACCTTGAAAACATTTTACTCAGTGGAAGAATTCAGACACAAAAGGTCACATATTGTGTAACTTCATTTATTATTATTTTTTGTGATTTTTAATTTTTTTATTCTAATCAGTTATACATGACAGCAGGAAGCTTTTTGATTCATTGTACACAAATGGAGCAGAGTTTTTCACTTCTCTGGTTGTACATGAAGTAGAGTCACACCATTCGTGCAGTCATACATGTGCCTAGGGTAATGATGTCCATCTCATTCCACCATCTTTCCTATTCCCATGCCCCCTCCTCCCTCCCTTTTGTCCCATCCAAAGTTCCTCCACTCATCCCATTATGGATCAGCATCCATTTATCATTCGACCTTTGGTTTTTTGGGATTGGCTTATTTCACTTAGCATGATATTCTCCAACTCCATCCATTTACTTGCAAATGCCATAATTCTATTCTCTTTTAATGCTGAGTAACATGCCATTGTGTATATATCACAGTTTCTTTATCCATTTGTCTATTGAAAGGCATCTTGGTTCCACGGTTTAGCTATTGTGAATTGTGCAGCTATAAACATTGTAGTGGCTGCATGTATGACTTCATTTATATGAAGTATCCAGAATAGGTAAATCCATAGAGACAATGCAGATTGGTGGTTTCCACAGGTTAGGAGAAGGGGGAATGGAGGACAAAGGGAGAATGAAGAATAGATACCTATTGGGTATGGGGTTCCAGAAAGCCCTAACCCACCTGGAAGGCACACAGAATTGCATGTGCTCTGAGCTTTGTGAAAACTTGAGGGCTCAAGAAGGTGGTGATGGTGATGTTCTAGAGCGGGTGCCTTCTAGAGGGCACCTTCCAGTGGGTGCCTGCCAGGTTGGCTTCCCTGAGAGAAAAGGAGGCATGTCTCATCATCCCAGGTCCCTGCTCTCTCCAGAAAGCAGGGACAACAGCAACTAGCAAGCAGCCTTTATGTTGTGTCTTCAGGGCAGAGAAAATGGATTCCTTAACACAACTGGTAGGCTTTTGTGTGTGTGTGTGCAGTACTGAGGGATGGAACCCAGGGCTTCTAACATGCTCAGCAAGCACTGAGCTACTTCCCCAGAATCCACTGGAGGGCTTTTAATGGGGCAGGTGAGAGTAGCTACATCTTTTTAAGCTCCTACTATGTGCCTGACACTGCGTGTTTGGGTCAGCTTTTTGCTGCTGTGGCCAAAACACCTGACAAAAACAATTTAGAGGAGAGAATGTGTATTTGGGGCTCATGGTTTCAGAGGTCTCAGTCCATGTCGGGCATGGTGGTGCACATCTGTAATCCCAGCGGCTTAGGAGGTTGAGGCAGGAGGATCGCAATTTCAAAGCCAGCCTTAGCAAATTAGCAAGGCCCTAAGCAACTTAGTGAGACTATGTGGGACCAACTTAGTGGGACCAACTTAATGGAACCACTCAAAGGCACATTCTGTAGCTCTCAGAGGGCCCCAAGAGTCATGAAACCCCAGGTGCCCACAGTCCAATAATACACATTTTTCTGGCCTCACTTTCCCTTCCCCTCACCCCTGCTTCCTGGGACCTCCTCCCATGGAAACTGCCTGTACACAATTCTCTGTCTCAGTCCTCTGCTTTAGGTGAGCCCAAACTAAGACATCATGATAGTAGAGAGTTAAAAAAAAAAAAAAGAAAGAAAGAAATAAAATTTAGTTCTAAGCGGGAGGAGCAGGCAGCAGGATAAGTTAGTTCTGAAAGGTAGCCATTGAATTTAGCAAGCAGAGGTCACTGATGGCCTTGGTGCCAAGTTGGTGGAGTGGGTCAGAGCAAATGGCTCCCAGGGACTGAGGCACAGACATAGCCTGAGGCCATGAAGACTGTGATTGTTGGGAAGACAGGGGGAGGAGAGGGTCCCTTTGGCATTCAGACTGTTCATTTCCCCATGTCCCCACTCTAGTTCCCTTCACACTATCTCCTCCCTTCCACAGACAGCTCCAGTGTCCTTTGGGAGATGGTCCTTTGGGAGATGATGCTGCTTTGTAAATTTTTTTTTCTGGAATTTTCCATGATGAATGTTCAAGCACCTCAGGGTTTGGCATCCTGCAGAAACTGGGACTCTGCCCCTCTGTCTGTGCTGTGGAGCCAGAGCCCATGTACTTGGCTCTGAGTTTGGAAATGTCACTGGCCGCTTTTGAGACTGTCTTAGGCGTCCACCCAGCCATTGCCAGCAGTGAGGTAAGCGGCAGTCGATGGCGGAAAAAGAGGCACAGACAAAACTTGACTATTTGTCCAAGGTGAGTCAGGAAGCCTGCAGTAGCCTCAGTCTGGGATATAGAAAACAGATCTCCCAGATTAAGCCCCAGAGTGATGATCTAAGCCCAAGCATCTCCAGAGGAGGAGAAAAAACTCTCATTCCTTTCTGTCCATAGGGAAGACACCCGAGGATGCTGGCAGCTTTGGAGGAGCCACTTCCAAGGAAGCCAGGCAGCTGCTCTGTCATGAAGGATAGGAAGCATCTTCTGACCAGGACTGAGCCACACTAAGAAGAGCTGGCTCTGGGGACAGTTGTCCTGAGGCTCAGGGCTTCATGACTCAGCTGTGAGGGCTAGTTTATGCCTAACCCCTGGATCCCAAATCCAAGTCAGAGCAGCCAAAGGGTCAGAAAGAAAAAAGAGAAGGAGAGAGATGGGACAGGGGAGGCCTTCCACCTGGAGGGACTTAATGCCAGCCTGGACCACAGACCGACACCGAACCCAGGAAAAGGGCTGTATTTGTGTGTGCATGATGTTAAAGCAGAACAATAGCAACTAAAACCCCATCAAGATTAACAATGTATATCTTCCCAAAGTTAGGAGAATAAAATTATAAAATTTCATTAAAATTTAATAAAGTTGGGGCTGGGATTGTAGCTCAGTGGTAAAACACTTGCCTTGCATGCATGAGGCACTGGGTTCCATCCTCAGCACCACATAAAAATAAATAAATAAAAATATTGTGTCCATCTACAATTAAAAAATATTTTAAAAAATTTAATAAAGTTAAAAAATTTAAAGTTTGGTGAAGCAAGAAGTACTGATTTGTGAAGGTGTTGGAGGTAATATTAACTGCAAATTTTAAGACTACATTTAAGTGTTTTTTAAGGACAATTCTAAGGGCCGGGACCCCGGAACTCAGGGTTATGTATGAGCTTCCCTCTGCTACTAAGAAACATTAGCTAAAGAGTTTGAGAAGCAGCCACCCAGCCCAGAGCTGTCAACCAGCTCTCTGAGAAGAGACCTGATTTGTAGCATTTGTTGATTTCCGTGATGTAAATATTCCCACTATTGTCAATTTCCTCTGATCAATGTGACATCACTGAATCTGTTTTCTACACCACTGACCAATCTGACATCACTGACATCACTGAGAGGAGAGAACATAATCTGCTCTTCCAGGCCAGTGTAAGCCAGTTCCAGCTCACTATGGATTCTAGTCCCAACTCCTCATTTTATAGCAAGAAGGATGGAGGCACAGAGAGAGAATATGACCACCCCATGGTCACATAGGCAAGTAGTGGCAAATCTGGGTTCCTAACCTAGTGTCCTATTCTTTATTCTATGGTATCATTTATTATTTGCTTTATTTTCCCTGGTCAAGAATATAGGAGGTTTATTCTAAACTCCAAGCCTTCCTTTTATACTTTAAAATTATGTGGGCGTTTACAATAATTCCTCAGTGGTTTTCCTTTGGCCATCCCTCTGTCAGGAGCACACCTTTTCACCTGCCCAAAGCTAGCATCTTTTTATCCTTCAGTCTCAGTTCAAATGTCACTTCCTCAGAGAGGGCTCTCTGGTCTACCATACACGTCCAGTCCCTCCCCATCACAGAGCCCTGTTAGTTTTCTTTGTGATATACAGAATCCAAGACCCCTTAATTATTTTCTTATTGCAGTCTCCACATGAGCAGGAACTGTGTCTTTCTCACTGTTAATATCAGTTCCCAGAATGAGCCTGGGATCTCTTCCTTCATTTGCCAAATGTTTATTGAGCACCTACTCTGTTTAGGGCAGGTCTTTGGCACCTGACAACCAGAGAGGAGTGGGGTCTTGCTGCTCTAGAAAATGATGCATTCAGAGTTTCTTCCCATAGCTGTTTGTGGAGGGTTGGATCCCCACTGCCTGAGTTAGGAGCAAGAATAAAGAAAGGTGGGAGATCCAGGATGCACGGAGCAAGCACTGGCTGTGGAGGTGCCTAGGGCTGGTTACCTAGTGCTCCAATTGCTGTGTAGCAAATCACCCCCAAACCTAATGACTTAAAACAGTTTTTCTTCTTTTCTTTTTCTTTTTTCTTTTTTTTTTCTGGTGCTCAGGATTGAACCCAGGGCCTTGCACATGCTACGCAAGTGCTCTACCACTGAGCTACCTCCCCAGTCCTAAAACACAGCATTTTATTTTATTTATTTTAAATATCTCTTGCTATTCTGGGAAATACAATTTGCCACACTGGGCCTGTGTAGTTTCAACTTCTCCATTGAATTATTATGAGGATTACATGTGCTAAAGCTTGAATCTTAAAAAATGAGTCAAAGACATTAGGCCCGACAAGCAGAAGGCCATTCCTTTTCTCACCCTTGAAACTCAGGCTGTTATTCTTTGCTCCATTTTTTAACCCTTCCTGAGGGCCCTATAAAGAAAGAAATCTCAGGCAAGGTCTCCAAGCTTTTTGGGAAAAAAAGTCAGGTTTATTGAGATATGATTGGCGTATAGTAAAACTCGCTCTTCTTTATGTATAGGTCTATGAGTTTTGACAAATGTTTGTGGCAGTGGCCACCACCAGTCTCAGGATACAGAACATTCTCTGCAACACTTGTTAGGTGACCCTTCCTTCCTAGCTCTTGGCAACCACAAATCTGTTTTCCATCCCCATCGTTTTGTCTTTTCTAGAAGGTTGTGTAAGTGGAATACAGCATGTAACTGGATCTGGCTTCCTTCATTAGCATGATGCATTCAAGGTTCATCACAGCGGTGTGTGTGGCTTGTTCAGCCTTTGTGTTGCTGGAGAGCATCACCTGGAATGACTGTCGTGCCATTTACCTATCCCAGGTTTGCTTTCTAGATGTGGAATTCTTTAGATGAAATCTAACTGGAACCTCCAAATGTAAAAGGGATAAACATTGAGATCTGGTGAGGCCAGAAGTGGTAGGGGTGGGGTGAGGAACTTTAGTTCCTTGTCACAGTCCCAGAAGCCCCTATAAAGAAGCTAGGAGTTTCCTTGGAATACAATTTGAAGACGCTTGTTCTAGATGCTTGATAATAGGCACATGTCCACTTCATTCGCCCTTGGTTATGCCGTGGACCTCCATGCTGCTGTGTAGCATTGTTTCCTGTGCCTGGGACATTGTCTCCTCTGATATCTGCAGGGCTCACTCCCTCAGCTCCTTCACATCCTTGCAGAGATCTCACCTCCTCATGAGGCCAGCCCTGACCCCCGAACTCTGGCACCTCTAACCCTTTTCACCCTGTCCTACTTAATTTTCTCGGAGCATTGAACTCTGTCTAGCCTACTTGTTCATCAGACCTATTTAATATCTGTCTTTCCCTAATAGAATGTAGAAAGTCCATGAAGCAGAGGTCTTTGTTTTATTCATCAAGTTATCTTAAATATCTAGAAAAGTGCCTGGCAAATTGTAGGTACCCAATAAACAATGTTGCAACATTGAGCAACAGAAAGAGCACTGAAGCCTGAAGAGGGGTGTCTGAATCTGCATTTGTCACTTACTAGATTTTTCATGTTACACACACACTTTGGCCTCTCTGACCCTTGATTTCTTCTTCTGGAAAATGGGAATGATGGTATGTGTTATGGTATAGATATGAAGTGTCGCCCCAAAGCTCATGTGTGAGAGAATGCATGAAAGTTTAGAGGTGAAATGATTGGGTTATGGGAGCCTTAACCTAATCACTGCATTAATCCACAGATAATAACTAGGTAGGTAGGGTGTGACTGGAGGAGGTGGGTCATTGGAGTTTGGGGTTTGTAGTTTGTTCATGGTGAGGAGATCTTTCTCTCTCTCTCTGTCTCCTGATAGTCATGTCCTGAGCTGCTTTCCTTTGCCGTGCCCTTCCACCATGATGTTCTGCCTCATCTTAGGCACAGAGCAATGGAGTTGGCCCTCTATGGACTGAGACCTCTGAAACTAGGAGACCCAAATAAACTTTTCCTCCTCTAAAATTTTTCTTGTGGGCTCTTTTGGTTGCAGCAAAGAAAAAGCTGACTAAAACAGGGAGCCTTTTCAAGGCTCTATTAGCAATGAAAAGAAGTAAAGATAAACTGGGGTATGTAAGTTTCCTAGGGTGCTGTAACAGTGTACCACATACTGGGTGGTTTAAAACAGCAAATGCACTGTCACCGTTAGGGAGGCCAGAAGTCCAAAATCAAGTGTCAGCAGGGCCTTGCTCTCTCTGATGCCTGCAGGGAGAATCCTCCTTGCCTCTTCTAGCATCTGGTATTTGCTGGCAATTCCTAGCATTTCTTAGCTTGTAGATGCAGCACTCCAATCTGCCTCTATTGTCATACAATGATCTTTTCAATGTGTCTGTTTCCTCTTTCTATGAGGACACCAATCATGTTGGATTAACAGTCCATATTATTCCAGTATGAACTTGTTTTAACTAGTTATATGTGTAATAAACCTATTTCTTTTTTAAAAATATTTTTTAATTGTAGATGGACACAATATATTCATTTTATTTATTTTTATGTGGTGCTGTGGATCGAACCCAGTGCCTCCTGCATGCTAGACAAGTGCTCTACTGCTGAGCCACAATCCCAGCCCATAAACCTATTTCTAAGTAAGGTCACATTTAAGGCACTGGGAGTTAGGACTTCCAGTATATCTTTTGGTGGGAGCATAATTCAATCCATAACAAAATAAGATTAATTTAATAATATATTTAACCCAATATATCCAGAATATCATTTTGACATACGATCCATATATAACATTAGCAATGTATTTTCTCCTTTTTTAATTCTAAGTCTTGGAATCTGTGTACCTTTAAAGCACATTAATTGGACTAACCACGTTTCAAATGCTCAACGGTCACATGAAGCTAGTAGTTACCATAATGGATGGTGTAAGTGTTGTAGGAATTAATAAGGCCTTGCAGATAAGTACCAGCCCGAGTCCAACTGATGGTAGCCTAAAGAGCTCCTTCAAAATGGGTGTTTCAGGGGCTGGGGGTGTAGCTCAGTGTGCTTGCCTAGCATATACAAGGCTATGAGTTCCATCCCTAGAATCACACACACACACACACACACACACACACACACACACGATATTTCCTATCTTAGAGTCTAGGTATTTCTGATCTTCTCTCTACAGTAGTTTTTCTACCCACCTCTGCCCCATATCCTGCCAATTAGATGTAAGTCTAAGCTATTTAAAAGCACATCTGAAGTCCAACTAAAGGATCAGCAGGCTGGGACAATGGGGCAAGCACAGATCCCACCCAGGTCTCCTGAAGCCTCATTCAGGGACTGAATCCAGTGGGGCATGGGTATGGAAGAGACATCCTGTGCTCCTCACAGGATCCAGGCATCCCAGGCTCCTGTCCTCTCTTCCTAATGCCCCCTCACTCCATACATAGTGTCCACTTGTCAACCATTTGAGCCCACACCATCCTTCTCTGACTCCAGGGCCATCTTTCCCTCCAATCTGAAGGTGAGGATGCAGCTCAGTGGTAAAGCATTTGCCTAGCATGTGTGATGGCCTGGAGTTATTGCAAAAACAAAACCAGAACTGAAAAATCTCTCTCTCTCACTCTCACACACACACACACACACACAAAAGAAAAAAACCAGAATGACGACAACAAAAACCCAACTTGAGATCCCAGATGTGTAAGTTCAAGATCCACCAGGAGACCCTGGTCTAACTTCCAGTACAGACTGCAGTTCCCAGGCTGTCCGAGGCTTGCATTTTCCCACTAGGAAACCTGGACATGTACTTGAGGTCCATTTCATCCCTGGATATCTTTACCAAGTACATCAGGGATCTCAGCACCTTCTGAACTCCAGCTTGTTGCTTTGTTTTATCAGCACCTTGTAAGATTCCTGGACCTGAGCTAGAATGGAAGGTGGCACATGGGCTTCCAGTGCATTTCCTGAGTATAAGCAGGAGCTTTCCTCTCCCCACAGAGCATGGGTGGAAATCCAGTCCACTCCAGGCACACACCAAGCCTCTGCCGAAGGCCCTGCATTTCCATCCTTAATTTCTATTTTTATACTTCTATACTGTGCCCCCATGACCTCATATTTTCCTTTACCCCTGGACTCCTGGCTGCTTCCCTCCGTTTAGCAGTCATGACCTTCTTCTAGAATCTTCACCAGCCTCTGTACTTTCTGCTATCCGCTCCATGTGTGCTACAGAGGATGTCTGAATTCAGCTTTGTGCCAGGCACCCAGTACTTCTTGCATAATAGAGCCCTGCTATCAGATACAGGGCCTGAAAGTGGCCACTGAAACAAAGACCCAAAGGCAAATTGTTTATTTGGGAGCTGACTCCAGAAGACACTGATAGGAGTCAGACAGGGATGGGAAGGAACCAACAAAGTTCTCTTGGGAAGCAAGTTATCACTGAGGACAACCAAAACTCCATTTCATGGAAACTCTGGGAAGCAGTATGGGTCTCTCCTCAGAGGAAGGGAACTGGGATATTTATACACCAGTTCCCATCAGTCCTTTGCTGAGAGTTGCTGGGCATGCTTTCCTTGACCCCTCCAGCATGCCCTGCTCAGATTCTGCTTTCTGCCCTACCTGAGCTTCAGAGAAAACATTTATGTAAAGAAAGGCAGACCCAGGTGGATGAATTGGTAAAGTTAAAGAATATGGCAGGGTGCCAGGTGCAGTGATGCAAGCCTGTAATCCCAGCACTTTGGGAGGCTGAGACAGGAGAATAGCGAGTTCAAAGCCAGCCTCAGCAATGGCGAGGTGCTAAGCAACTCAGTGAGACCCTGTCTCTACATAAAACACAGAATAAGGCTGGGGATGTGGCTCAGTGGTAGAGTACTCCTGAGTTCAATCCCTGGTACCCCCCACCCTCCCCCAAAAAAGAATATGGCATAGTATCCACACTTACACAGCCCTTTCCAAAGAGGTCTCCACACCCATCCATTAACACATATTGTTGGGCATCTCCTGGTGCTGGACCAAGTGCTAGAGCTGAGGCTATGAAGGTGGCAAGCCAGACAGAGTCTGTGCCCTCCTAGGGAGGAAGAGACATTAAGGGTGAGAGGGAGGATGAGCTGGGAGAAGTGTCTGGGCACATGCAGAATTTGGTCAGTATGTGGAGAAGAGTGCCATGCTTGGTAGTGGAAACATATAGAAAGAGGATAATGACCTATTAGAGACCTGAAATGAATTCTGTAGGGGAGAGTGAGATGGGAAAAGGAGGAGGGAAAGTGGTGGGAGAGAAGGTGCAGTCAGATTTGGACAGGTCCTATAAACCCTGTTAAGGAACTGGGATTTCACCCTGAGGATGAAGGCTCGATACTGAAGAGAGATCTGTGTTTCGGAAAGATGAATCTAGTGGTTGTATAAACCGGGCTGTGTGGTGGGTGGGTGGAAGAGGGGCAGTGGGGGCACCAGTGGGGTGGAGGTGACGGGGCATGGTCTAGGAGGGTGGCAGGGCGTGGAGAGGAAAGAACTTCAGCTTCTTTTAAGGCTTTTAGGGAATCCCTAATAGGAAAGAAAGGCCATTCTGAGCTACCTCTTCTGCTTTTCTAGCCTCTATTTTTATGTCTCCGCTTCTCAGCTTGTTAACATCTTTATTGGCATATAACTTATAGCAAGGTACATCAGTTGAAAGTAGGCAGCTTGCTGGATATTCACATGTGTGCACAGTTGGATGGCTCAGATCAAGATCTGGGACATTTTCAGCTTCCAGCAGGGTCCCTCAAGCTGCCTTCAAGCCAGTTATCCCCAAACTACCCACAGTCTGACCTCTGGCACCATAGGGTACTTTTGCCCATCCTTGACCTTCAGACAAAAGGAATCACACAGCATGTGCATCTTTTGCTTTAGTGTGAAATCTCAGAGGTTTCCCAATACTGTTGGAGGTTCCTTCTTTTTCTTACTGCATTGTGTTCCATTGTATGAACATATACACGTTATTTATGTATCCTTCTGCTGATGGGTATTTGGGTTGATTCCAGTTTGGGGCTATTGTAAATTGCGCTGCTCTGAATATTCTTGCACGTGTCCTAGGATGCTCATATGCTCCATAAGCACTCCTTTCTGCTAGGCACTGGTCCAGGAGTAGAAATTCCAGGCTTCATTTTTAGGACGAGCTCTTCCACTCCCTCCCCTTAGGCTAAAAGGAAAGATGGAGGGAAGGACTTCCTTGTACTGAATGTGCTGACACAGCTAGGCAATGACCCTACTCTTGAGATATGGGGTCTATCACTGTATCCTGATGCCCGCTCACCATCTGCAGGTGCACACAGCACCACACCCCCATGGAAATAGCATTGTCCTGCTTTTTTAAGGCTTTGGCCTTTCTCTTTTTTTCTTTTTCTTCTCTCTCTGTCTCTTTCTCTCTTTTTGGATGTGATAATGGTCTTAAAAGAGACTCTTACAGGGGAAATAACAGAAAGCAAAGACTTGTTCTGATTCACAGAGTGGTTTCTTCAGGGATGATTCTACTGAAACCCAATCCGGTGTTGCTCAAAGGGGTCCACAGAAATTTGTGTTGGGGGACTTTAATAGCAGTAATTTGAAAAAAGTTTCTTTTCATCACAGAAGTCTGGGAAACAGTTGAACAAAGCAAGGCAGATTTCTTGCTCAGAACTTCTTGGAGCCTCGGTAAATCTTCAGGAGAACCCCTCAAGCCCCTTCCTCTGGGTGCAGCATTTTGTGGCTTGAGAGCTCTAAGAGGCCCTCACTGGGAAAATCTGTGCAGGTAGATGTTTAGGATACAGTATTCTTGGAACGCTTAATTTTGCTTTTGTTCTTCAGACCTATTTCCTCCAAATCTAAACCTTAGGTGGCCAGGCTGATGGGAGTCTCTTTTTCTCTCTCTTTAGATTGCTTGGCGGGCAATGCAGTTTTGGTCTGTCCCCCTTGCTTTTGGTTCTACCTGACCCTTAGCACTGGGCTGACTGGTCCAGGTTTATAGAAAACCAGGTTCCTGGGGAGTTCCCAGGCCTCCCAGGTGCCAAGCCCCTATACAGATAGCAGAGCATTTCCATCCCTGCACTGTGGGGCCTCAGGAGCCCTGCAGGCATCCGTACTTGTTGCTCCTTCTGGATTTCCCCAGATATTTTTACCTTCCAGGCTTTGATGTTTTCCCCGGTACTTCCCTGCCACTCTTAAGAATAGAAGTACTTTGGAGCCAGGCGCGGTGGCGCATGCCTGTAATCCCAGCACTTTGGGAGGCTGAGACAGGAGAATCGCAAGTTTAAATCCAGCCTCAGCAATGGTGAGGCACTAAGCAACTCAGTGAGACCCTGTCTCTACATAAAACACAAAATAGGGCTGGGGATGTGGCTCAGTGGTCGAGTACTCCTGAGTTCAATCTCCAGTACCAAAAAAAAAGAATAGAAGTACTTTGGATTAGACAAGAGGGAATGAAGGTAAGGAGGTGGGGGCAAACGGGAATAGGAAAGACAGTAGAATGGATCAGATAAAACTTTTCTATGTTCATGTATGAGTACACGACCAGTGAAACTCCACATCATGTTCAACCACAAGAATGAGATCTAATTAAAATAACTTGTACCTGTATGTATGTATGTATAATATGTCAAAAAATACACTCTACGGTCATGTAAAAAAGATTGCAGCCCGCCCCTTACCAATGCCTACATTTCCTGCTGTTTCCTCCTCCTTAGCCTTAGCTCAATTTAACATTCTACATCGTTTTATTTAACCTGTTAATTGTCTATTTCCCCTTCCTCCTCCAGTTAGAAGACAAGTTTGGTGAGGGCAGGGATTTTTATCTTTCTCGTTCTAGATCCCCAGCACTGAGAACCCTGCATGGTACATCCTAAGTACTTGGCAAATACTGTCATGGGCCACTTAACGGCCACATTCTGAGAAATGTATTGTTAGGCAATTTGGTGGTTGTGTGAAGATCAGAGATAGTAGTTACACAGTCTAGATGTACAGGTCAATCACTTGATGTGGCCTCTTGAGGCAATCAAGGGATGCAATAAATATGAAATGTTTCAGGTTGCCACTGGCATAACAGGACATACTAGTTTGCGGTAAGTTTCATACATGTATATGGAATACACTTTAAAATAACAATACAGAGAATAGTAAATATGCACATCAGTCACATAGTTGGTTATCAGTATTATCAAGCACTATAGACTGTATATAATTGAATGTACAGCCTAGTAGGTTTGCTTATACCACAAGCATGTGAGCAATGCATTTTGCTGTGATGTTCAGCAATGTCAACAGACAATGGGAATTTTCAACTCCCTCATGCTCTTACAGCATCACCATCATATCTGCAGTCGGCTTTTGACTGAAATATCGCTGTGTGGAAGACGAAGGGACATCTCCTGTAGTATTGTCAGCATTCTTTCTTTAATTTTTTTTTTAGGTTGGAGTCTCACTATATTGCTCAGGCTGGTCTTGAAATCGTGGGCTCAAGCGATCCTCTGCCTTGTGTGTACCATTGTGCCCAACCACTTGTGAGAATTCTCTTTTCTAGTTGTTTTTGCCCAGAGGAGGTGAGGCTGGCAATCTGATTTGTAGAGGTGGAGACCACGCTTGCCTTGTTCAGGAGAGGTCTGTGAGATACTTGCTGTGAGCCAGGCACGGGCTGGAAGGTATAGAGGGTTCCAAGCCCCACTGTACAAACCCACACTGCGGTTTGTACATTCACACCAGCACGCAAGACTCCTTTTCCTTTCTTTTTATCAGTGTTGCATTTATACAAATATATAAATGCACACATAATCTACACATGCATACAGTAAAATATATAAAATATACAAAGTGCAGTTTGTTTTCACCTTGGACCCCTGTGTTTACTCTTCCCCTCCGGCAACCCCTACTGAGTTTCTTATTTATCTTTCCAGATGTATTTCATGTATTTCTAAACATTTTTTTCCCCACAAGTGGTAGTACACCATAAATGCTCTTCAGCATGTTGCTTCCTTAACTTAATATGTCTTGGAGGCAATTCCACTTCAGAGCATAAAGAGCTTCCTTTGAAAAGGCCATAGAACATTCCATTAGGTGGATATAATGGAGTTAACCCACGTGCGTTCATGGACATGAAGGTTGACTCCAATTTTTGTCTATTGCAAGCAATGACAGCATGTGTCTACGTTTTTCAGAGAGGGAGGGAGAGAAGGGAGGAAGGAAGGGAGAGAAGGAGAGAGGGAGGGAGGGGAAAAGAAAGGAAGGAAGAAAAGAAGGAAGCAGGGAGAGAGGGAGCCAAAGAGATAAAGTAACACACCCATCTGGATTCAGAATCTACTGGACAAATATTTATTGGGCGCATATTTTAAGTGCCAGTCCTGTTGTTAAACTCTGCAAAGCTCTTGCCCTTGGAGTCATTCTAACAATGAATCTCAAAGCCCTGCTGGTTTCTCTTCATGGAAATTCTCATGGCTTCTCCTGTGGGGGTGGGGAGCAGGGGAAAGTTGAGGCGCAGGCTCTGCATGGCTTGGAACAGCACATCTCTTCTGGGTTTTATGTGGAGGCACTCAACCGCAAACACGGTGGCAACTCACAAAAAGCATCTGGGCAGCCGGAGGGTTATGAGTTTGTCATGATATATTTAGAATGAGCCCTTTAGTGGTGCCCCGAGCCGGAGAGTAAATAGCTGCTTACACGGTCATTTACAGGGAACATAGAAAGAGGCTGTAATTGCAGAGCTCAGGAAATGCTGTACTTGAGGGCTTTTCTAAAATGACATGCTATTTGACCCAATATTTTCCAGAGACAGAGGCTTCTTTGATCTTTGAGGCAAGCCGCCCTTGCACAATGACTGCTTCACAGCAGTGCTTTGGATGAACATGCCTGGCCAGGGGTAGAGCGGATAACTTGGAGAACCTGGGCTGAGAGTTGGTGGACTGTACTTTGGGTAGAATTCTGCCGGACACAGACATGGATTGGGTTCAAATAGATTATTTGGAAGGTGATTCCTGGAAACATTTCTGGGGAGCTGGGAAAGGGAGACAAGGATGGGAACAGAGCCTGTTCAGTCTTATGGACAGTTAACACCAAGTGGATCTCAGCCTCATCGGGGCCTTGGGAGACTGCACAGAACATCATTCAGAGCTGTCCACCTGAGGGGCAAGGAAAGCTGGGATATTTATTCCATCAACATCCATCTGTCCTTGGTTGAAGGCTCTTGAGAGGGAGTACAGGGTTGAGTTTCCAGTTTGCCTTGCATGAGGATGAGGAGAGAAGATATTGGGTTGGCCTCCATGGGATTTTAATGGAAAACCTACCAATTGGTGTTAGCCAACAATCTCCCCATTTTCTAACTTCCATAAGAGCCAAACATAAAAAGGTTGAACTCCTAGACACAACTGTGGACTTCCAGGTTGCTGCTATTGCTGGGAAGAGGGCTAAACCCACTATCCTGCCTCTTCAGCCTAAGGGCTGGGGAGAGTCCTGAGACACGGGGGACTGGAGAACCAGAGAGTGCTGAGTGGCCAAAGGTTTACTCACAGCTTCTAAGATGATCTGCAGTTATCTATCTGCTCTCCTTCACCTCCATTTAAGGAAAGTCAATGAATGAATTTGAACTGGAACAAGACAGTATAGATGACTCCTGACTGACAATGATTCTGCTTATGGGGTTTTTGACTTTAGGATGCAGCAAAATTGATGAGCATTCAGTAGAAATCATACTTTGAATTTGTATTCTTTCCTGGGCTAACAATGAGGCAGGATCTTCTCTCACCATGCTGGGCAGCAGCATTGAGTACGGCTCCCAGTTGGCCACATGATCATAGAGGGTTTGAAACCACTGGTATTCGACAGTGTGCTGTGTGGTTAAGCTGGGATGTTTTGTAGCTTAGGTGGATTAAACGCATTTTCCACTTACAATATTTTCAATTTATGATAGGCTTGCTGGGATGTAACCCTACCTAAAACCAAGGAGTATCAGTATTTGAAATATGTAAGGTGGAAACTAAACCAGAGCTTTCTTTGAATAGGACCTAAATAGGCTTTTGTGCATGTCTTTGGTTGAGAGTAATAACAAGGTTGACTTTAAACATAATGAAACAGATTTTAATGTACGTTGCATCAACAGACCTGGCCACACCTCCTCTGCCCACTAAGACACCTCACTTCCCAGCTTCCTTGTTGGGGAGAAGATGCCCCAAACATCATCATCCCCACCACACTATTCTTCAGCTTATGGTTTAATTAAAATTCTACTAAATCAGAGACAACTGACCATTTAGACCTCCTTGGTTGCTTGTACCTCAGTTTAAATGAGTTTCTCAGGTGAAAATGTTACTGCTTTTTACTGAAATTTTTACAGATGAAACAACAGATTTATTTCAAAGGTATTGAGTTGTGGAAAAGGGGGTTAGATGCAACAAAATTGGTCATGAATTGATAATAATTGAATTGGGTCATGATAGTTGTATACTTTTTTTGTATAGTTGAACATTTTCTATAATGAAATTTTAAGGAAAAATGTTAGAAGTTATCTTTTTTTTTTTTTGTCAACTAGTGGATTAAATATGAACATCAAAAGCAGGAGGGCCAACCGACCATAGACTCAAACCTCCAAAACTGTGAGCCAAAAATAAACCTTTTCTCTTTTAAAGATGATTTATCTCAGATGTTTGTTAGAGTAATAGAAACCTGCCTAACACAAATGTTGTTTCACCCATGTGGCTTAGCTACTCCAATGGGTGTGGGTGTGGGAGGTGAGCCGGCTTTGGGAGCTGCCTCCTCACTGGGGGCATTCAGGAAGCTCTAAGTGAACAGTTTTGCCAAATTTGCACAGACTGGACACACTTAGGTAACAGACACCTGAGTCAAGAACTTACCAGGATACAGGAACACAGAAGCTCCTCACACCCCCTCCAGCCTGTGTTGTCAAGGCAACCATTATTACAGAATGACAGGATTGCACTTTGTCTTCTGCACTTTATATATGTGGAATTATCCAGCACATGCTCTTTGTCTTTGGCTTCTGTTGCTCAACATGATGTCTTTGCATATGGCTATCAATTGCCTATCCTTATTGCTGAAGGATATTCCATTAGGATGAGATTTATTTATTTATTTATTTATTTATTTATTTATTTATTTATCTATCCATCCATTTTACTATTACTGGATATTTGGGTGGTTTCTCATTTGGGATCCTTGTGGGTAGCACTGCTGCAAATCTTCTTGACATCTTTTTTTTTCTGACCATATCAATGCTTTTCTCTTTCATGCAGAGCCAGGAGGGAGTGGCAGGGATGTGGGGTGAATGTATAGGTCAACATCCATGAACTCATAGAGCATGCTTTGTTTTCTTTTGGGGAAGTGGGCTGCCTATGATTTCCTGAAGCTTGTGGTCCTTCTCTTTTGAAATTCTAGAATAGTAAACAGTTTGTTTGAGAAATATTCTCAGTTTTGTTTTAAAGAAAGTACCTCCCTCTCCACTCCTGCCCATGACCTCCAAAGAAAAGCCTGGATCCTAGGGGACTACATTCCTTCTTCCCCAAATCCAGCCCTGTGCTATTCCCTGAGACACCTGCCCCAGAGCTGGAGTGGAGGGAGATGAGATTGAGACAATAGGGAGAGAAGTGAGAGGCAGAACCCCAAGTCCTGTTTGGTCCCTTGTTGTCTGCTGGACTCTGATGTGAGGGGGATCCCCGAGTGCCAGAGCAGCCACCCAAACCTATAGCATACATGTATAAAAGAGGAAAAGACAGAGAGGAAAGACTAAGAGAGAGAGAGAGAGACAGAGAGAGAGAGAGAGACAGAGAGAGAGAAGGAGAGAAACAATGGCTGATAGAAATACAAAACAAGAGGGACAGGGACAGAGGGAGAGGGGGAAGGAGGGAGGAATGGAGGGCGGAGGGAGGAAAGGGACCTGCAATGTCAAAGGCGACTGCAAAGCAAAATGGAATGAAACTTTGGGACTGTGAAGTGAAACCAATAGCCCTGAGGAAAAAATCCATATCTTCAAACAGGTGACAATTGTGTTTCTCTATCAAATTGTTGTGAGATGTGGTTTCAATTTAAAAGTCTTGCGGGGCTAAACTCAAAATCACTCCAGGGAAATGAGATAAGCAAGGTTTCTGCTGACTCCAGAGGTGCCAGGAGTATTGGAGAGGGGAGAGAGGCCTCCTGGGGATGAACCAGGATCTGTCTCCCCTGAGGCAGCTACTGGCCCAGGGAGACAAAGCGAGGTTGCTGGAGAGCTCTTCTCTGGGACTAGGAGAGGTATGGGCTTTGTTTTAGTCAGCTTTTTTGCTGCAGTGACTAAAGGACCTGACTAGCACAATTATGCAGGAGGAAGAGTTTATTTGAGGGCTCACCGTTTCAGAGGTCTTAGTCCATAGAAGGCTGGCTCTATTCGTAAGGGCTTGAGGTGAGGCTGAACATCACGGTGGGAGAGGGTGGCAGAGGGGAGCAGCTCACATCAAAGGTGATCAGAAAGCAGAGAGAGAGGGAGAGAGAGAGAGCTCTCTACCTGCCAGATACAAACTATATACTCTAGGGGTTGGGGTTGTGGCTCAGTGGTAGAGCACTTGCCTGGCATGTGTGAGGCACTGGGTTTGATTCTCAGCACTGCATATAAGTAAATATAATAAAGGTCTATCGACAACTAAAAAAATATATATTTAAAAAAATATATATACCCCAAAATCAAGGCCTAATTCCCACCTCCTCCAGCCACACCCTACCACTTCAGTTACCACTCAGTTAATCCCTATCAAGGGGATTACATCACTGATTGGGTTAAGACTCTCACAACCCAATCATTTCTCCTCTGAACCTTCTTGTATTATCTCACACATGAGCTTTTGGGGGACACCTCACATCCAAACTATAACAGGCTTCTCAGCAGCCTCTAGCACCTGCCCTTCCTCTCAGGCACCTGCCTGTTTCTAGCAACCAATGTCCTCCTGCTCATAGGGTCTCACCCAGAGCCCTTCACATTCCCAGATGCAAGGCTCTGACAGGAAGGTGAAGCTGGGCTGGGGCGAGGTAAGGCAAGCAAGACACCTGCCTTGGGCAACACTGAAAGGGGCCACCAAGAAGCTTAGTGTGTTGGTCAGCTTTCATCTCTGTGGACCAAAAGACCTGACAAGGACAACTTAGGAAAAGTTTATTTCAGTTCATGGTTTCAGAGGTTCAGTCCATGGTCAGGTGACTCCATAGCTCTGAGTCTGAGATGAGGCAGAACATCATGGTCGAAGGTTGTGGTGAAGAAAAACTGCTTGTTTCAGGATAGCTAGGAAGCAGAGAGAACTGGAGGGCCAGAAGCTAGGGATAATACAATTCCCAAAGGCATGCTCCAAGTGATCTACTTTCTCCAGCCACACCCTACCTGCCTGTAGTTACTACTCATTAATCCATTCAAATGATCAATCTATCAAATGAATTAATCTATTGATTAGATTATAGCTTTCATGATCTGATCATATCATATCTGAACATTCCTGCGTTGTCACACATGAGTTTTCCGGGAACATGTAACATTCAAATTATAACACTTAGTAATCAAGAAAAATGACACTTTGGTATAAATTTTTTGGAGATGTTTGGATCGAACTCAGGGTCTCATGTAGGCTAAGCATGCACTCTACCACTAAGCCGCACCCCCAGACCCTGATGTGATATTTTTAAATATAAAAACAAATGCCAAAAAAAAAATTCATGATGAGCCAAAAGTCAACAAAAATGGGATCTTATGCTGTACCGGTCTGACCCTGCCTCACATGACCCATCTTCATCTATGCCCAATAAAACCTAAGTTATAGCCGGGCGCGGTGGCTCATGCTTGTAATCCCAGCATTTTGGGAGGCTGAGACAGGAGAATCGCGAGTTCAAAGCCAGCCTCAGCAACGGCGAGGCGCTAAGCAACTCAGTGAGACCCTGTCTCTACATAAAACACAATAGGGCTAGGGATGTGGCTCAGTGGTCAAGTGCCCCTGAGTTTAATCCCTGGTACCAAAAAAACCCAACAAACCCTAAAGTATAAGAATAGGTGGCTGGCTTGAGGTTTTCCATTATGATCTTTTTTTAAAAATTATAACTTTATTTTTATTTATTAATTTGTATGTGGTGCTGAGGGTCGAACCCAGTGTCTTACCCACGCTAGGCAAGCACTCTACTGCTGAGCCACAACCCCACTTCCCCCATTATGATCTTTAAAAAGTACTGGGTAAAGCTAACCATTGTCTTTCATGAGTTCATTGGTCTGCTGGGTCTTGGGTATAATAAGAGACAGGACTCCAGTTATTGTGGACACTCTGGTTAGCAGACAGGGAACACAGGGCAAGGAGGTACTCATTCTTGGTGGCTGACTACAGGGGCAAAAAGAGGGATGGCAAAGGAGTCCACCAAAACATGTTCCTTCTAAGATTTGACTCTGTCTTCCAAGAGAGCATATATTTGAAACTTAGTCCCCAAAGATACATCATGTGCTTAGGTATCTAGCTGTAAGGCCTTTGGGAGGTAATTAAGGTTAGATGAGGTCATGAGGGTAGGGCCTTCATGACAGCATTAGTGGCTTTATAAGAAGAGGAGAGAGATCTAGCATATTTGCTTTGTCTTGCTATGTGATACCTTCAGCCATGTTATAATGCAGAAAGAAGACCCTAATCAGATCCCAAATGGATGCCAGTGACATGCTCTTGGGTTGCCCAGGCTCCAGAACTATGAGTCAAATAAATATACTATTCTTTATAAAATGCTTAGTTTCAGGTATTTTGGTATAGCAACAGAGGATAGGCTGAGACACTTGGTGTAAACTTGTGGCCAGGTAGCAGCTATCTATCAGGAACTACATTTCTCATAATCTCTTGCATCTTGGCATAGCCATGTGCCAGTTTCCACCAATAGAACATGAATAGAATTGAAATGATGAAGAAAAGGGTATGTCTTCTTCATTCTCGTTCCCCATCTTTCTGACTTAATGCAGAGAACTCAGAGACAGGGAAAGGTGGGGCCACAAGACCGAAGGAGAGTTTAGATCTCTGAATTAATGTGTGGAAGGCAATCTGACAATTTCAAACACACACACACACACACACACACACACACAGGGCTTTAAGTGAGCTAGAAAAAAACTTATATTGTATTAACATGCTGCAATATATGGGCTTATTTGTTATAGCTGCAAGGGTTACCCTAACTCATACAGGCAGTTATCAAGAGTTAGACTCTGGACTTCCGGCAAGATGGCGGCTTAGAGGGACGCAGCTACCAGTCTCCCCAAACAAAAGACCAGAAACTGCGGTACAACTTTCTCCCACCCGGCTTTTGGACAGCACAGAAGGAAATTTCACTCGCGCGGTTTTGGCTGATCTTTATGACTATTCCTGAGAGAAGTGTTCCTCCAGTAGAGCAAGATTCAAAACTCGGGGCAGTTCCAAGATGGCGGCCTAGGCAGACGCTGCGGTCAGTCTCTCCAGAGCCAGAGACTGAAGTTGTGGAAATACCATCTCCCAGCCAGCTTCTGGACATCATCCTACAGCTGCCCCGGCAGGAATTTCACTTGCGCGTGA
>CM053401.1:140901457-140980436 GCA_028644305.1 Xerus rutilus
AATTTGCCCATTTTAGAATTTAATCTGCTTATAATTTTGTGCAAAGTTAGAAAAATTATGATTGTAACAATTTTTTCTATTTGCCTCAACAAATGTTTCCAGTGAACAGTGTATACAGCTTCTGAAAATTTGTTTTTTTCTGTTATGTTTGATAACACGTATTAAAAGGCAATTTTTGAGAAAAATAAATAAAGAAATTAAAAAAAAAAAAAAAAGAGTTAGACTCTGGGGCTGGGATTGTAGCTCAGTGGTAGAACGCTGGCCTCGTGTGTGTGAGGCCCTGGGTTCAATCCTCAGCACCATATAAAAAGACATAAAATAAAGACATTGTGTCCATCTACAACTAAAAAAAATATTAAAAAGAAAAAAAGAGTTAGACCCCAGGAAGGAAGTCACCAAGCAGGCGGACTTGAATGGTTGCTTGAAGTTTGGATTGGACTTGAGCTGGAGATCTTTCAGACCTTTGAGGTCTTTCAGATCTTTCAGGTTGGAAGAAGGACATGAGTAAAGTAAAGAATCTTTGTGTGCCCTCCTATGGTTGCATTCAAAAGTTAGCAGTAAATCTGGAGGGGCCACTTATGTTTCAGCCTGCCCACCCATCCCCCACTCCCTTGATGTTGTGAAACTGCCCATCTTGATGTCCCACCCCTTGTTTGCAGCTCAGCCTGTCATTGTGCTATCCCAAGACTTTAAGTACTAGAAGTAAGGGTCAGGCCCTCTCTTTCTGATGGCTCCAGTGCTATTGGCAACCATGTTTCCTGCATTGTGGAATTTGAAATCTGCAGCCCCAGAGAAGAAAAGCTGATGGGCGGAGAGAGAGATTAGTGATGGGATTGGATTATGGATTCCAATGGCTTAATATCCATACTCACTCCTGTTCTTCCCACACTAACTTGAGATATCTCAGAAATGACTCCTTCCAACAAATCATCTCTGGTCCAGGCAAACTCTAGGTGGATATTTATCATATGCCCACCAAAAATTCTCTCTAATGCTAAATATTTATAGGATACCTATTATGTGCAACACAGTGGGGTCAACATTGTGTGATCTCAAGAGGGGCTGTGAGAAAGTTTACGGATCATAAACACTGGGTTAGGAGACTTTGTTTACTATTGGAAAGGGTGACTGTGGTGGGGACGGGGGGAGAGAGAGAGGGAGAGGGAGAGGAGGAGAGAGAGAGAGAGCAAGAGAATGAATGAGAATATGAGTGAATCTCATCCACAGCTCTGTCTGAGGACACCACAGTTCTCTCCTCTCTCCCTGGCCATTCTCACTGATCCATGCATGATTTAAACTCAGAATTGAATCCTGAACCCTGGAACAACAATGCCTGACTATGGTAGCCTCAGCTGGCAGAAGATGGGGATCCTGCAAATGTGAAGATTTGCAGGATACATAGATATTAGAATTGTATGTGTTGTTTTGCTTTTCAAAAGACAGAGCTCAGAAATGAACAGACATTTAACCAAAGAGGATAAACAGATGGCAAATAAGCACATGAAAAGATGCTCAATATCTTTAGCCATTAGGGAAATGCAAATTAAAACTACAATGAGATATCCTTACACATCTATCAGAATGACTAAATTATAGTGCAGTGGCACATGTCTAGAATCTCAGTCACTTAGGAGACTAGGCGGAAGGATCACAAGTTCAAGGCCAGCCTGGGCAACTTAAACCCTGTCTCAAAATAAAATAAAAAAGACTGTGGGGTGTAACTCCATGGTAGAGCATGTGTACACACACACACACACACACACACACACACACACACATATGGTGGGGGGTGGGAGGGAGAGAGAAAAGAAGAAAGAATGACTAAAATATAATGACACCACCAAATGCTGATGAGGATGCAGAAAAACTGGATCACTCATTCATGGCTGGTAGAATGTAAAATGGTACAGTCACTCTGGAAAGCACTGTGATCATTTCCTTAAAACACTAAAAATGCAACAACCATGTGATCTAGCAATTGCACTGCTATACACTTATCCTAGAGAAATGAAAACATGTTCACACAAAATTCTGTACACAAATATTCATAGTAATTTTATGTGTAATGGCTAAAAGTTGGAATCAGCCCAGATCGCCTTCTGTGGGTAAATGGTTGAACTGTGGTACATCCATGCCACTGAATAAAGGAGTGGACTATTGT
Organism: Xerus rutilus; assembly: GCA_028644305.1. Lineage (NCBI taxonomy): Eukaryota > Metazoa > Chordata > Mammalia > Rodentia > Sciuridae > Xerus > Xerus rutilus. The sequence continues at coordinate 140,903,619 of CM053401.1, forward strand.
TATATGCAGCTGGAATGAATCTCTAGGAAATTAGATTAAGAAGCAACAACAACAACACCCAAAAGTTACATAGTATGATTCCATTTGAACAATATTTTTGAAATGATAAAATTTTAGAGATGAAGAAGAGATGAGTAGTTTCAAGGAGTAGGGGTGGGGATGAGAGGGAAGTAGATATGGCTATACAAGGGCAAATTAAAGACTCTTGTGGTAGAAGTAAAATCAAGAATCAACAAATGGGATGGATTCAAACTAAAAAGCTTCTTCTCAGAAAAAGAAATAATCAATGGAGTGAACAGAGAGCCGACATCCTGGGAACAAATCTTTGCCACACACACATCCGATAGAGCACTCATCTCCAGGATATATAAAGAACTCAAAAAACTTATCACCAAAAAAACTAAACACCCAATCAATAAATGGGCCAAGGAGCTGAACAGAAATTTCACAGAAGAAGATATACAATCCATCAACAGACATATGAAAAAATGTTCAACATCTCTAGCAATCAGAGAAATGCAAATCAAAACTACCCTAAGATTTCATTTAATGCCAGTTAGAATGGTAATTATCAAGAATACAAACAACAACAAGTGTTGGCGAGGTTGTGGGGAAAAAGGCACGCTCATACATTGCTGGTGGAACTGCAAATTGGTACAACCAATCTGGAAAGCAGTATGGAGATTCCTTAGAAAACTTGGAATGGAAACACCATTTGAGCCTGCTATCTCACTCCTCAGTCTATACCCAGAAGACTTAAAAACAGCATACTACAGTGATGCAGCCACTTCAATGTTTATAGCAGCTCAATTCACAATAGCTAAACTGTGGAATCAACCTAGATGCCCTTCGATATTTGACTGGATAAAGAAACTGTGGTATATATACACAATGGAATATTACTCAGCAATAAAAGAGAATAAAATTATGGCATTTGCAGGTAAATGGATGGAGTTGGAGAATATCATGCTACGTGAAGTAAGCCAATCTCAGAAAACCAAATGCTGAATGTACTTGTTGATAAGTGGATGCTGATCCATAATGTAGGGAAGGTCATGGGAACAATGGTGGAACACTGTTCACAGGGGTGTAAGGGGGGAGGACATGAGGACAGTAAAGGTGGTGGAATATGATGGTCATCATAGCCCTAACTTTATGTATGACTGCATGTATGTTGTGATTCTGTATCACTGACAACCAGAGAAATGAAATGTTATCCTCTGTGTACAATGAATCAAATTGCACTCTGTTATCATGTAAGCCTAAATAGAACAAATAAATAAATTAAATATGAAAAAACCAAAAAACAAACAAAAAACAAACAAAAAAATAAAGACCCTTATGGTGATGAAAATGTTATGTCTTGATTGTGCCAACATAAATATCCCAGTTGTGATATTGTACTACAGTTTGGCAAGATGTTTTTATTGGGAGAAACTGAGTAAAAGGGCAAATGGAATTTTTGCAATAGTTCTTACAAGTACATGTAGTTCTACAGTTAACTCAAAATAAAAAGTTTAATCAAAAACAAACAAAAATAGAAACCAATTGTTCAAGTCTTTGGCGGACTCTGAACAAAGCATGTTGAGGAATATTTTCTATAGGCAAGCCCAAGGTAAGAGATGGAACTAAGCCTAGAACGGCTGCCCAAAAGGTAGAGGACAGTTTGAGTCTAACCACGTTTACTGCTTCATAGAACAAGTAAGGAGAGAAATGGGTACCATGCTTTTCAGAGAAATATAACAGAACCCAGAGACAAGACAGAACAGCATCTATAATAACCGGAACACAATCCAAAATAATTTGACAGGGGCTGGGATTATGGCGCAGTGGTAGCGTGCTCGCCTAGCGCGCATAAGGCACTGGGTTCGATCCTCAGCACCACATAAAAAATAAAATAAAGATATTCTGTCACCTACAACTAAAAAATAAATATTTTTTAAAAAAATAATTTGACAACCACCAGATGGAAACCAAACCTAGGAGTTGTTCTGGATTCTTCTCTGTCCTTTGCTTTCTACACTCAATTCCCAAGATCTGTCAGCTCAACCTCAAAACACAGCCTCACTCCTTCTTCTGGACATTCACAGTGACTTTCTTGCCCTAGCCTCCACCAGCCCTACTTCCACCACTGTTCCATCCTTGTTCATCGCTGCACAGAAATCAAAGGCATTTTTTAAAAAGTAGGTATTGTGTCACTTGCCTCCTTGTGACAGCCCACAGGCTGTGCAGGTTGGACCTGGCCTGCCTCTAGGGCCTCATCTCCTTCCACCCATGGCCTTCCTCACCACTCTGTCTTCTCACCAGCTGCTACCCCTGTTATCATTCAGGTTTCAGCCTAAATATCACTTTTTCAGATAGCTCTTCCTTGACTCTTCCACCACCCCTAAGTTAGGTCAATGGTCCTGCCACTGAGTCACTGCTGGAGTGTTTGTTTTTGTTATTTGTTTCCCCAGCAACAGTGTTAGGTCCACAAAGGGACTTTGCCTACCTTGCTTATTGCTCTTGTAGTGCCTGGAACAGTACCTAATGTACAGTAGGTTCTTGTCCCAGCTACTTATTATATATAATGGCCTTTCCAAACTTGTAGACATAAAACAACAACTATCTTATTATGCCTGCAGATTTAAACAGAGCCCACAAGGGACAGTACGTCTCTGTTTCATGATGTCTGAAGCCTTGTGATACCTGGGGAGACTGGACTGGTTGGGGTGAATTGAAGTGCTGGCCCTGGACAGCTGTGGCTCAGGGAGCCAATTCCAAGAAGTCTTCCTTATTCATGTGTCCTACCTTGGCTGGATGGGTGGGAGGCTGGGTCCAGCTGATCTCCCAGCCTGGTAAATGGCAGGGTTGTCAGATTCTTGATATGATGGCTTAGCCTTTCAGCAAACTAGGCAAAAGGTGTGTAGCATCATTCACAAAGCAGAATTTTATTGGCCAATATAGTTGTAAGGGAATCTATACCCAAATTCTTGATGGGGAGGGTGTAAAAGAATATGTGACAATTTTGCAAGCATGAAAGAACACATGTATTACATGCATGTATTTATATGCAGTAAGTATTGTATGGATTTGAATTGTATTGTATGGATTTTAATTATGAATTATAATTTGAAATTTTAAATTGATGTAGTGGGGCATAATAATTATATGTTTCTTTTCATTATCCTTACTTTAAGGAAAAATTGGAATGGAAAGAGTTATTTCACAGTCTTACTATCTTGCTTATTGTAATATCTGGATTTTATGAGGACTGAGACATTTGAGAATTCCCTATAAAATTTCTCTTGCCTCAGTAAAATACCCTTGTCTTGGTCTGACAAAAAAAAAAGTTCATCATAGTTCTCAATAAATATTTGTTAGCCCCACATGGGAAGGGATCCATGAATGAATGGACCTACGTTAATATATCCCTAGGTAACTGGTCTCAAGTATCAACCATTTAAGTCAGAGCCAGTACTGATGCATCTTTTTTTTTTTTTAAATATTTTTTTAGTTGTTAATGGATCTTTATTTTATTCATTTATTATTTATATGTGGTGCTGAGGATCGAACCCAGTGCCTTACGCATGCAAGGCAAGCGCTCTACCACTGAGCCACTGAGGATCGAACCCAGTGCCTTACGCATGCAAGGCAAGCGCTCTACCACTGAGCCACAACTCCAGCCCCCTCATGCATCTCTCTTAAGGGTGCACTTCAATGCATTTTTTTCTCTATGCCAGCTCCATTAATATCCTTCCTTATCTGTTCTACCTTTTTGAACTTCTGGTCTTCATGAACAAATCATGAACAATCACATAAGTCATTGTGTTTAATTTTCTAGAATCTTAATTTCCTTCCAAGGCCATTGATGGAAGACACTGGATAAGACACGAACAATGCAGCATATGGTAACTTCTCCCAAGCCAGACGAGAAGGTGTGACACAGCTTACAACAGGGGACGAGATACTAGCCATTGGGTAGTATCCACCTTCAGTAAGTGTGTTCATTTTAGATTACATGAAGTGAGAAGCTGAAAGATATGGATCCTTCCTACTCCCTCTCACCTCCAAAGAGGGTTTAAAAGCTTTGTAAGAGTCGGGCGCCATGGTGCACGCCTGTAATCCCAGCACTTTGGGAGGCTGAGACAGGAGAATCGCAAGTTCAAAGCCAGCCTCAGCAAAGGCGAGGCGCTAAGCAACTCAGTGAGACACCTCTGAGTTCAATCTCCGGTATCAAAAAAAAAAAAATCCTTTGCAAGAACTTGAATGAGCCTGAAATTAGACCAGGAATAAACATACACTTTGCAAGCAGTTGTAGCACTCTCCAAAAGTGTGGCAAAAGAATGAGAGGAGGCATTCTCTCAGAATTTAGTCAAGCATAGAAAGGTGTTAATCACACAATCACACACATTTTTAATTACCCGTTATAAATGTGGCATTGAACTGAAAGCTAAAAAGGCCTCTATCCTGGAATTCTGCCATGGTTCTTGGGTGAGGTCACTGCCAGAGTGGAAACCCCAAGCTTCTGATTCTTACTCTTTGTTTGTGAGATTTGGCAACAAAGATGTAACTGGTGACCTTGGTGTGGGTCACTTCAGTGGAGTGCTCTAGTGGAACCATTCTGAGGCATATTCTCCAGTATCTCTGAGAGGTGCCCAGTAAGATTGAGCCCCATTTGCCCATGGACTAAACTGTCCATTAATACACACTTCATTGGTGTTTTGGTTACCTTTTTTGTCATTGTGACCAGAATACCTGACAAGAACAACTTAGAAAAGATTTGTTTTGGGTCAAGGTTTTAGAGGATTCAGTACAAGGTTGGTCAGCAACATCATCGTAGAAAGGTATGGTGGAGGAAGGCTACTCAGCTCCCCATAGCCAGGAAGAGAGAGGGGCGGGTGGAGGGGAGAAAGAGGCCAGGGAGAAGATGAACCCTTCCAGTACCTGCCACAGCAACCTACTTCCTCCCACTAGGTCCCACCTCCCAGTAGTCTATTCAGCTATCAGTAGATCAAGCTACTGATGAGGTCAGAGCCCTCATGATCCACTCATTTTCTAAAGGCTTCATCCCTGAAACTTGCTGGATTGGGGACCATTTTTTAAATACACCAACTTTTGGGGGACATTCCAAATTCAAACCATAACAATTGGCTTCCTCTTCTTCCCGTCTTGGTTATTCAACTCTTCTCCTGTGCTTTCTGGATCCACTTCTCAAACCAACTATTTGAATCCAACTTTGTAGTTAAGGGTCTGTTTGGGACAAAGTCACACCAAGATAGTGTGAAACAGTTGGTATCACCCAATAGGGAGTGGTGGGGTCTGTGGTGAACTAGAACACTTATGTTTCCCAAAGGGTAGCAGCTGACATTCAGCTCATGACTGGTGATGGCTCTGTTGCTATTGCCTTCATTTTTTCAAGCGTTGACAGAAATCTAGATTTACATGTGATGTCCCTCAACGTTTTAATGTTGTAAAATTGAAAATTCCATGCGAGGGTAAACAAAGTGTGTCAGTAGAGCTAATCTGCTTTATAGGTCATAGATTTGCCACTTCTGGTGAGCTAAAGAAAGATGTTTATAGGGATTTGGCAACCTTGGCCAGCTAGAGAGCAGAGGAAGATTTTGGAAAGGTGTGACCCCCTGAGTGGAGTCTTAATAAGTAAGTAGACAGCTAGGGAAAGGCGGGAAAAGAGGAGACAGGAAAGTCAGACAGAGGAAGAACATTATGGTTTGAATCTGGAATGAACCTCAGAAAGCTCATGTTTTGAAGGCATGATCCCCCAATGCAGTAAGGTTCAGAGGTAGGGCTTTTGGGCAATGATGAGAGCTCCAATCTTGTCAATTGAGTAATCCACTTTATGGATTAATAGTTTGAATGGACTACTGAGTGGTAATTTTAGGAAGGTAGGCATGGCTGGAAGAAATAGGTCACTGAAGGCATGCCCTTGGGGACTATCTATTGTCCCTGGCTCCTTGCTGTCATGCTGTCCTTCCCAGCTGCCATGTGCTGAGCAACTTTCCCCTGTCATGCCCTTCTGCCATGATATTTCTGCCTTAGAGCCTGCTGACCATGGACTGAACCTCTGAAATTGTGAACCAAAATAAGCCTTTCTACCTCTAATTTGTTCTTGTCAGCTGTTTTGGTCATAGTGATAAAAGACTGACTAACAGAGAGAAATAGTGTGAACAAGATATGGAGAGTAGAAAGGGAAACTTGGAGATCTGGGGGCTGGCGTGTACTGAGACTGATAGACGAATGTATTAATGATGCTATCAGATCTTTTGCCCCCAGATGAGTGGATTTCTCTGACACTTACTGCCGTTGTGCTGCCCTGGTTCCAGGTCCTAGGGAGCCCCTCTCCAGTCCTTGTCTTCAGAGCCCCGTGACAAACCTAATGTGAAAGACTATTTCATTCCTTATAGCCATACACCAAGATTTAAAAATGAAGACTGTATTCCTTAATGCCAACTAAAACTGAAAAATATTCCTCTACAACGATCCCAGATTGGATTGTTTTATAAAGATCGATCCACCAAGCATTGACAAGGAAGGATATAGAGCAAGTGAAATTCTCCTATATGGCTATTGGGAGTGTACATTGGTAAAACAGTGTTAGAAATCTGTTTGGTAGTATCTAGTAAAGCTGAGCAAACATGCATCCTATTACCCAGAAATTTCACTCTCAGGTATACCCAAAAGAAATGAGTGCATATGTTCACCAAAACACAAACAACCCCACAAACCACATGTAAGAATGTTCTGAGCAGTACCATAGCCAATAAGTAAATTCATCTATTCATACCAAGGAATGCTATATAGAGCCATAAGAAAGAATGAATTATTGCTGTATGAGATACCATGGATGACTCTCACAAATGTAACATTGACAGAAGTCAGACACAAAAGTGTATATATTATATACTTTCAGGTTCAAAAACAGGCTAAGCAATCTCTGCTGCTAGATTTCAGCAGAGTAGGTGGCCATGGGAAGGTAGGTATGTCTAAGAAGGGCCTGATGGGCCTCTGAGCAGTCAATAATGTTCTGTTGATTTGGGTGGTGGTTACATGGGTATATTCATTCCTGGTCAGTGATGATTAGTGAGCTCTTTTGCATATATTATATTTCAACAGAGTTTTATGAAGATCATATTCTATAACTTGACCACCAAAATGGATCTTCAGCAGACAGAGATTGACCATATTGAGGATACTAGAGAGAACAATTTAGGCTGTAGCAGCCATTCCCACTGAGAAATTCTAGAATGTTCTGAATCAGGAGTGGGTATGTGAGGCTCCTGTAAAGCCTGGATGGGCAACATACTGAAGGAGAGAATTGAGAAGAAAAAACCCTTTGGCCATCAGGTGGGCCTGCTTGCTTGTGAAACACCTCTGAGTTTATTTTCTTTGCTGAAGGTTCAAACCTGAGACCATTAATTGTATGGTTTTGAAGGTTCAAACCTGAGACCATTGACTTATGGGCACTTTGCAAACATTGCCATATTGGGTTTGGGAATTTTGAGCCTGTGCCTGAACTGGAAACCTCAAGAGCTCTGCCGGAAAAGTTGCACAATGGGGAGGCTCCTGAGGGGTCTCCTGTTGCCTTGCCAGACTTAGCCAGAGAAAGGATTTCCCTGCTTCCTGTGGGGCTTTCCTTTTCCGCCCCTGAGCTATGGTGCAGCCTGCCATTGCTGGAAACTGCCTGCTTTCCAAGGACTCTGGGCTGCCTCCTTGCTTGGGCATGGAGAGCCAGGTCACTGGGAGGTCCTGGTGAGACCATAGCACCTGGGACTGCACTGTGAGTAGTTAGGGGCCAGAAGGTGGGTGGGCTACCAGGAATTTCTGTCCAGCTCTGCACTGCTTGAGCTCTGGAAATGTTTGCATTCATTCCAGAAAAAAACCTTTGTTTTCCCCGGTCACAAGGAGGCTTATCTATCAGGGTCAACCTCTTCCAGGTTTCTCTACCAGGCAGAACAAACAATCCTCAAAGAGATTACCTTTCCAGTTTGCTCCAGAGCTGAGTAAAGAAAGAATAGCTAATGAGGAATTGTCCGAAGACCAAAGCCTTTGCACTGACCTTTGAGAGAGAAGGTTAACATGGGTGGGAGGCAGAGCCCCTCAATTTAATAAGAGCAGCTCTCAGTGGCAGCCATTGACTAGATTCAACCCTTATTTATTGTGTGCCTACACATGCCAGGCACTGGGCCAGGCTCTAATGATTAATTTTAGTGGGTTGAGATAATAAAATAAATAAGTAAATTATGCAGTAGATTAGAAGGCGATAAATGCTGTGGAGAAAAAATAAAAATGAAGCTGAAAGAGGAGATAAGAGATGCTGGTGGTGACCAGAGTTTGAACTCAGGGGCACTTGACCACTGAGCCACATCCTCAGCCCTATTTTGTATTTTATTTAGAGACAGGGTCTCGCTGAGTTGCTTAGTGCCTCACTTTGGCTGAGGCTGGCTGTGAACTCACAATCGTGCCTCAGCCTCCTGAGCCGCTGGGATTATAGGCCTGTGCCTATAATCCCAGCTGGAGGTGATGTTTTTAATGGGGAGGCCTTGCTGAGAAAGTACAAGCAGAGCCTAGAAGGAGGTGAATGGGCCCAGCAGAGTATTTATGTGAAGTGTGTTCCAGGCGTAGGGAACAGCCTGTGCAGAGGCCAGTTGCCTTCCTGCCAGAGAGTGGGGCTGTGTGTTCAAGGACAAGGCAAGCCAGTCTGGCTGGAGAGAGAGAGGTGTGGGGCAGAGCAGAGGCCATGAGAGAGGAAGCAAGGCCAGAGTGTGCAGGGCCTCTTAGGAACTTGGGGAATGATGTCATGGGACTCTCTTTAAGCCACCGTCAACAGGTCAGGTCAAACTTCTTAGAAAAAAACAATTGCAGCAGGAATCAAAAACCTTAAAAATGTCTATTTTTTTTTTAAATCCCAGTCATGTCCGCTTCTAGACATCTTCCTTAAAGGAACACTGGGAAATGCTGCAAAGATTTGTACTTAAGGATTTATTTATCCATTCCACAAACACATATGGCTGTTCATAGGAGCTTTGTTTATAATGGTGAACAAACTGAAAACATAACAGAAATGAAGGGCACGGCTGGGCGTGGTGGCACTTGCTTATAATCCCAGCAGCTGGGGAGGCTGAAGGCAGGAAGATCGTGAGTTCAAAGCCAGCCTCAGCAACTTAGTGAAGCCCTAAGCAACTCAGGGAAATCCTGTCTCTAAATAAAATATAAAAAGGACTGGGGGGCTGAGGTTGTAGCTCAGTGGCAGAGCACTTGCCTAGCATGTATGAGGCACTGGGTTCAATCCTTAGCACCACATAAAAATGAAACAAATAAAATAAAGGTATGCTATCCATCTACAACTACAAAAAATTTTTTTAATTAAAAAAGAGTAAGTCATGTTCAATACGTTTTCGATCTGTTTTAAAAACACACACATATACATGCTACATGGGTGAGCCTCAAACACATGTATGCTGCATGAAAACTGCCACACAAGACCATGTCATGTGTGATTTTATTTATGTGAAATGTTCACAACAGACATATCTGTAGAGATGGAAAGCAGATTAGCGGTTTCTAGGGTCTAGGCTAGGGGTGAGGAGTGACTGCTAGTGTTTCTGTCAATTGACTTCTTTTTGTGGGTGATGAGACTATTCTGAAATGCAATAGCAGCACAGGTAGTACAACTCTATGAATATACTAAGGACCACTGAGTTGTACACTTAAAAAATGAATTTGGGGCTGGTTGTGGCTCAGTGGCAGAGCACCGAGGCACTGGGTTCGATCCTCAGCACCATATAAAAATAAATAAACAAAATATAGATGTTGTGTCCATTTATAACTAAAAACTTTAAAAATATATGTATAAAAAATGAATTTTATGGGCTGGGGTTGTGGCTCAGTGGTAGAGGACTTGCCTCACATGTGTAAGGCATTGGGTTCAATTCTCAGCACCACATATAAATAAATAAAATAAAGATCCATTGACAACTAAAAAATATATTTAAAAAAATGAATTTTATGATATGTGAATTTTATCTCAATAAAGCTGTTATTTGTAATCCATTATGTAATCCATTATGTGGATTTGTTAGCAGTTTTACTGTATGCAATTGAAAAACTTCTGAAAAGAACGCAATAAAATATTGAATGGTAGGAGGGTTTTTTTGATTATTCATTTTCTTCTATGTATACTTCTGTGTTCGCGAAGTTTCCACAATGAGAATTCATCATTTTTCCCCCATCATACCCACACACGTTGTTTCCAAACCCACTCATTGTGGTAAATTTGTAAAAAGATAAAGGGACAAATATTGCATGGAGCAAAGCCAGCTCAGGGACTTCCTGTGATTCTCAACCTGCCCCCTCAAGACAGATTTATGTGGTAATGATTTAGGATTATATTAGTCAGCTTCCCATCACTATAACAGAATGGCTGGGATAATCAATTTGTAAAGAGAAAAGGTTTATATTGGTTCACAGTTTTGGGGTTTCAGTCCATGATCTATTAGCCTCATTGCTTTGGATCTGTGGTGAGGCATGATAGACATTGCATGGAGTGCATGGTAGAGCAAAACTGTTTGCCTCATGGCCAGGAAGCAAAGAAATGAAGAGGCCAGGGCCCACTGCTCCCTTCAAAGGCATGCCTCCAGTGACCTAAAGCCCTCCTCCTAGACTCCACCTCTTAAAGCTCCCACCGCCTTCCGATAGTGCCAAACTAGGGAACAAGCCTTTAACACAGGTCCCTTTGGGGACATTCAGAATCCAAACTATAGCAAGATATTTGCCCCAATTATCTATTCTCCCCTTTCCCAGCAGCCAGTACCAACTGGATCCCCTGGAGGAGGGGGGCCATGAGACCATGTGACTAGTTCTGCCAATGCTTTGTTAGCAAAAGTGACATGTAACTTCTGAGCCAGAGCATTTAATTGCCAGTGTGAAACCCCCAGAACTCTCTTCCTGCTGAAACAATCTGTGAACATTCAGATGGGGGCTACTGTGCCAGCCCAAGTCCTAGAACGAAGAAGGAACCATCACAACAGACCTGATATGGGCATGTAATAGGACTGAAGTATAAGCTTTGGTTGTGTTTTTGTTATTGTGGTACTGGAGATTGAACCCAGGGATGCTCTACCTCTGAGCTACACCCCCAGCCCTTTTTACTTTTATTTTGAGACAGTTCTTGCTAAGTTGCCAGGGCTGGCCTTGAACTTGTGATTCTCCCAAGTAGCTGGGCTACAAGCATGCGCCACCATGCCTGGCTAAACTTTGTTGTTTTAAGCCACTGAGTTCTTCAGGTCTCTCATTGTATAATTGTAGCACAACCTCGTCTGTACTGATTAACACATGCAAACAATGAAATCTGAGGAAATGCCCCCACCATTGGCCATTTGTAGCTGTTGTCCAAAATAAAATAAAGCAATAACTAACTACACATTATAATGCTATAGGGCACCCCACCTACTTTTCTAAATGTTTATTTTTGGAATCTCTTCAAAACAAAGTTAGGAGATAGAAAAAAAAAAACATATATTTTCCCCATTTCACAGTGCACAAAACAAATGCAGAAAGATAAGTGATCTGTCCATGTTTCCAGACCTACTTAGCGCTATTAACTTGGTCTTTTAAATCTCCGTCCTGTGGCCTGGCTGCAGTGGCTCCTCTACCTAATCCAAGCAAATCTAATCACTGGAGCAGGCCAAGAAATAAAACAGAATATATTGTGCAATAAGCATTATCCTTAAAATAAATCAGACTTGCCTACAGAGGAGGAACCAAAGCACAGATATAAAGAATCTTGTAGAAATAAGTAAGAAAGGAATGGGTCAATAGAGACAACCACACTCTTCCATTTCTCCAGGGTGACCTTGGCCTTGAGAAAGTAATGGGAGAATTAGAGACTTGGGCGGGGGGAGATCCCAAAGTCTCCAACCATGAGATTTGTAAGGGTGGCTCTATCTCTGCCTAGAAAGACAGAGCTTACGATGTGAGACCAGCAATGTGGAGGCTCCCAGGTGGGGTGTTGGCCACACAGAACAGCTGTTCTAAGGACTCAGTTCATCTCAGCTCTAGAGCTCTAATTCTTTGTGTCCCAAAGTGGAAATGTCTTCTATTCATTTTTTCTCTGATTTCCAAAAGTAATAATGCTAACAAATCCAAATGATGGATTCTTATTGAAGTAGAAAGTAGAAGTACCTTTTAATCCTGCTCCCTACAAGGATAAGTGGATAACCACTGTTGATAGCTCCCTGTCTCATTCCACAGTTATCTATGTATGTACGATAGAATAGCTATGTATCTATGTATTAGAGTATTTTGTTTATACCTACCCACTGTCTTAACAACTAGCTCACCCTTGATCTTTACTTTTTCGTTCTTTTTTTTTGGTACTGGGGATTGAACTCAGGGCACTCGACCACTGAGCCACATCCCCAGCCCTATTTTGTGTTTTATGTAGAGACAGGGTCTCACTGAGTTGCTTAGTGCCTCACTGTTGCTGAGGCTGGCTTTGAACTTGCGATTCTCCTGTCTCAGCCTCCCAAAGTGCAGGGATTACAGGCATGCACCACCACGCCTGGCTTACCTCCTCATTCTTGTTCATAGCCTGCTTTCTTGTTTCCCACTGCATTGAGAAAACAGAGCCCTTCAGAAGAGAAATTCTATAATCTCCCACTCTGGCAACGCACTTCCCTCCTTTGGTCCACCAGGGGTGTCCTCCAGGACTTGGCCAGTCCTCCTCCTGTGCCTTGGACCTCATGCCTGCTACCTACTCAAGGACATGATGCCAGCACCTTCTCTCTCTCATCACTCCAGCTTTCCCCTTCGGGATCTTCTGCACACCATGCAAAAGCACTACCCAACTTCCACTCCCAATTCTCGCCTCCCCTGACCTATCAACCGCATTTGACAGAGTTGCTCCCTTCCTCCTTCTTCTCCTTTGGGGGCACCTCCAATCCACTAGGTGCTTCTCCCTTATCTTTATGGAGTTCCTCTCATCTCTCTGCCTTCCAAATATTAGAAGGCCCAAGGCTCAGTCCTTGACTCCCTGCCTTTTTCTTTTTATATTTGCCCCAGGGGCTGTACCTTTAGCACAGATGCAGAATCTGACCACTTCTCCCCAGCTCCTCACACCCATCCTGGTTAGACTATCATCTTTCAGCTGGTTACTACCATAACTGGTCTTTCTATTCTCACCCTTACCCCTCCAGACTGTTAATAGCATAGAGGGATACTTCTAAGACACAAGTCTGATTACGTGGGCCTCCAATGGATTTCTGTGTCAATCTGAGCAAAAGGCAAAGTCCTATCAATAACATACCAGGCCCTATGTACTCTGATCCCTACTGTTTTCTTTCCACCTTGCTCATTCCACTCCTTGGACTCACCAGGCACATTCCCACCCCAGGGCCTTTGCACTGGTTGTTTTCTCTGTCTGGAGTGGTCTTCTCTTAGCTAACCCAGGGCTCTCAACCTTGCCTCTTTCAGAACTTTGTTTGATCTTTGTAGTGGGGCCTTCCCTCACTATGCTTAAAATTCCACATGCCCAAACCCCCTTAACTTCCTTCTCTTGCTTTATTTTCCTTGTAGCATTCACCATGAAACTAACAGTCTATTAAGTTGAACCATATGAAGTTGCTCGTATTCAGCTATTTTTCACCTGAAAAATGGCAATTTCATATGGTTCGAGTTAATACATATTTTACCTGTTAACATTTGGTTTTGCCTCTTCCCATTAGATATCAGCTCCCAAGGGAAGTTAGTTTTGTCTGTTCTGTTCTCTGCTGCACCTAGGACTGTGCCTGGCGTGTGCTGGGTGCTAAGTAAATATTTGTTGAGTGATGTTTTTCTGTAACCTGCTCTCTCTCTTAAAGCATCATGGACATCTTTCCATGACCATCCCAACAGGTCTTTCTCATCCATTCTAATGCCTGTTTGTCCCACATAAGCACCACCTTGGAGTGTCTGAGAACATTCTCTGAGTCACCAGATGTGTTCCCCAGCCTTGAGGGAACTCTGCAGGCAGTGGGCATGGATTTAACATCAGGCAGACCTGGAGTGAAACGATCAGCCAAACCACTGGGTTTCCCCCTTCCTGGCTCCTTCTTACCCCTATCCTCTCTGTCTCCCTTTATCTATCCCCCACTTTCCCATCCTTCCCCTTTCCCTGCCCTGTTTCCCCCCCGACCTGCACTTCCTGGGAGCAGCCTCCAATATCCTTGACAAGGTCTTGGGTCTTGGGGTCTACTTCTAGGGCAGACCAAAGTAAGACACACTTGTCAATGCTTCTGTTGTGCTCCCCGCCTTCTCCTCATCCCTCATCTCTTTGGCCTGGAGGCCAAAGAAACTTATACGTACTTCCCCTGCCTCTTCCATGTCATTTAATCAAGCTTAGAGCTTAGGCACTATGAATGCTAATCAAAGTCACCTATCCATGGATACCCTCCAAACTACAACTAATGACACCAAGATGGGAGTCCAACCTTTTTTCCATACAATTATTTCACTCTTATTAAGATGCTGGTCAAATCCATGGTCATGGATAAATGTTCTCAGGCACCAATCCTTTCTGAGATCTTCCAAACAACTACCCTGCTAAGTAGACGATGCGCCATTGGCTGGGCTGGGGACATGTACGCAAGCTGATCTTCTTGTGAGTCTTTTACAATGGCTTTGGGGGCCAAGGGGCTGATGGGACTCTACAGGTCTCAAACTAGAAATCCTTTGATGTTGATCTGTTCTTTTTTCTTTTTTTTACCCACCCACTAAAGAGTATATAGGTCCTAGGAGCCTGGCATGGTGGTGCATCCCTGTAATCCCAGTGGCTTAGGAAGCTGAGGCAGGCGAGACTCTGTTTCTAAATAACATATAAAAAGGGCTGAGGATGTGGCTCAGTGGTTGAGCACTCCTGGGTTCATCCCTAGTACAAGAAAAAAAAAAGAATATATAGGTCCCTCTCAATCACAATCTTCTCCTCTCTTCCCTACAAGTAACCACTCTCTTGATTATATTCATAATTTCCTTGCTTTTCTTTATAGTTTTACCACATGTATACATACACCAAAATATTAAACCTAGTTTCGTCTTTCCTAAAATTTATTTAAACAGAGTTCTTTGCATTCTTTGATGTCTAGGGTTTTCATTCAGCATTATGTTTGTGAGATTGATCTAATTTGGTGTATGCTGTTCATTTTCATTGCTGTACAATATAAATACTGAATATTCCTCAGTTGGTGAGCATTTGTCTTGTTTCCAGTTTGGAGCTTTTATGGACATTCTTATGCATGTCTTTGTGTACTTCTGATGCATTTCTGATGGATTTGTACACAGTAGTTGGGTCATTGTTTTATATATGTCCAACTTCAAGAGATACTGCCGGTTTTCCAAAGTGACTGTACAAATTTACAGTTACACCAACAATGTCTAAGAGTTATTTTGTTCCATGTTCTCCCTAATATTGTTGGCTTTAAATAGCTTTTAGTCATTCTACTGGGCTAAAATTTGAACAACATTGTATCCTCTTATGGTTTTAATTTTTTTCCTTGATTGCTAATGATGTTGCATACTTTTCATGTTTATTGATCATTTGAATTTTCTTTTTTTAAGTGGTAGTTTGAATCTTGACTCATTTTTCGATTGGGTTGTCTGCCCTTTTCATGTTGGTTTGTAGAGTTTGTTGTGTATTCTAGATACAAGCTTTCTGTCTTTCTATTTTGCAACTGTCTCTTAACCATGCTGTTGCTTGACTTTATACTCTTCTAGTGGTATCTTTTAATGAATAAAATTCTTAATTTTAAGATAAAAAAAAAAGAATATATAGGTCCCAACATTTACAGTGTCCAGTACTCCAGTGAGTACTCATACTCATTGGAAAAGTTGGAATCTGGGCTCTCTTCCATCTCACACCTGTGAACATTCTTCCAAGAGTCATGAGAGCAACAAGCTTTCAAGAGGCCAGGGCTGAAAGGAGAGCACTAAGGACAGAGACAGCAGTGGCCATTTATCATGTTACTACTGCACCACGTACTTTACATATACTAGTTTTTGTGGGACGAGTACCGAGGATTGAACTCAGGGGCACTCGACCACTGAGACATGTCCCCAGCCCTATTTTGTATTTTATTTAGAGACAGGGTCTCACTGAGTTGCTTAGTGCCTTGCTTTTTCCGAGGCTGACTTTGAACTTGCTATCCTCCTACCTCAGTCTCCCCAACCTCTGGGATCACAGCCGTGTGCCACCATGCCTGGCTATGTAGACTATTGACATTGGTCCATCTTGTGAGGCAGGGTTATTACTTTCTTGATCTCCCTTTACAGATGAGTAAATAAAAGAACAGTGAGGGTAACTAGCTCAACCAGGATAAGGAGGTGTTTTTCAGAACCAGAATTCACATCCATGCCTGCCTGGCTCCAGAAACAATGATCTATGTTCTTTCACCCACCCTGGGATGCTTCTCCAGCTGAAAATTTGTTGGGACTTTGATGCAGTTCACCTTGGCAGGGTAAGGATGTTTCTTACTCAAAGGAATGTGTCAGTTTGCTATTGCTGCATAGCAAACTGTCCCAAGCATCAGTGGCTTTAAATAGTGATCCTTGCTGTACGTTAATATGTCTAAGAGAGGCATGCTGTCCCTCTCCTCTCTGAGAGGACTCACTCTCTCCTTGAGAGTGTCCTCTTTCCCTTTTCCTGTCCCTTCAATAAACTCATGCCTGCAACTCTGAGCAACACGTCTGGAATCTTTCTTACTTGATTGCAAGAATCAGGGTTTAAAGAGGGCCTCTTAGGCTGCCTGAGTTTCCTGGAAGGCCCTGGCCCTGTAACATTTGATAAACTTTTTAAAATTTATTCTTTGAAAATCAGTGTTTTTATTTTCTGTGTCTTTTGGAATCCATTTAGGCATAGGGTATATTTTCTATTTCATTAATATTTTCCAATTTATTTTCTTGGAGAACACAATTATCTCATCTTCATTTCTCTCCCATTTTTGTGGCCATTTAAACTTTCTGATTCTTATTTTAAGTAATTATGCATTCTATCTTTTTCTTGACTGGATGTAAATTATTTATTTATCTATTTATTTAATTTTGTTCTTTTTAGTTATGCATGATGGTAGAGTATTTTTGATATATTATACGTACATGGAGTATAACTTATTCTAAATAGGATCCCAATCTTGTGGTGGTACATGATGTGGAGATTCACTGTGGTGTATTCATATATGAAACAGGAAAGTTATGTCAGAGTCATTCCATTCTCTTTCCTCTTCCTATTCCCCTTCCCTTCCCTTCATTCCTCTTTGTCTAATCCACTGAACTTCTATTTCCCCCACCCTTGTTTTGTGTTAGCATCTACATATCAGAGAGGACTTTCAACCTTTGGTTTTTTGGGATTTGCTTATTTTGCTTAGTATAATAGTCTCTAGATCTTTCCATTTACTGGCAAAAGTCACAAAGTCATTCTTTTTTATGGAATATATATATTCCATTGTGTATATATACCACATTTTCTTTATCCATTCATCTGTTGAAGGGCACCTAGGTTGGTTCCATAGCTTAGCTATTGTGAATTGAGCTGCTATAAACATTGATGTGGCTGTGTCACTGTAGTATGCTGATTGTAATTCCTTTTGGGGATCCCAGAGGAATTTCCAGATAGTCCTACTCAGGTCTACCTCTTGACTTTTGACTGACAGCTGAGTGATATCAGACTTTTAGATCCCCACTCTCAAGACAACTCTAGGTCACTTTGGCCCATGAAGACTGGTTCTAATTGGATTCTTAACCATACATTCTTACAGATTTTATGGTTAGGGGGAATTATCCTTATCTCCCTGAATTTTGGTATCTGGTCCATGAAAAAGTCTCACCCTTCAGGGCAACTTAGATTCCCTTTATTGACGTTATTTTGGGCCTGCATTTCTTCTGCAGATAACAAGTAGTTTGTTGAGGACTATGACATATCCTGTCCACTGAGAACAGGCAGGGCTGCAGATAAATTGCTTCATAAAAAAGAAAGCATGGTGGGGGTCAGCAAAGTAGGCCCAATTTATAGAATTATTCCCTTAACCTTATGTTCCCACTACTCACATCTGTCTGTCCCATATCAAAAACACTACCTTCTCCAAAATGACTAAGCCTAGATGGTCTTTTAGAAAACAAACCATATTGTTCATTCTGTAAATACTATGACATATACATATAATAAAATGCAATTATTTTAGTTATACAGCTTGATGAGTTTGGAAAAATGTATATAACCAAGTAACTACCACCACCACAGTGGAGTCGTAGAACAGGTCCATTACAACAAGAAGCCCTCCCGCCCCTGTCTAGGCAATCCTTCTGACTCCACCAGATCACTGGTGCTGGGCTTTTTGTTATAGATTACCCTTACTTGATATAGAATATATCCATGGACTCATATAGTATATATTCTTATACATCTGGTTTCTTTCACTTCATAAAATGTTTCTGATATTCATCAATGTCAATATCTAAGTGGGGAAGCTTTATTTTCAGTGTTATATAGGATCCCAAATCATGAATGAACCATGATTTGTTTATCCATTCATATGTTAACCAACATTTGAATTTCTAGTTTCAAGCTATTATTAACAAAGCTAGGGGCTGGGGATATAGCTCAGCTGGTACAGTGCTTGCCTTGCATGTACAAGGCCTTGAACTCAATCCCTAGCACTGCCTCCCCCCCCCCCAAAAGCTGCTGTGAACATGTGTGTACAAGATAATATATGAATATATATTTTTATTTAGATGGAGTAAATAATAATAAAGTGCTGGATTTTATAGTTGCTCTCAAAAGTTTAACTTAATTAGATCTTGCCAAAAAGTATTTATTCTAAATGTTGCTGCCACTTTATATTTTCTTTTTTAAAAAATATTTTAGTTGTTGATGGATCTTTATTTTATTCATTTATTATTTATATATGGTGCTGAGGATCGAACTCAGTGCCTCACGCATGCTAGGCAAGCGCTACACCACTGAGCCCCAGCCCCAGTGCCATATATTTTCACCAGTATTTATGAATGTTGTAGTTTTTCCACATTATCCTACATTTAATACTGTCCACTTTAATTATATTTCTGATTATACCCATACTAGAGGGTATATAATATCTAATGGTTTTGGTTTGATATTTTCTTGGAAACTCATGATGTCAAGTACCTATTTATGTTCATTTTAGTCATGCAAGATCTTTCTTAGTTCAGTGTGTATTCAAATTTTATGCTCATTTGGTTACTCTTTCTCTTATTACCAAATTATAAGTTATTAGAGTTTTATATATTGTGTTTTACTTTATTTATGTATGTGTAATATCCAGCAAAATTAAGTCTTTTTGAAATTATAATATTTTCCATCTATTTTCAAAACAGATAAATTCATTCAGTCTGTGGGGGGAAAAATACACCTGGGAGTCAGTTGAGTGTTGATGGTTCATGTAGGGCTCAGCTTGGTGGACTGTCATCATCTTCAGGTCTGGCTGGACTTGGGTCCTTGCTGCAGGTTGCACTCTGGTCAGCTCCACCTGGATTCTTTCTGGGGCCCAGACTGAAGGGACAGCAGTCATCCAAAAGTGTAGCTCTTCTTGGGCTGCGGATATAGCTCAATGATAAGGCATTTGCCTAGCCTGTGTGAGGCCCTTAGTTCCATCCCCAGTACCATACAAACAAACAAAGGTAGCTCTTCTCTTGTTAGCAAAAGCACAAGGAAGTGAGTAGAAATTAGAGAGGAGATGGAAAACTGGCATGTTGTCCTTTCAACTTTTATTGGCCAAAGCAAGTCATATGGATATGTCTAAGCCAAAGGGCTAGAAATAACTGCAAAATCACTTGACAGAGACAGGAAATGCAGGGGGAGGTGAAGAAGTGAAGTTAATCATTTTATCTAGAAGGAAGACAAAAATCAATACAAGAGAAAGGTGAGCAACAATTCCTAACTTATAGGGGAAAATGAAAATTCCTAGTGCAGAGTGGAGGATTTTTTTTTCCCCCAGTACCAGGGATTGAACCCAGGGTGCTTAACACCTAGCCACATCCCTAGACTTTCTTTTATTTTTTAACTTTGAGGCAGAGTCCTGCTAAATTGCTTAGGGCTTCACTAAGTTGCTAAGGCTGGCTTTGAACTTGCGATCCTCCTACTTCAGTCTCCTGAGTCACTGGGATTACAGGCATGTGCCACCGCACCCCGGTGATGGAAGAATTTTTGAGAACAAGGCTCATTTCCCAGTGTCCTTCCAATTACACTGCACAGGGAACAGTTATCCTTGTTTTCATTATCTGTGCCAGGATCCCTCTGTAGAGGCCCCTTAGTCTTGGGACCCTCTATCCTCCATATTTCTCTGCTCCTTAGTCCTCCTTCATTTTTCTTCCTTCCTTTCTTCCTTCCTTCCTTCCTTCCTTCCTTCCTTCCTTCCTTCCTTCCTTCCTTCCTTCCTTCCTTCCTTCCCTCCTTCTTTCCTTTCTTCCTTCCTTCCTTTCCTTTCTTTCTCTCTCTCTCTCTTTCTTCTATTTAGGTATACATGACAGCAGAATGCATTTTGATTCATTGTACACAAATGGAACACAACTTTTCACTTTTCTGGTTGTACACAATATAGAGTTAAACCATTATGTGCAGTCATACATGTACCTAGGGCAATGATGTCCATCTCATTCCACCCTCTTTCCTGCCCCTGTGTCCCCTCCCCTCCTTATCCTCCCCTTTCACCAAAGTTTCTCCATTCTTCCCATGCCCTCTCCCCATTACGGATCAGCGTCCTCTTATCAGAGAGAACATTTGGCCTTTGGTTTTTTGGGATTGGCTTACTTTGCTTAGCATGATGTCCTCCATCCTTCATTATTCCTGATACCTCTAAAGGGGTGGAGTTTTGCAGTGTTGGAGGCGTGTGGAAGTAGAGTGAGAAACCAGGCTACCTCCATTTTCTCCTGGAGCCTACCAGCTTCTGTCTTAGAAAATGAGTGACATGTAAATGCCAGGAGTATTTCAATGGAGAATGAATCCAAGGGAGGGGCGTGCAAGAGGGAGCAAGTGAAAGGCTCTGGATGCTTAGAATCTGAACTCTTAGGAGATAGAGTTTTTTAACACTTCGAGTCAACCTGTTGGCTTGCCTGGAGTCCTTGACTCTTTGGCTTCTCCTTGGAGAGTGCGAGAGAAGCAGAATTAGAAAAGGTTACAGACCTCCAATCAAATTGTGAGTTTAGAAAATGTAACACTGGTGAAGCTTGATAACATTGGTCTTGATTAGTGCTGCCACCAAATGTTCCTGCTTCTGAATTCAGAAGAGTCCTTCCTTCTTTGGAGTTAGTTGTGGTCATGTGACTTGCTTTGGCCAATGAAATGTGAATGCAAGTAGTATATGTCACTTCTGGGTAGAGACTTACAAAGACAGTGTGATAATTCACCCTGGCTCTTTCCCATTGCTCTGATGATCAGTGTGTATTGAGAATCTCCATCAACCTAAGCCTAAGAATGACTACAATGGACAAGGCTCTCTTGATGACATGTATTGGACATGTAGCATGAGAGAGAAATCAAATTTGTTGTCTAAATAGCTGTGTGTGTGTGCGGGGTAGGGAGGGGGTGTGGCACTGGGGATGGAAATAGGGCATTGTGTATGCTAAACAAGCACTCTACTACTGAGCTACATGCCAGCCCAACAATCACTGAGATTTTTTTAGGAGGTGGATACTAGGGATTGGACCCAGGGGCATTAAAGCACTGAGCTACATTGCCAGCCCTTTTAAAAACTTTTTTTTTCTGAAACAGGTTCTAAGTTGCTTAGAGCCTTGCTAAATTGTTGAGGCTGCCTTTGAACTTGTGATCCTCCTGCTTCAACCTCTTGAGCTGCTGAGATTACAGGTGTGCACCACCACACCTGGCATTCACCAAGAATTTTGAAGTTGTTTGTCATAGCAGCATAACCCTGCCTAGTTTGACTGATTCCTACATACAACTCAATCAACGAAGAGGTATATCAAAATAAAGAGTTTAGGAAGGACAAAGCTATGATCTTTAAAATAATGATACTAACAAGAATTGATGGTAAGCTCTTAAATATACAATTAAAACTAAATAGTTGATTGAGCTTGGCCTTATCTCTCATCATGAACCTGGGAAGAATTTAAGTGCTATGAACTTTGACAAATTGAAAGTAATGATAAAACCTATACAAAATGTGAAGAAAGTGGGAAAGAAGTCCTAAGTTCTTTTTAGTTTTATAGCAGTCGTTCATACCATCACTGAAAAACTGAGTTCAGAATAAACCTAATGATACTAACTAACCTCTTGCTGTTTTCTCTCATATTCTACTTAAACTTAGAGGAAATTAATTTAGAATTTTATCATTATATCTAACAATGAAGAAAAAATTCAGCAAAGTTCAACAATTCTTTCAGTTCCACTTTTTTCCTCCTTTTGTTAAAATTAAACTAAATTCCAATTTTAGTCTTAGGTTAGATTCTTCCAGACACAGAATCTGAGACTACAGTGTGAATGTTCCATGGTGGCAGTGGGGAAGGAGGGTGATCCCAGGAAACACTGGTAGTGGGGTGGGAAGAGAAAGAAGTGAATTCAGGATTTTAAAGAGCAAGTGACCACAGCAGACAAGTGGGGCTCTATCCCACTGAGGAACTTGGGGAGACTGTCTCAGAGTGCTGGGCATGGAAGTGGGGGCATTTATTCATCAAATTCCATCCATCACTGAGGGCTTTTCTGGGTGTTAACTCCCTGGCATTTCCTCCCTGCCCTGTGTGTGAACTGGTCCCATGTTTGCAGTCAGCAAGATCCTCAGGCAGAGGGCACTTAGGTGCCTGCAAAGAGAAACCATTGGACTTTAGTAGAACAGTGAATACCAACAGGATAAGGCATTGAAAACATTAAGTAAAACTTTTTTCATTTTTGATTAATATAAAATAAATTATGCTAAATGAAAAAGGCTATTTACTATATTATTGAATTTGTATGGATTTCTGGAAAAGTCAAAACTGTAAGGACAGAAGATAGATTTGTGGTTGCCTAGGGCTGGGGATGTTTAGGAGATAACCACAGAGGGCCAGGGGACTCTCTGGGGGCAATTAAAGTGTTCTACATCTTGATTGTGGTGGTGCTTCTGCCAAAATTCATAGAACTGCACACATGAAAAAGTTGGGATAATTTTACTATATGTAAATTATACCTAAAAAATCTGACAATGATGGTCTTAAAGATATGTCTGCATTACTGGCTATTTTAAGAAACTGTAATTCTCCTCCCTGGAAGAGTTAGTGACTTGATTCTAACAAATAGAATAGAGAGTAGGTCATAAAAGGCACTGGGGCTTTCTGCTAGCTTTCTCATTCTTTCTTGGATTGCCAACTTTGGGGGAAAATGTTGCCACACCACAAGCAGCCCAGTGGTGAGGTACTGAGGCCTCCTGCCAACAATCATGTGAGGTGGTCATCTTGGAAATGGATGCTAGCCCCAATTAAGCCTTCAGGTGACTGATACCAGCCAGCAGTTTGTAACCTCATGAAAGATCCTGAGATAGAACCAGCCAGCCAAGCAACTCTCAGATTGCTGACCCTCAGAAACTATGAGATACAGGTTGAGTATTGCTTCTCCAAAATGCTTGGGACCAGAAATGTTTCAGATTTTGGAGTTTTTCAGATTTAGAACTATCTGCAACCTGCATTACCAGGTTGTGCATCTCTACTACAAAAATCCAAAATCTTTCATTTTCCAAATGGGGAGAAATTCACATTTGAAGCATTTTTTGATTTTTGGATTAAGAATACAAAACTGGGAATATTAGTGTGTGTTGTTTTAAGCTGCCATGTTCGGGGATAATTCGTTATATAGCAATAAATCGTTAGCATAAAATTTGAATTCCATTTAAAAATGAAATCATAATTATATAAATTTTTGTGGAGAGCTATTTGGCCTGATATTCATCTAAAGTGAGCAATGGCAGTTTCCAGGCAGTAGGTTTTGGGGTGATTTTCTTGTGATTGTCCTTTTTTTAAAAATATATTTTCGTATTCCCTTTGGATGCATGTGTATCAGTAAAGTCAAAAACACAAATGATGACTCGGAGCCTGGGTTTAGATGGAGAGGACATCTTTACCCAGGGGCAGAGTGGCAGGGTGTTTCTACAGAAAGCTGGCACACCATTCCTTCAGACAGTTAGAGCTCTCCTGGGCCTCACACTCGGTGGCACCACAACAGCAAATGATCCACTTCTGAAACTCAGCCTCATTTTTGTGCATCAGAAGGAACTGTCCCAACAGGATGTAGGCCTGGGAGAAGGGACAAGGCAGGAAGGAAAGTGGGAATGATTATTATAATTCCGCTCAGATGTGCCCTTTCTACCACAAACATTGGGACTCGTGGGACAAACAAAGGTTGGGGTACAGGTCCGATCTGAGGAAGATTGTCAGTCCTGAAGCCCTGGCTTATTCCAGGAGGATCCAGGTATGGGTTCCTGGTGAGAAATAAGGCCAAGTTTAATGCCAATCTCTCTGGGTTGGTCTGGGAACTAGATTGAACCAGACCCTGTCCTACTCAAACTTTAGTGAGCACAGAAATCCTCTGGGATTCCATGAAAAGGCAGGTTATGATTCAGAGAGTCTAAGTCTAGGGTGGGACCTGAGATTCCCCATTTCTAACAAGGTTCCAGCTGAGGCTGGTCCAGGACATTTTGAGTAGGGGGCTTAACATACTTCAGAAGCTCCTATCAGGCCTCTCCATCCAATATTTCTCTCTTTGAAATACACACACACTTTTTTTCACCCTCACTACTTTCTCAATTGCTGTTAACACAGGGTCTCACAGCCTTGGCATTTCTGACACTGGATAATTCTGTGCTGTGGGCCTATCCTGTGTACTGCAGGATGTTTAGCAGCATGCCGGATCTTCACCTACTAGAAGCCAGTAGCACTCTCCCCCTCCCAAGGAATGACAATCATAACCATCTCCAGACTTTGCCACTCTCCTTCTGTTGAGAACCAGTGCACATGCAGCTGGCAGGTGAAGGGCATCCAAGTATCAGTTTGTGTTTGCCAACCACCTGTCTGATCTCAGGCAACTCAACCTGAAGTAAGGGCCAGCAGAACCTAGGTTTCAGTGTCTGTACCTTCCTAAGGCACATAAGACCTGCCCTGCAAATAAAATGAATCAAATAGGAAAAAATTAGAAAAACGCAAATTGCTCCTTTGCCTTGGGAGATGTGGCCCTGTGGGAAGAGCACAGAAGATATAAAACATGCTAAGCTTTGTCCCTCTTTCCCAAACCTCCTACTAGTTCATTCGTTTTCTCTGTCTGTCTCTCTCTCTTGTTCTGAAGTTTCAGGCTTCTTAGATTAAGCAGCTACCAGTTTCCCAGGCTCTCCAGCCTGCAGACAGCCATTGTGGGACTATTCAGCCCCTGGCCATGTGAGCTAGTCTAACAAATCCCCTCTTATAATCGTATATATTCTGTTGGTTCTATTTCTCTGGAGAGCCCTGACTAATACACTTTCTAAGAGTCCCTGTGGATAACAAATACATGTAAGATAAATATTAAGTGCACTATGATTCATAGTCCTATGGCATTCTCTCGTTTTTAAGTACTTACATACCAAATATTTTACAATTTTATCACACCATTATTCACAAGAAGGGCCACGTGGAGAAAGAGACCTCCCAAGATCACATGGACATAAACTGGCCAAACCACTACATGGTGGAGGCTAGAGATTTCACGTCACATTACATGTCCATCTCTTGGGACTGGTTTGGGTGCTTTCCAGTCTGGAACCAATGAAAACCAGTGTTCACTCATGCCTTCAAGTTCTGGACCCTTTCCACGAAAACTCGCTGGTGTCTGTTGACTTTAAGTTATATAAAACAAAACAAACTTTATCTTAATCAAAGGAAACATATTTTTTCAAAAGAGAAATCAAATAAAAACTGAATCCCAGTCATAAAATGCACCTAAGCAATAAAGTTTGAAGGTATTATTTTACTTATTATTTATTTTTTGTAGTGCTGAGGATTGAACCTAGGCTAGTGCTCTACCACTGAGCTACATACACCCCAGCATGGGGTTTTAGTTTTAGTCATGGTCCAGTTGTTGAAAAGAGAAAAAAGCCAAGATTTCATGGTGATTTGGAACTGTTATTTTAATCTTTTAATTTTTTTGTTAAAGGAATCAGTTGGTATGATCTCATTTTTCATCAGTATCCTCTCATTTTCAGTGGTGGACTTTACAGATATTTTAAAATCAACATTTAAAAAATAAGCATGTGTTATATCAATTGAGCCAGGTGCTGTAGGTATGGGAGGTGCTAAGGTGAATATAATGGGATGGAGAGACATTGAGCTTCATCTACAGAGAAAAACATTTATAATAATAATAATAATGATGATAGGAAGCAGAACTTTCGAGCACTTTGGCAGGCCACACACTGCTGGAAACACCTGACGTATTTTAATACATCTGAATCTCATATGTGCCCTGCTCATCCCATTCTCCAGATAAAGTTCCCAAGAATCTAAGAGGTTAAGACTCCTGCTTCCCTCCACCGTACTCTTACACCTCTCAACCATCTGCAGTCCAGTCTGGAGGCTAAGGCATCCTCTGCCTGTTTCCAAGGCCAGCTGCTGGTATCAGCTGACCTGGTAATTGCAGTTTTCCATATCCTACCAGGCCCAGCAGCCAGGAAACCTAGGAATATGTGGCCAGCAGGACCCAGGCAAGCTTTCCAAGAATGCTGCAGGAGGAAGGGCCTCCAGAGCTGAGTTACAACCTGATGCTCCATCCTCAGCTTTCCCTGTGCATCTTCCAGTGGGTAGGGAAGGAAAGATGACCTACCTTCTCACTTCTTCCTTTTGGACTTCATCTTGCTCCCAAGGGAAGCAGAAGTCATGGGCTTACATCATGACTCTGCCCAACGTCTAGTTGGTTTCTTCACTGTCTCTAGAAGGTAAACCCCTAATCTGCCTTCTTGAGTCAAAGCTCTCAAAGAACCAGCTGCAAGGAGGGTGACATAGAAACACAGAAACCCTGTGAGCAGATGACTCTATATTCCTACTCCCTTGAGAGGCCATGGCAAGCCAGAGATGTGCATTTCTTCCTGTAGCACCAAGATGGCAGCTCCATGGCAGACTTGCCTTCAAGTCTAAAAAGGGAAGATTATCCATGGCCTTCTCCCAAGCAATGTGTCCACTTCTTGCTAAATAGAAGCAATCTAAATTTGCATGAGAGTCAGATTTCCTTGGGTGTGATCTGTGTGATTGTCCAGAGCCCCACAGTTTGAAGAGCCACTGACTCAATTTAATGCTATGCTGTTGCCATCTTAAAAATCTTACTACTTTGGAACAAAGGGCCTCACATTTTCATTTTGCTCTGGGTCCTGCAAATCAGGAAGTTGGCATTCCTTTGCATTCATAATAATTTTTGAACCTTCACTATGACACCTGGCCTTGTTTTCTTATCTCAAATTTTTTACACTTCCTCTGCTAGGTCTCCAGCTCCTGAGTGCCTACCTGGAATGTACTTCACACCACTGTAAGGCTCCATGGAGTAATAACACCACATTTTATGATTTTCTCTAATCAGAGATTAACACTTAGGTCTTCATGACCACTTGAGAGCCAATGGCAACCTTGCAAATCCAATATCTCTGGGTCACTTCAGGCTTAAAACACTGTGCCTTTAACATGAATG
This sequence comes from Xerus rutilus, assembly GCA_028644305.1. Lineage (NCBI taxonomy): Eukaryota > Metazoa > Chordata > Mammalia > Rodentia > Sciuridae > Xerus > Xerus rutilus. The sequence continues at coordinate 140,931,301 of CM053401.1, forward strand.
CTCAATCCAATATAGGTCTTGCCCCTTATTCTCTTCCCTGTCTCCCTGGGACATGCTTATACTATAACATTATCCACTTGCGCAAAATTCAAATTCAACTAGACCTCTTGTACTTTATTTAGCAACCCTATGCGGGGTAACATCCAAACTTATGTGTCTGATTCCTGTCAGGGTCCAGATGTCAGGCAGTGAAGTCAAATGACAGCAGAGAGGACAGGCAGCAACTGGAGCCCTTAGTAGCTTAGTCATGGGCATCTTGGGACATGAGGGAGACCAGGGCTGACTTCACTGGGGCTTCCTAGTCCTGAGTTCGCCTTCTCTCCTCTCTGCTAATTACAACAAAGTGACTTTGGAAGGAGATGGAGATCCTGGAATCTGGAGAGTCTTGAGATAAAGGTGTGGGTGACATCAGGCAGGCAGGGTAAGAGAGAACAGAGCCTTGCAGGTAATCCAGGTCAGGGCAGCTGCATGAGAAGTGCCTCTGTTACACTTCACTTTCAGAGGGGCAGACAGCCCCATGGTGTCATGTCCAGACCCTACAACCTGTCTGCCCAGATTCAGATTTCATCCCTGTCATCTCCAGTGAGCTCAAGCAATTCACACATGATCTCTCTGCTCCTCAGTTTCCCCATCAGTGAAATGGAGATGAAATAGTCTAACTCAAAGGATTTTTTTTCACAATTAAATGAGATCAAATATATGTGATGCACTTAGAAATGCCTGACATATAGCAAACACCACATGCTATTTCTGTTAGCAGAGACATGCAGAGCAGGTAGGAAATCAAGACATTTACTCCACTCTGATCCTCTAAGTATCGCTGAAGAGGAGGATTTGGGCTCAAGAATATGGCTTTACAGAGTCTGCAAAAATCTCTGAAACCAACCAGATTCTCTGGGATGTTAATGTTACCTCCATGCTATTGGAGAACCCCAGAGCTATCTTCAGAGTAATAAGCTTACCCCACAGGCCCTGCCCAACAACACTGTATTTACTGAATGTGTGGAAATCCACCCACCTCTGGGTGAGTTTTCCTAGGAAGGGGACAAGTAAGAAGACATAGACTCACCCACTGCTCAGAGGAGTTTAGAGAGAAAAACCACAGGCAAGTCATGTCTCTGACATCAGTGTGGGCTCTCAGGCCACATATACCACAGTCAACAGTGGGACAACAGTGTACTGATGACCCACTGAAAAACTGTATTGCTCAGACAAAGGAGCTGTTGGGTGGGGTGGGCAGAAGCAAGGCTTCCTAGAGGAAGGAGGCCATGAGTGGAGGCTTGAAGGGGACCAAGGTCCATTTCAAGAAACCCAGGTTGGAGGAGGGTGGCTCCCCTAGGTGCTTGTGGTTCACAGCCAGCCTGGCATTAATGCATGGGTGGTAGTGGGTGGGATAAGGGTGGGGAGCACAGGCATATAAGAGAGAGCTAAAGGAAGGCTGTGGCAAGCCTTGATGCCACATACATAATGGATTTTTCCATTTCCATAATCCCTCTTTGCCATAATTCTACTTCTGTCCAATAGAAATAGAAGATGAACCAGCCACATATGCAATATATAATCTTCTAGAAGCCACAGAAGGAAACAGCTGGAATGAATTCTAATAATATATCTTATTTTGTCCCATAATCCCAAAATATTATTTCAACATGTAATCAATAAAAAAATTATTGATGAGATACTTTATATACTTTCAAGGTAGAGACTCTAAGACTTTAATAGCAAAGTGTGCATTTTATATTTCTGGGACATCTTCATTCAGATAAGTGCTCAGCAGGCAGATGTGGTTGTTGACTACCATTTTGGATCTAGGTCCTTAGACTGTTCCAGGGAAGAGAAGACACAAGATGACCTGGAGAGAACTCAGGTACATTTCTTTTAAGCTCCTGAAGAGACTTGAGTGAATCCAGTTTTGTTTTCTTGTATTTATTTCATTTTGGTTTATTTTATTGCTTGTTTGTTTTGTTTTGTGCTTGAGATGACACCTTACTATGTTGCCCAGGCTGGTTTTGAACTTCTAGGCTCAAACATCTTCTTGCCTCAACCTTCCAAATAGCCAGGACTATAGGTTTGTGCCTCTGTGCCCAGCTAGTCAATAGTTTTAAGAGTTGTGTTTTAAACCATGAGCTGGAAACCAGTTCATGCCTTAACTAGAACTCTGGGGAAAGTGGGAAGGATGTAAGCATAGTCCCCTTCTAGCACCCCAGTCTTCTGTTGAAGAAAAGATGAAAGTCCTGTATGGGGGCAGGGACAGAGAAGAAGGTACTAGATATAGGAGCTGGTGAGAGCTATGAAGGAGCCTCCAAGTCCCACCCCATTCAGGGCCACACCCCTAGAGGTGACAGGACACTCAGATCAATCAGCAGGCAAGGGACTGGTGCCTCACTTCTCCCCATACACGCAGTGTTGTGGTGTCTCTGGTGGCTGAGTTCCGAGGAGCCAGGCAAATAGGTATGAGGTGGCCTACCAGACTGCATCCCAGGTACTGAAAAGGGGTGTGGACAGAGCCAGCACCCATGGGACAAGTCCAAGAAAGTTGTTAACAGCAAGGGTGGAATCAGAGGCAGTGTTTGCTCATGGCAAAGACACTGAGGCCCCAGTCTAGGTAGGGGAAGGGAGAGGGCTCAGCTATGCCTCAGGAGAGGCCAGCAAAGTCTGAGAGTAGCCTGTGACCCAGAAAGATGTCCTTCCTTGTGCCAAGTTTATGTCCCTGACAGGCAGGGAATAAAAACACAGGAACCTGCATTTTCATCAGCGAAATCTGAGAACCCTGCCCTGTCAGGATCTGCCTGCCCAGATCCTCTGATTTCTGGTCTTGCCCAGGCACACATGGCACTTGATCATCTGAGTCTCCTCCTGGGTCTTCCTATGGGCTTATCTGGGCTCTGGGCCCTGATAAAAGGTCTCACTATCAAATCTTAGTCAAATCTCCTCCCTGCCTGGAAAAACCTCCTGGAACTTCTTGTGTAGTATATGACAGTATAATTCATGGTCATTCTTATTTTCACTCAGAACCTCAGGACAGATACTATCTCCCAGAGCTTCTGTCTCCTTATTTATAAAGCAGAGACCATTATCGTCACACCTCAATAACAGATGAGGAGGCTCAAAGCAGAGGATAACAGTGAAATCCCTAGTGTCAGAGCCAGGAATCCATGATTCTAGAAATTCACAGGGCTCAGGGTGGGGCACTGGACACTGCACCAGCCATGAGGTCATGAACACAAGAGGGGCACATGTGTATGGACCAGGAAGCACATGGGCAGTCCTTATATCCCTGACTCTCTGTAGGCAAGGTCTCTGGTGCCTGAAAGTCCTCACTGGTTCATTCGTTCCTTTATCTTAAACATATCTGACCTCCCCGATATAATCCTTATTTAAAACAAAGTTAAACCGAACAAGGCAAAACTCTACGCATAGAAAACAAATGGGTTGTTGCCAGGAACTGAGGATGGTTGAGTATCAGGACACAGGGGAATGACTATTTTGGAATGGTGAGATTGTTTTCTGTCTTGATTGTGGTAATGGCTACATGACCGTCAAAACTCATAGAACTGTATGATAAAAAAGGTGAACTTTACTTATGTAAATTATACCTTAACAAAAAGTGTTTAAATGCTAAGCATACCTCAGCAACAATAATAAAACTTCACAATTACAGAAACATTAGATTGATGGTGGTAGACATCAGAACAGTGGTTACTCTGGAGATAAGGATGGCATTGGCTAGGAAGCGAGCAAAGGCACCATCTGGAATTTTGAACATGTCAAATCACTGATTCCAGATGGTGTGTACATGGGTGTATCCATCTATGTAAAAATTCATTGATCTGAACTCTTAATATTAATGCACATCCCCATAATTGTTGTACTACAATAGAATAAAAGGAACAATCATTTTTTTGAAAGAATGCTTCATTTAAAATATCTGTCCTAATCAGACTTGCTCACTTCACTAACTGCAGTGTGAAGCTCCAGTTTCCTGATGATACCACCTAACTGGATATTAAGTTAGATGGTAGATCAGGGTGAGATTCAGAATATATACCAACTGGTCCAGCACCAAATGTTAATCAGAAATCAGGGCCCAATGCTTCAGATGTGGGCACAAATCAATGAAATCAGCCATGCAGGCAATAGTTCCCAGCCTCTTTGAGTGTTTCTATAAGATCTTCGTGCCTGGTGGTATAGATTGGATTTGAAAACAAGGGAATTCATAGCAGTAGGTCGAGTACATGCCTCTTGACTAAGGTGCATGCAAGGCTGTGTGAATTCTCAGCTTATTTTGTAAATATTTGCTTCCTTTGGGACTTCTGCCCATTCTCTCCTGAGGTTCCAAAAGCTTTTTCATGGCCCCATAAAAACTAATTACTACATAGAATATTCAGGGCTATAGTTTTGATGTGGTTTGTCCCCCCAGAGTTTATGTGTTGGCTTGACACCCAGTGTGGTGGTGTAGAGGTAATGGAACCTTTAAGAGATGGAGCCTAGTGGAAAATGATTAGGTCAAGGGGGGCATCGTCATCAGAAGGGATCAATGTAGTTCTCATGGGACCCTGGTTAGTTCTTGAGAGAGCAAGAAATTGTTACTTATTCTTATTATTTATTCTTATAAATAGAGCAAAGATAGGGTTGAGGATGTGGCTCAGCGGTAGAGTGCATTAGCATGCGTGAGACCCCGGTTCAATTTTTAGCACTAATAAACAAATAGGCGAATAAAAATGGACCTTCCCCACCATCTGGTTTCTTGTCTTGGAAAGGGCTTGCTCCTTCTCTCATGGTTCCTGCCATGATATCATGTACCATGTTGTGATGTGGCCAGCAGGGTCGTCACCAGAAGCCAAACACATGGTCCAACCTTGGACTTTAAGTCTTCCAAACTATGAACTAATAAAACTCTTTTCTTCAAAAAGTACTCAATCTCAAGTATTTTGTTATAGCAATGGAAAACAGACTTCTACATTCATGTTCCATGGATATCTTGATGTCATTCTTGGCTTGGAAATGACATCTTAGAATAACTCACATCCCCTGACTCTGATGTAGACCACAGTCTGTTGGTTCTCCACCTGCCATTCCTGTGCTAGTGCTCTGACAGGGCAAGGGAAGTTCCATAGGCCCTTCATGGGAGCAGAGAGTGTACCCATATCATCTGTTCTGATACTGCCCCAGACTCTTATGGTGAGATCACTTCTGTCAAGCCCTGAGTATTTGGACACCCAGCAAATCTTACCCAGCTCTGCTGCTCTGAGCTAAAGCAATTCTCTTTGCCTATCATCTGCAAGTGCTTGAGCTTTCTCAAGCATGTGGGGTTAGTAGCACTGAAGCATGCGGCACCTTGCCAAGTGGCAGCTTTGTTCTCTGATGACCCCTCAGAGGGACACATGGCAGGGGCTGCCATCTGGCGGGACTTGGGGAAGAGAAGAAAAGTTGAAGAAGAAAAAAAAAACAAATTACCTTGGTGAACCCTTTGGTAACCAAATTGATGGCAAGTTCACGGCTGACCCCATCCACCCAGCCAACATCCTTTTCTCCAATGGGTTCGGAGAGGAAGGCTCTCAGCCTGGGAGACATGTGATCCATCTCCTGCAACAGCGGTGGGGAAGAGAAAGAATTAGGAGATGCCTGGCTGCTCACAGTGTGAGTGGACATTAGGGAGCTCCCTCAGCCTGTTAAGGGATTGGAGGCAACAGATGGTAGACTTCCTTCCATCATCTAGCATTTACTGGGGCCTTTTAAATGTCGGGTATGGTGCCTTGCACTGAGGGCTTTACACTTCCATTCCCATCTGGATGGGCAAAGAGATGTGTAATGATGACTGCAGATGAGTCAACTAAATCCCTAATGAAAAGTGTATGCTTAACAGTAAGAACCAACTCTTTCCACTCCATATGCTTGAACAGCCACTTTTCTTGCTAATTAACCTACCTTCTTTCTAAACCATCCAACACTTTTGTCATACTTTTTAATTCCAGCATTTCTCATACTGTATCATAGTAATTTGTTTGGTTGCACATAACAGAAAACTCTTCAAACTGATATTGTATAACTTGGTGTCCAGGGGTGAAGGTGGATATGGTACAATCAAGATTGCAGTTCTATTTCTCTATGATTCTTTTGACTTTCCCTCCTTGAATTGGTTTCAATCTCAGGGGATTCCCCTCATGATGATGAAATGACTACGCTAGCACTCATATTCTCCAAAACTGTCACCTCAAAACCAGGAAGAGAGAGAACTCATCTTTCAGAAGTTCCCGGCAGATGCCTCATCCATTCTCTAAGATCTGTCTGGGATCCCTCGTGTGAGCTTACTGTCAGCCTAATGCCCCAGACCTGGATCTTGGAATGGAGTTGGCTTTCTCTAAGCCATACAAGCTGTGAGTTCACATGTAGTTACCTGGAAAAAAAATCAGGATTATTATCCAGAGAAGGGGAGATGGGTGTTAAAACCATAATCATTATGTTCCACCAAAAGTCTACCTCCAGCTATCCAATATCCATATAAGACTCTTTCCTCTACATAATCATCAGAAATACCTATACTTGGCTAAAGTGGACTCCCTCCCTCCCACAAAGTGTGCGATCTTGTGATTCAGCTAAATTCAGATTCAAGGCCATCTTGTTGGGGAAGGTACACCTCATACTTCATCCTGTCTGGAGGTGACCTATGAACTGAATTCTAAAGTTCACCACCATTAACATAGCCAACGATGCTGGGAAAAAAACAGTTAAAGGATATCTGAAATAAGAATTTCTCTTTAGAGATGGGGACATGGAAAACATTCAGTAGCTACTGGTCAATAGTACACACAATACCTGCTTGATGGAAATATCGAAGATACCCTGACCTGATGGTAGAGCAAGTTCCTTGGTCAGACCAGATGGCAGCCCCATTTCTGGTTTTGCATGGATTTCCCTAATTCACTGCACTGCCCTGTTAGCATTGGAGTGATGGGATTGATGCCTTCCCAAGAGAGTCATTTTGTGAGCACCCACATCCTATAGGTACAAGTTCAGGGATGGCCTGAGGGATGGGGCAATCTCAAGCCATAGTTTGGCCATTTTCCTTGGAAATTGAGACTTAACAACTTAATGCATTTCTTCTATTCAAGTCAGTAGGCTGCTATTTAGAGCTGAAGATCTTCTTAGGTTGGAATGCTTGGAATATCAATTGGCCTCTTTACCTTGCCCAAATCCTCCTGCTCCTCAGATTAGTGGTGTCTTCCTTTATCTGTGAAATAGGGAGGCCCTCCACATTTGCTCCTTATCCCTGAGCTATAACCCAACTACATCTTCACAAGTCAATCATCCCCTTTGTCAAGTTTGATGTCCTTAAGAAGACAAGATGCTTGAGAGACGCCTAGCAATGGAGGGGAATGTTTTTCCAGAGCCTCCAGTTTTTCTCCTGTTAGGTTCTCCATTGCTGTCTGTGTTCTAATTTTAGCCAGATAAATCAGCTTTTCCAACCTAGTAGGACTGGTTTGTCAATTTCCTGTCACTTTAGACTAATGACCACACTGGAAGGCCTTCTTGTAGCAAAGCTGTATTTCCTTCTCCATTTTCAAACGGAGCAACTTTCTTGTAAAGTTGAGTCATTTAGGACCTTAATGATGACATCTAGGACCTTATGGTAGACAATATCCTGAATATCTCCTGTAAGACCTTCACATGGTGTGGACTCCAGAGCATAAGATCTGTTTCCCAGGATGGCCATTTTGCTGAACAACGGTCACCATCTTCCTAGTTTGAGGAAAGACATCCTTCCTGCTCTCTGCCTGAATATCTCTTTGCAACCAATCCTACATTTGAGGCTTGTCCATTGTAGCATCCCTGGTACCAGATTCTGTGTCAATTTATTATGCAAGAAACAGAAAATCCAGTTCAAAGTGGCTTATACAAGAAGATTTTTAGTAGCATATGCTTCCAAAATAATAAAATAAAAATAAATAAGTCCAGAGGAGATCAGATGTGGCAATTTGATAGTCTAATAAGGCTCCATCTTGATTACCTTCCATTTTTCTTATTCCAACCTTTCTTTGTGTCTCAGCTCAGTCCTCAGCTTTCCTCCTTCATGGAGCAGAACCAGAGCCTGCCATTGTTTTTGCAAGCTATGCTCCCCTTCCTCCCTTCTTCCCTCAAAGGAAAACAGAGCTCTCTCCCTACAAGCCACAAATCCAGGTCATTTCCAACCCAAATTGTCATAGGCCAGCCCCTAAAACAAAAATTATCATCTGATATGCATGATCTACCTGTGAGTTCAGAAAGCTTGTGGGCTACAGGGGTGAAGACAGTGGTACAAAAATTGAGATGGTGACCATGTTACTGGGTAGAGATATTCCATACCATCATAGGGGATTATGTTAGAAGGGCAGCCCAACATCTATCACATATTCACCAACAGATCATGAGGCCCTCCCTCCAAGGGCTGTGACTGCTTCCTTATGGCCTTTCCCCCACCCAGCCCCAGCCCCAGTGTCTAGTACTTGTTCCTGGCACATGGGAAGCACAGGGCATAAGTGATCAAATGCATCCAAAGCCTCCCTCCTTTTCACAATACTTGTCCCCTTTCCTGTCCCCACCATCCAGATCCTCCTCCAGACCTTTCTGCCAAGTAGACCTCCTCTCGTAAGCCTTCTTGTTCCACGGGACGTTTTGAAACACTTCTGATGGAACTAAGCTCTGTGAGAAAAGATGGATCCAAAGGCACTGATTTTAGAAGTCGGGGAGTTCCTAAGCAGAGTGGTCTGAATGTGTTGATGGAGTCTAGGAAGAGAAACATAAGACAGGAGAGTTTGTTCAGGGTCTTCTGATACTGAGGTTCTCAAATACACACATGTGTGAACTATAACTATTATTTGGAAGGCATCTATCTGGCTTTATCTGTGAAAACAGATTTTCTAAATACAAAAGTGTGTTGAACACCAGCATTAACTGACAAAACTCCTCAGTATCCATGGCATTATGGGATGATGAATTGGGATGGGTGGCCCCACTCAGGGCCAGGCTGGTATAAGACCAGGGTTTCTGAATGAGGAATAACCCGGAAGTCTTAGCCACACCAATTTTGCTGAGGGAAAATTCCACCCACTATCCATGTTGGCCATCTGTTAAGTTAAACATCTAAACTTTCTAAGAATAAATGGAAACTACAACATTGTTATCAATGCACCAGCAGCATCAAAGACCAGTAATGATTTGTAACACCTTGTGTGTGTTTGATTTTTCTCACACTGGACTCACTGGGTCCCTCAGACACCTCACCTCTGGGGTAGATGGGCTGTGATTTATACCTTCTGAAAACCCCGCAGCAGCTTGAGGGATCCCAATAAAAGATCTTTACATTCTTTAGGATGACTTTGGCTATAAGAGTGGTTCTCAACTGGAGGTGATTTGGCCCCCCAGGGAGAATTTGGCAATGTCTGGGGACATTCTTGGTTGTCACAACTGAGAGAAGGGAAAGTGGCACTGGCATCTAGTGACTAAAGTCCAGGGACACTGGTAGACTTCCTAAATGTACGAGACAGCCCCCACAATCAAGAATCATTTGGCTCTAAATGTCAATATTGTTAAGTTGAAAGACCCTAGGCTACAAATAATAGAAAATTCTGACTCAGATTCTCTTAAACAGTAAGTACATCTCTAATCTCACATAACCAGAAATCTTTTGATGACACAGACCCAGGATTTTGTCAGTGGCTCTGTGTTATCAAGGACCAAGTTAGCTGCTCCCTCAGGTCCAAGATACTGACAAAACTTGTTCACATCTCATTCCAACATGAAAATGTCTAAAGGAAAGGAAATACTGTTTCTTCTTGGGTGTCCTGAAGGAGAGGCAACCTTCCCCCGAAACTCTCCAGCAGAATTTTCCTGTGTTTCAGTGGCCAGAAGCAGGTAATATGCCCAGGCATAACTCAGTGATGGGACCACCAGGGGAGTGGGACCACCATGGTGGGATGGATGAGCATCCCTTTAAGCATGTCTATTCAGGGAATGTGAGATTCTGAAAGGAAGGAAGGAAGCAGGAAAATGGATCCTGGGTAGGAAGGATGATAGTGTCTGCTGCATCTTCTAAACTCTGGTCTAATATTCAGTTCATTACAACTAGGGCTTCTCAGAGCTTAGTGTGTGAAGGGAGCTCTTCAGAGATTCCTATTAAAAAGAAATTAAAAAAATCCTGGTCCACTGATCCTACCTTGACTAGCAAGTCACTGCATGATACCACTTATTCCTTTTATATTATTTATAGTAAAACACATATAACATAAAATTTAGCATCTTTACTATTTTTAACTGCACAGTTCAGTAGTGTTAAATACATTCACATTGTTGTGCAAATGGTCTCCTGAACTCTTTTCATCTTGCAAAATGGAAACTCCACATCATTAAATACTAGCTCCCCATTTCTCCCTTCCTCAGCCCCTGGCATCCATCCTTCTACTTTCTGTATCTATGAATTTGTCATGTAAATGGAATCTTATATTTTTTCTTTGGGGGTGGAATGTAGCTCAGTATTAGAGTACCTGTCTAACATGTGCAAGACACTGGGTTTAATCCTCAGCATCACTCACAGAAAAATTGTTCCTTTGTCTGATTGATTTCATTTTGCATAATGTCCCTATGGTTCATCCATGTTGTAGCATGTATCAGAATCTCCTTCCTTTTTAAGACTGAGTAATCCATTATGTATATATACCATATTTTCCATCTGCTAACGGACACTTGGGTTGCTCCCAACTTTTGGCTATTGTGAATAATGCTGCCATGAACATAGGTGTATAAATATCCCTTTGAAGGCTCTGCTTTCAATTGGTTTGGGTATTTAGCTAGAAGTGGGATGGCTGCATCATATGGTAAACCTCTATTTTTAATTTTTTTTTTTTTGTATTGGAGATTGAACTCAGGGGCACTCGACCACTGAGCCACATCCCCAGCCCTATTTTGTGTTTTATGTAGAGACAGGGTCTCACTGAGTTGCTTAGCGCCTTGCCATTGCTGAGGCTGGCTTTGAACTCGCAATTCTCCTATCTCAGTCTCCCTAAGTGCTGGGATTACAGGCTTGCGCCACCGCACCCGGCTTATTTTTAATTTTTTGAGGAATCTCCGTACTGTTTTTCATTTGGCTTAAACTTGCTAGCACATTAGATTCGCATGGGGAAGATTTACAAATTCCTCATGCTTGGGTTCTTCCTCCAGAGTTTGATTTAATTGGCATGAAGGAAGACCTAGACATCAGAATTTTAAAGTATTTCCTTAGTTATTTCTAATATTTTGCAAAGTTTGGGAATCAATGCTTCCCTGTCATTTGCCTCTTTCTTATGAAATTCGACGTTAAGTTTGCTAGGATGATAGAATTCCAGTTATGTGAAATTTTACGGCAGGATCTGCATGTCTATGTCACCATACGGCATATATTCCCCAAGCCCCAGGCTGTGTCTAGTCTCCTAGAATTGCAAGGCACATGAGATCCTCATTAGCTGTCAATAAGAAGACTTAATGATTACCCCCAATGGCTTTGAAGTCAGAACATTTTTGAGCAGGCAGACCTCCATAACAACCTGCTCCCATTTTTTTGTAATTAAAAAAGATTTCTTTATTTCAAAGGGAATTTAACCTGGAATCCATTTATATCAAACTGATCAAAGAGGAGAACTATTCTATTGACTAGAGAATTAGGTGAGGTCACCATCCCGATCACTCCTTGTGCTCCCCAAAAGCCCATCTCTGATCTAGCCTAATCCTCTCATTGCACTTATCAGAAAACGAAGTCCCAAGAATTTAACTATTCTACTCAAGACCATGTCCTATCAAAGTTTCCAGGATGGAGCATCCCTCTTCCAAAGCATGCAGTATTTTCTGCATGCTTTGGAAGTGCTTAATTGTCAGATTGAGTACTCGGTCACCATGTGACAGTCACTGCAAATGCCTCAGTATAAGCCCACCAAGGAAAAGATTCCCATGTAATGGGGTGTTCTTTAAGTTACTTTATTCAGAATCACAAAACATTGTTCAGGGAGTATACATTGGCTGGGAATGACCTCCATCGATTCTGGCTTTAGATGCCTAGAAAATCACCTGATTAGATAAGGAATTAAGGAGTCAATGGAATTTAATCATGATTCTCAAAGGAATGAGGTTTCTGCTGCAAATGTTTGACATCCTTTAAAGGTCATTTAAGGGTCTGGGGTTGTAGCACAGTGGTAAAAAAGCACTTGTATAACATGTGTGAGGCACTGGGTTTGATTCTCAGCACCACATAAAAATAAATAAATAAAATAAAGGTGTCCATCTACAATAAAAATTGTTTTTAAAAAGTCGTTTAAAAAAGCTATATGCTAGATCTTTATGAGAAGGTGGGCACAAATACACTCCTTTCAGATAAATGGAGTGGGGTGGGAGGACTACTCAGATGCCATGTAAATGGGTATTTGGAGCTTAGGATGCAATTTTCAGGAATTTGTAAGTGACATCTCTCCATAACCACCACTAACTAGAAGTGAAGTTTTTATTCTCTAGAGATTGTATAAGATGTCACAAAAGTGACTCATTAGAATACTATTGTCGAAATGTGAATGGAAAAATTGCAATATTTCTAAGTATTTTAGGTAATCTGTGATTTGAAATGCATGTAATCAAGTTATGAAATCAAATATTATATGTATGAACATTCTATCAATATCACTAAAAGTTAGACTATTTTATCTATAGCCCTAAAATTTTATATATTTGAATGGCCAAAAAATATTTTGGGGGGATTTTCATTCTGAGGAAATGAGGGATTATTTTCATGTTTGCTTTATATTTGGGCACATATAGTATGAGAACTGAGATGTTAATATTTAAACTTCATGTTTTACCCTCACCCTTTATTGAAAATGATTACAAGGAATATTGCAGAAGGAAAAATATACATATGTAGTGGTGTAGTTGAGAATGCTGCCATACACATTTTATTCTGTAACGTAGTCCTCCTGGTATATTTCTTGTGAAATTTAATGCCAAGGGCAAAAGTGTACCTTTCAAAATTGGTATGTTTTTACCTTTATGATAAAAATAATTTGTAAACATCCTATTTCCTTCTTTTTTTTTTAATTATTTTTTTAGTTGTAGATGGACACAATGTCTTTATTTTATTGCTTTGTACGTGGTGCTGAGGATCGAACCCAGGGCCTCATGCATGCAAGGCAAGCGCTCTACCGCTGAGCTACAATCCCAGCCCCTATTTCCTTCTTTATTTATCAACACATGATGACCATATAGAAAAACTAGCATGGATTGATGCCTCCCCTCACCCTTCTAGTTATATTTGCTTCTTTTGCTCAGCACCTACATTTTTCTCTATTTTAATTTTAAAAGTTAATAGCAGAAGGATAGCAAGTTTGAGGCCAGCCTCAGCAACTTGGCAAGACCCTGTCTCAGAAATGGTTTGGGGGGGGACTGTGGATGTAGCTTAGTGTATCCCCAATACAAAAAAGAAAAACCCAAACCCACCAAACAAAATAACCTTAATTTCTTTCAAAATAACCTTAATACACTCAAAATACATCCTTTTTTAAAAAGCCATGTTACTATACAGTCAAAGCCTTAAAGATACAAAGAACATATCTCATAAAACAAGCAGAGTTATGGGGACATTCAGGATCTACCCTGATGCCCACCAAACATGGCAATCTTGTACCATCAAGGAAGGGAAAGGAGCCAGGATGAGAACTATTCAGGGCTGTCCCTGCAGAGGTCTGTGGGCCCTTGGTCTCCAGTGTGATACAAATGGGAAGTTGTACTGATGGAGTCGGGCCTGGGTGGAGTGGGGACACATGCACAATTCTCACTCCATCAGGGCCTGAGAGAATACTGCCTGGTGACCTGTCCATACCACTTCCTGGCTTTCTCTATCTCTGTCTCCATTCTTCAAAGTTATAGCTTCTTCCACCGAATGACCAATCTTGCACAGAGGGAAAAAAACAAAACAAAACAAAAAGAAGGATAGTAATGTCCCTATGACCTTGAGATCCAACTCCTAGGAACTGACTTCCCCTTAGGCTGTTAAGGGTCTGAAGATATGCCACAAGGCTGAACTCATACATTAGGAGACACGTCTTTCTTGGGGGGTGGAAGTTTATGGTCTCAAGAGCTTCTGAAGGACTCCACTTTATATAGTCAACTCAAGAACTACCTTAGTGGTACACCATGCTCACCACGGTCTCCTAAGGCTGGTATGTGACTATGCCTCATCTTCTCAGGACATATAAGTTACTTTCTCTATGAAGACTGTTCAGCTGGTGGGATCTGAGCCTGCTGGCAGCCATGTTGGCCACTGCCTGTGGAGAACTCATCTGAGAAGAAGTCAACACAGAGTAAAGTAGCTCTGAGAGAAGGAAAGGGAGGGACTCCCCATAATAATTTGCATATCTGATCTAGCTATGCCTGAAGGCATCTACCCTTGGATTTTTCAATTATATTAGACAAAATAAACAAAACAGGCATATTTTCTTGCTTCAGTTTAAGTTGGAAATTGCATCATTTATACTGGAGCCTTAATTAATAGACACTCCTTTCATATTCATTTTTTATTTTTTATTTTTTTATATATTTTTTTAGTTGTAGATGGACACAACTACATTATGTGGTGCTGAGGATCAAACCCAGTGCCTCATGCATGCGAGGCAAGTGCTCTATCACTGAGCCATAATCCCACTCCCCCATATTCATTTATTTACTCACTCATTCAACAAGGGTTTATGGAGTAACTACTTTAATGCCCAAGCTCTGTGCTAGACACAAAAGCATTCATATTCCACTCAGAGACATTGGATTGGATCAATCCTATGGCTTAGGCATCAGGAACAGAAGAAATCATTTTTTAATGACCATTAATGCTCATCTTTCAAAAATAAATATAACATTTCCCTTCCCTGCCCTTAGTTCTGTTTCTACCATAGAAGACAAGATTTTATTTGACTTCTGCTCTTCGTTGGCTTGCACATGATCCTTTAATTCTAGATCTTTCTCTTGATTGTCAAGTGATAACCAAATAAATGCAATGGTCCCCAGAACTTCGCTAAGCTTTGTCTATAAGCAAGGACTGGAATTAAGTCTATGAGTTAGTAGGAAGGGTCTTCTGCAGATTCCTGTACCAAAGGATGTACCAACAAGCTATACAAAGGACATTCCAGAGGCAGGGACTCACCTCTTTAGGAAACTAGGAAGGAGAGTGTGGGCCAAGTTCATAGACTCCAGATTCCTTTAAGGCAAGCCAGATCTGAAGGTCACTGATGATTCCTGATGAAGTGGGCTGGGTTGAGATAGGAGACCTGAGTCTGATGTCAGCTCTGCCCATGACCAGCTCAGGGACCTTGAGCCAGCCACCTCTGTTTCATATTTATAAAATCAGAGTGCTGGATACATCAGAACTCATCCTCCTTGTTCCTTTCAACATTTTGTCTCTTTGTTACAGTCTTTAGATGACACAAAATTCATATAAGCCCACAATCCCTATTCTACCATTTTCAAATCCCCAAAGCTCTAAAATCCAAAAGATTTTTGCTTTTGTTTTTCTTTTGGCGAGGGGTACTTATTGAGCAGCCAAACCTGGCCTGCACTGACATAAGACTATTTATAGTCTTTATTATCCCATTTAGTATGAATATTTATACATTTCACCGCAGGAATATTAATGAGTTTGTTTACAGGGTGTTGAGCCAGACTCCATTGGGAATGTCTGGGATACACAGAACAGGTACCTATTGCTTTCCTAGAATTAAAGGGAAAAAATATCTGAACGCCTTAAAACTTCTGTCCCCAACAGTTTCAAGAAAGTCTTCATAGACTTACACCAAAAATCACTGAGCCTGATAACCTGTACAAGACAACTTGTAATGAAAAAGGGACCATTTTCATTATATCCCATGTCCATATCCCATGACTCTTGTCCTGTAATTCTAAGTTTCCCAACTCCCTTTCAGAATATCAGCTATGCAGTCATGCACTGCATAAGGGTGTTTTGGTCAATGATGGACAGTATGTATGACTGGTCTCATTGTAAAGTTACAGTGAAGCAGAATAATTTCTATCACCCAGCAGTGTCATCACGGCTGTCTTATTGTCATAGAGCAATGTGTTTGTGGTGATCCTGTGGTGCTGCCAGTCATATAAAAGTATAGCACATACAATTATATACAGTACATAATCCTTGATAATGATAATAAACCACTGTTACTGGCTTATGTATTTACCATACTATGCTCTTCATTATATTTTAGAGTGTATTTTTAATTTTAAAAAAGTCCACTGTAAAATCATATTGTACGTGCTATGGTTTGGGTGTGGTTGAGTGTCCCTTCAAGGTCTGCTGTGATTGATGACTTGGTTCTCAAGATGGCACTGTTAGGAGAGGGAGGTTTTTCCTCAGAGGGTACTTCTTATGGGATCTTTGGCAGTTTTCAAGAAAGGGTTGTTATCAAAGGGTTGTTATCAAAGGGTTGATATCAAAGTTGTTATCAAAGGACTGGGTGAAGTTTAGCTTCACCCAGTCCTCCTTGCTTTCTGGATCTCCATGTGATCCTTCCTCTGCATATGCTCCTCCATCTTCCATCAGTCATGGACCCCATATCAGAGCCAGAGCCTGTGCCATGCTGTTTGGACCTTCAGTCTTTGAAACTGTGAACTAACAAAACCACTTATCTTATCAAGTGGGCTGCCTCAGGCATTTTGTTGTAGCAATGCAAAGCTGACATACACTGTGCTATTTCCAAAGCATCTCAAAACTTCTCTTTTACCTCATCTCTTGATTGCATCAGGAGCCACGTCGTGTGATTGACCTAGGCTATCTAGGTGAGCGCAAGCACAGTCTAGGACATTCACACAATCATGAAGTGGCCTAACAGAGCACTTCTCAGAAAGTCCTCCCATCCTTAAGCAACATGTCTGTCATTGTCCCTTTTCTGTAAAATCCTATCTAGTTGGACATCCTTGTCTGCAGAGTGGTTCTAGCTGGGACTGTTTCTGGTTGTATCTTTCCTTCAGGAAAATATTCCCTCTCTTTTGGGTCCTGTTCTCTGCAAATGATCAGGAACTAATCTAAGAAGACATATAAAGAATAGATGAATGTATGGTTTTATCCTCTATGGACAAGACATCTGAATTTGTAACTGATATACTTTTCTTCACTATTTTTAATTTTTAATTGTGGTAACATATGCAATATAAAGCTTACCATTATGACCATTTTTAAGTGTACAGTTCAGTAGTGTTAATTATATTCACAGTGTGCACCAATATCCAGAATATAACTCCCTTCTTCCCTTTCCCCTAGCCTCCAACACTGTCTGTGTTGATGAATTTGCTTATTCTAGGTACCTCCTATGTGTAATTACACAGTATTCGCTTTTTCGTGATTAGCTTAGTTCACTTAGTGTAAAGTCCCCAAGGTTCACCCATGCTATAACATGTGACAGATTTCTTTCTTTCTTTCTTTCTTTCTTTCTTTCTTTCTTTCTTTCTTTCTTTCTTTCTTTCTTTCTTTCTTTCTTTCTGTTTCTTTCTCTTTCTCTTTCTTTCCTTCTTTCCTTCCTTCCCTCCCTCTCCTTTCTTTTCTCTCTCCTTCCTTCCTTCCTTCCTTCCTTCCTTCCTTCCTTTCTTTCTTCTTTCCTTCATTCCTTCCCTCCTTCTTTCCTTTTCTTCTTTCTTTCTTTTCTTCCTTCTCTCTCTCTCTCTCTCTCTCTCCCCCTCTCCCTCTCTTTCTTTTTGTAGTGCTGGGAATTGAACCCAGGGCCTCACACTTGCTAGACAAGCACTCTACCACTGACCTATATCCTCAGGCCAATTTCTTTCCTTTTTAAGGCTGAATAATATTCCACCATATGTATATACAGTTGTCTGTCAGTTCTAGGACCCTTGCAATGGATACCAAAATCCATGAATGCCCAAGTTCCTTATATAAAATGCAGTAATATCTGCATATAACCTATATACATCCTTCTATATATTTCAATCATCTCTACATTGCTTTTAGTACCAAATATAATATCAATATTGTATAAATAATTGTCATGCTATATTGTTTAGGGAATATTGACAAAGATAAAAATCTGTACATGCTCAGTATAGATGTAATTTTAAAACCTTTTATTCATATCTTAGTTTTAGTGGTGCTTTGTAATTATATATAATAGTGGAATTCATCGAATTTTTAAAAATATGTTTGAATCTTGGGGTGTAGAAACCAGAGGTGTGGAGGGCAGGCCACATTTTGCTTATCCATC
The DNA here is from genome assembly GCA_028644305.1 of Xerus rutilus. NCBI lineage: Eukaryota > Metazoa > Chordata > Mammalia > Rodentia > Sciuridae > Xerus > Xerus rutilus. The sequence continues at coordinate 140,949,558 of CM053401.1, forward strand.
ATGGACCCTTGGATGTGGCTACCATAAATAATGATGCTATGAGCATGAGTGTACTATAATAAATACATTTTTAAACCTCTTAATTTACAGCTCCTTGTGAGTAGAGCATTTTGGTTCCTCCCTGCTTTGTTGTGACAGTCCCAAAGAGAAGAATAAGCAAATTCATCCTGGGAAGAGAAAGGGGATTCCTCAGAAGAAACGGAAAAACAGGTCTAATTTTCCTGCCTCGCGAACTCTAGGAAGAAAGGGAAAGTTCACCCCTTTTTCATACCACCCTTCCAGGGAAGGTGAAGAAGAAAGATGGATGTGTAGGAAGCAGGTAACAGCAGCAGGGGGCTTGCGTCCCTTCTCTGCGACACAAATCTGGGAATGGCAGGCAGAGGCAGGCATGTTAGATTGCAGAGGGGAGGTTCTGGAATGTTGGCAGGGCACAGGAATCATGCCTGGGAGACTTGACCTGCTTCCCTGGGGTTGGGAGGAGATGTCAAGAGCAGGGCCACTTCTAAAGTGTTTGGGGAAGAAGTTCATCAGTGAACAGTGGCTGGGTAGATGAGCCCAAGGAGGTGTCCTTGACATTTTATAGCAGAAAGTTCATGTATACAGGGCAAGATGGGGCAGGAGATTCTTTAAGGACTGATAGATAAGCCTAAGCCTGGAGTCAGGATGAAGAGGTCCCATAATTGGGGCCCTTATCATCCACAGGCACAGGCTGCAGCCAGTAGTGAGGATCAAGATATTCCTAACAGACCAGACCAGTGACAAGGCCACAGGATCAGGCGATAGTCCTGCAGACGCCACTGGTATTCAAAGTCTCCCCTCTCCACCACTACAAAGGCATACTAAATGCTGTCCCCACCCACACCCTGACAGTCATATCACTCCTTAAGGAGGAATGAAGAGGGGGCACAGCTGTCCCTAAGGAGACCCCATCTCCCAATGGAGACTCTTTAAGGCATCCTGGACAGAAGCTAACTACATATTCATACTGCATGTCTTTTCAGCCTGAAACTGAAGACAGTGTCGTGGGTGCCGCAGGCACTGTGCCTAGGTCCACCTGCCCAACAGGTGCAGCCATCCCCAGCTGCTGCAGGTGCTACAGTTAATCTTGCTGCAGAGGAGCGTTGCCTTGGAAACGGAAATGGAAGCTGCCACACCTGGAGACACCTGGGAGGTTGAGAGGCCCAGCGCCCTGGCTGAGGGCAGCTAATGGCCTACATGGGATCAGGCAGAAGCTGATTCCACCTGACACTGCTCAGCTCTCTCCCTGCCCCCTCCTGCCTCCCTGACTAAGCCATGTGCACTTGAATCCTGGTCTGCAGCTCTGCTTCTGGGGAACCCCACTCAAGACACAAATGTTTTGCCAGCTAGTCTGTGTGTTCCTGTACCCCTTTCAGTGGAGAAGCCTAAGAGTAGAGAATATTTTCTTTGAACATGTAAGTGTGGTGAGAGTGAAACTGTGACTCCACTGCATAATTTAACAATGTCATAAGACAAAAGTGACTCTAATGAGGGGCTTACAGGGCCCTGGAGTAAGGGCCCAGGAGAGACCATCTGGGGGCAAGAAGAAGTGACCATTTTCCACTGTCTGTGGCCTGTGGGACTGACTGGGCAGTAGTTTTGCTGATCTCTAATCCCAAGCTTCCAGGGGGCTGGTTTTCTGGTTCCCCTCAAACTAGGGTTGCCAGATTTAGCAAATACAAATACAAGATGCTCTGTTAAATTTGAATTTCAGATAAGTGACTAAATAATATTTTAATATAAGTATGACCCATAGGACACACTTATACTAACAAAGGTATTTTACTGTCTATCTGAAATTTAAATTTAACTGGGCATTTTGTATTTTTCTTTTAAGATCAACCCTCTCCCGTTTGCTCTAGTTCAGCAGAAGCCCTCAGATCTGCCTGCACTTCTGACTACACTGCTGGCTGCTGAGGGGAGCTGCAGGGGTCAGAAATTCTTCCTGTTGGGATTTCATTCCTAGAGGCTGGGCCTCTGCCAGGCTGGACACTTATTCCTCCCTTCTCTGGATCTGAATAAAGCCACAGAATGAAGAAGCTGGAGGCTAAAGGGGAAACAGAATGGTAATACATAGCTAGAGAGATCTTTGCAACAGGACAACCTGTCACTCGGAAGTCACCTCAGAGGCAAACACTAGTTTGCATGTCAGCATGTCCCTGCTCATTTGGAAAGAGGTTCTGATGTCAGCCTGGGCTTACTCCAGGAATAGAAAGGGAATAACCACGGGCAAGAGTGGGGAGAAAAAAAAAACCAAATTGCTCTGGCAAGTAAAGAGGCTCACATTGGTTGAGCATCTACAATGTGCCTGTCATGGCCTCCTTCACACTTAATCTTCATGATTAATTTGGCAACACCAAAGAGTCATTCCTACTTTGAGAGATACGAAACTGAGGCATGGAGAGGCAAAGAGGGACTCTTATCTAGTAAAAGACAGCGATACATATAAACTCAGGTCTGGGTGGCTCCAAAGTGCAACTCTTTTCTCTCTAGTATAAGAATCAGCATAGAGCAGTTTTGCAGATGCTGTCCCTAACTGCCCATGTCCCCTCAGGGCTCACGGTCCTCACTGTAAGCGCCTGTAGCTCTGCCCTGAGACTGTGCAGGACTTGAGTGCTAGCACAAGCAAGACACCCCTGGGAAAAGCCCCCAGCCAGTGGGAGCTGCAAGCAGGTAGATAAATATCAGCCCCAGGTCCTTCAAGTGGGATAGTTCTGGGGTGTGTCCCACATCCAGTGGGAGCAAACCTCATTTGCTCATGGTGGTAACCTCCTGCTGTGGCTGCCTTCTCCACCCTGTCTCATTCCTTTACTTCCCTATTTATGTGACATAGGTCCCTTCCCAAATCAACTACAGATGCTTCTTGACTTATAATGGGTTATATCCCAATAAACTCATTGTAGGCTGAAAATGCACTTAATATATCTAACCTACCAAACATTGTAGTAAAGTTTCTACTAAATGTGCATCACTTTCACACTGTTATAAAGTTGAAAAATCATGGAGTCGAACCATCAGGACAGTCTATTCCTGCACTTCAATTCTCAGGGTTAGGAAGCTCAACCTACAAGAGCAGCTAATGCTTCTCCTGGCTTCCTACAGCACCTTACTAAGCTCTTGCCGGGGATCATCTCATTTAATCTGCTCATCCATGTGATCAGGCAGTTTCTATTATTATCCCCATTTTTCAGATAAGATACATTAACTGACCAGACAGGCTGCCAAGCCTTACCCTGAGAGTGCCTCAAGCTAATACCTATGTTCTCAACCTGGAGTCATTAGAAACTTCCATTGGATTCCTGGGCAATCATTCCCTTTCCTCCCAGCTCAGGACTGAATTCTCTACTTGGATGCAAATAGAAACGGGGGCTGCAGCAGTTGGCTGTTGGCCAGCAAGGGGATGCCTTGTGGTACAGGTGGAACTGTGGAACTGCCTGTCATTTTAAAATCACATCAATTCCATCCATAAGATATTTAAGGCCCATGTGCTATGTTTTTTTTTCTTTTGTTGTTTGCCAGACAGAATATCTTACCCAAGCTTCTTTTTCCTTTATTCCTCTGATCTCACATTTTTGTGTGCCCTGCCCAGCACAGCAGCACTGGTACCTTCTAAGGAGCAAGGCAGCTTCTAAGGGCCAAGGCAGCCCTCTGGGTCCTCAGGTCTCTGGCAGAGAGGGTATGTTCTGTGAGTCTCAGTTCAGAAATTGGCTCTGAGTGACTTGCCTGATCTTCCCCCATGCAAGGACCTACTTAAGACCCTTTAAACACACACACCACACACACACACAGCTGGTTGGCTTTGGCTTCACAAAGGGTACCTCAGCACGAGAACTCTTTTTGATTTGTCTGCATTCAAAGCTAAGTTCTCAAGTCCATAAAGAAAGGATTTCCCAAAGATTGACATTGCTTTCATTTACAGCATTGTCATTGGAGAAGTCTCTAGCAGAGATTACAGGAAGGAGCTTCAGTGATTTCTGGATACCTCTTGGTGTTTTGTATCTGTCAAAAGATAAGCTTGCCCAATCACAAATGTACTTTTGGACAAAAGGCATAAACAACACTCAGAGGGGTGTTCTGCTCCTTCTGAGGGTTAGTTTCAACTGGATTATCAGGAAGTTTTTGTTTTTTTGGGGTTAATTTATTATTTCCAGGACTCAAACCCAGGGTTCAAACACACAAGGCAAGTGCTATATCACTGAGCACACACCCAGCTCATGTCAGGAAGTTGAAGCTAGAAGAGGTCTTGGTTTCATTGGCTTTTTTGAAATCAGATGCCTCTCAAGCATCTCTTAAAAGCTCAGATTAGGGCTTATAAATGCAAAAGTCAGAAGCAGCAAGTAAATGAAGAAAATAAGTCAGTGAGGAAAAGCAGCACAAGGGCCTTGATATATGAGGACTGACATTTGGCATCTGTTAGGGAGGCCACAAAAGTGGTATGAACTATATCTGAGTGGGGTCAATGCCCCATCTACAGGAGGCAGCCTTCTCTCCAGCATGTAGTTCCCAATGACCAGAACTTGTGAGTTCTTTTCAGAAGTTCCACATTTAGATTTTAATGTACAGATTCTCGATTTTAAAATCTTGGGCAATAATTCTCATATTTGTAATACTATGTAGAACTAACAAAACAAAGCCATGCCTCCAGCTTGCCTCTCTTGCTATAGACTTTCCTTCAAGAAAAATGCTCACTTACACATATTAAATAGTTTGACATCACACGTGCAGGTGTTGTGGACCAGGAATATCAGGGTTAGGAGCCTCTGAAGTCAAGTTCCCACTCTTCAGAAACCTTTATCTTGAGTTAGCTGGTTCTCATCCTCAGCCTTGAATGTGGTTCAACCTAGCGATGTGTTCTGACCTTCCCCAAGAAGAACATCTACAAACAGATGACCGCCAATCTCACCTCTGCTTCCACCTCTGCTCAGTGGCTAGACACTACCCCCAGAATTTTCCCTTAAATTCCTGCTGGGATTTTCATCTCCAAAGCATGCACTGGTGAAGGCCGAATTTCCACAGCATGCAAACCCAGATGAAAATGCCAAGTCTGGTCTCCAGAATCTTCCCTCCAGTGGCCTGTGGGTATTAGTGGTATCTGGGTATCCATCCAAGTTATACCCAGCCCTGGCTTCGCCCCAGAGGAGGAGGCATGCATACCTCTGCTCATGGTGGTTACTTCTCTGTATGGGTTTTGGATACAGTCATCTGGAAGTGACCAAAGGGACACATATGCTACCTGTCCTCCTTTGTAGAAAAGACTGGAAGAAAGCCCTTTGCTTTGCTTTGTCTTCTGAGCCATCTCCATCTGCTCAGTTTGCTGCTTTCTTCTCTAGTGGGGCAGGAGGAGCCAAGCTGAGGCACAACTGGACATGTGTTGATCTTGCCTTTGCTCCTTACTACCTGGATTTGCTCTCACCTGTCCATTCCTACCACCTTTTAAGGAGCCCTTATGCTGGATGGGCCAGGCATATTACTGTTTCACAGAGAATATCTTATTTAATCCTCATTACAAAGCACGAAGCAGGAATTCATTCTAACTCTATTTACCGGATGAGAAAATAGAGGCTTGGAGAGTTTGTAACATGCCTACAATTGTGAACTTGGCAAGGAGAAGAGCCAGAGCTTGATTTCCTAGTCTTTAGCAAACCCCAACCATGAGTTCAGCCAACTAGCCAATGTCTTTTTTCTTCCTACCTATATGGGTCATGAAAATGTCCGTGCCAGATCCCTTAGTGGTCCCATGAGTTGCCCAGACTAAGGAAGTTCTCAAAACGATGCTGTTATAATGGTTACCCTTACATCAGCACGCCACTGCCCTGACGCACAATCTCTCCCTGGACTTAAAGTGTGTGTGCTTGGCTCTGGGAATATTACTTTCCCTCTGGCCCCTCCTGCCTGGCACTCTGTGTCTGGCACTGATTCTTGCAGGTTCAGCCAAGCATTGAGCCTCTTCAACTTCACCAATGTCGTCATCTTGCAGGTTGGATGGCCACGTTTTCCTAAGAACAGATCCATGGGGCTTTCTGAGCTTTTTGAAAATTCTCTCAGGCCTAAGGCAGTGAGGGACACATCCCAGACAGGGCTGAGGCACTCTGGGTGCCCATTTCCCTTAATGGCATTTTGTGAGCTGTTTCACAAAGATGTGTGCAAGAAAGCAAAAAGAAAGACAGAAAGAACACCAGAGAAGGCAGGGCTGCCCTGACATATACGGAAAACACTTTTACAGAACACAGAGCATGTCACCATCACAGCAGCTGGGATAATGCCAGCACTAACTAGCTACACAGCCTTGCTCAAGTCACTGCCCCTTTCTTGGCCTTAGTTTCTGCATCTATCAAATGGGTACAGCAGATGTGCTATCATGATATCTATCTTGGCTTTTGTGCACTGGTCCTAGTCAGGTCTGACCTCTCCAAGTCAGGTCATAGAAACTCTAATCTTCTCCTGCCCTTAGATGGCCATAAAGAAATTTGCTGAATTGTCTGATAGCAGGTCACAAGACCCTCCTCGTTCCAGATAATTCCTGCCTCATAACCTGGAGGAAGGAATGCTGTGTAGGAAGCTGAAAAGAATCTGAATAGACAGGCCTTGCTGGGTTTCCCCACCATCTATTAGGGATCTGTTAGGGTTTGAACATGAGATGTCCTGAAAACAACTCCTGTGTTAATACAGGAATATTCAGAGGTGAAATGATTAGATTATGATAGCTGTGACCTAATCAGTCCATCCTAGTTTGAATGGACTGGCTGGGTGGTAACTGGAGGCGGGAGGGGGGGGGCCGGGGGCGTAGCTGGAGGAGGTGGGTCACTGGGGCCCTGGAAGGGTTCCTCTTCCCTGTGGCTCCTCCCCTCCCTCTCTCTCTTCCTGGCTGCCAAGAACAGAGCAGCACTCCCCTACCATGCCTTTCCACCATGGTGTGCTGCCTCACCTTGGGCCCAGCTCAGTGGACTTGGCCTACCATGGACTAAATCCCTGGAACCATGAACCAAAAGTCCATGTTGTTCTAAGTTGTGCTTGTCAAGAAATTTGGTCATAGTGACACAAAACTGATTAACACAAGATCAGATCCATTTTGTCTCATCACACTGATACACAATTGTCCATGTTTCAATCATGCCTGTGCAATGGAGCCTCCATAAAAACCCAAAGGGACACAGGGTTTGGAGAGCTTCCAGATAACTGAACACGTGGAGGTTACTGCAGGGTGGCACACCTGGAGGGGACATGGAAACCCCCTGCCCCTTCTCCTATTTCTCACCTTATGAATCTCTTTATCTAGATCCTTTTTAATATCCTTTATAATAAACCTGTAAGCCAGTAAAATAAGTGTTCCCCTGAATTCTATGAGCCTCTCGAGCAAACTAATTGAACCCAAGAATGGGATCATGGGAGCCCCGATTTTATCCAGGGGCTCAGAAGCACAGGTAAAGTAACCTGGGGCTTCACAACTGCTATCTAAAGTTAGAGAGGCAGTCTTGGGATGAAGCCCTCAACCAGTGGGATCTGACACTTCTCTAGGTAAATATTGTCAGAATTATGTTGAATTAGAGTTCACCTGATCTGTGCCTACTGTTACAGAATTGCTTCTTGGCTGGAGGGGAGAAATCCCCACCTCTTTTGTGGTCACAGAAGTCTTCTATGCTGATTATGGTTTAAGAGCAGAGGGAAAACAGGCAGTTTGTTTTTGCAGCACAGCAGAGTTAGATTAATAATTGTCCAAACAATAGCCCCTAATCTTCCCCCAACTCCTAGGGATTCACAGTCTACCCCTAGCTGATTTAAGGCTCTGATAAGTCCTGCATAGCAAGGAAACTCCTGATGTGGTCTAATCTGTTGTCACCTAACCTTCCTTGACCACACAGCATTTTAGGTAACGTCAACTAACATCCCTTGAACAACTATTTTATGGAACATTCCTTGGCTAATTGTCAGGTTTCTTCTGGTGTGTAGGTTCTTTTCAATTTGATGGTCCCTTTGAGTCTGTGCTGGGAGTTGAGAGGCTGATTAGCTGTAGGCCTTCTGGGATTGTAAGACCCCTGTCTTCTGCTTTCTCAGCCATCACAAGAGAACACAGACAACTGCTCTCCTGGCTAGCTGGGCAATTTTTGGGCTTCCCATTAGCTCTTCCTTTTCCAATGAAATAGTCACCCCTTTGGTGCTTTCATTCCACATGGCTCGGGTGAGGCTGACCTCATTACTTGACTCTAGGGGCATACACATGACCCAGGCCTGGCCATGAAGTAACACATCCTCTTCCCTGCAGTGACTGCTTCTTTATGGACATGTGACTCCAGATGGGCCAATCAGAGAGAACCCTGGCACTTTTGCCAGAAAGATTAGGAAAGAAATGGATGCCTCCTTCTTGCTGGGGTTGCTAAGTCAGTGTGTGATAGGGGAGGGTGTCATTTCTTCTTCCATCTTGGAGAGATCTTGCCAGAGAGATCTTAGGGAAAAGCAGTACCGAAGATGATGACAAGCAGCTTCTTGAGAACATCCCTTGGGGGCCTGGATATATTCAGTCCTGAAGTCATAACATGCTTCAATCGATTCCATGTCTTGAAACCATAGATACTCCTCGACTTATGATGGGGTTATGTCCTCATAGAACTATTGAAGGTGAAAATATTTAGGTAAAAAATGCTTTTAGTACACCTAACTTGTTGAACATCATAGCTCAGCCTTGTTTGCCTTTTAAACAGGCTCAGAACACATTAGCCCAGATTTGGGCAAAACAATCTAAAACAAAGCCTATTTTGTAATAAAGTTTGAATATCTCATGTAATGCACTGAGCACAGTACACTGCAGAGTATCTGTTGTTATCTCTTGTGCTTGCATGGGCAGCGGGGGCTCACTGCTGCTACCCAGCATCACTAAAGAGAATTAGCCTCACAATCACTAGTCTGGAAAGGGACCAAAATTCAAACTTTCCACTGAACACCTATCACTTTCATGCCATCATTAAGATTGAAAAATCATTAAGTTGAACTCTTTTGTTGATTGGGGATCATCTGCAATTCGAATTTGGCTTTCCAATGCTGTAAATGAAAGCCCCTCCCCCCACCAATTTTATAAGGGGCATGGTGAGAATCAAATGTTAAAGAAGGAAAGTATAGCAAGTATTTGAGAGGTGGAATGGGATGGGTACCCCATTACAGAGTGTGGGCACAAACCCAGCTGCCAGAGGAGAGTGGCTGATCATGTGGGCCTCAGCTGGTGAGGGCAATGCTTACCCCCAGTGTGATGGCCCAGGGGTGGAACTGAGGGAGCCTGCAATGTTAAACCTAAGCATACGGTTAGCCCTGATGGGCTGCATTCTAACACGACCTTACTTCTCCAAGTGTGGTCCACGGACCCACAATCTGAGAGTTGGTTGGGAATGGAGAATCTCAGGCACTGCCCTGGATCTTTCTTTCTTTTTTTTTTTTTTTAAATAGATGGACACAATGTCTTTATTCTATTGGTTTGTACATGGTGTCGAACCCAGGGCCTCACGCATGCAAGGCAAGCGTTCTACCGCTGAGCTACAATCCCAGCCCCCCTGGATCTTTCTTTAAGAAGACCTAGGTGGTCTGTTAGCACATTCAAGTTTGAGAAGCACTACTATGGGGTAATTTATAGGAACCATGGAATCATGCAAAGGTGACCACCAAGGATTCCTTCCTCCCTGAATGTACATACTGACCCATCCATCAAGAGGTGAACCACTTTACCTCCCCTTTTATCCTGACTCACCCCATGACTTGGTTAGATCAATAGATGGGATAGAAATGGGGCTTTGAGTTCAGGGCTTGGCCCCTTCTGATTCTTCTGTCAAAAACCAGCTTTGTATAAAAAGTCAGACTATCCTGAGACCCACATGCTGCTACCTGCATGGAAATGTCACTTGGAGGGCCCAAGAGTCCCAGGCATGTGAATAAGGCCTAGTCCAGCCCTGTCCACAGCTGAAAGCAGCTGAATAAGTGACCTTTCCTGGTGTCCCATGGAGGTGAGCCAGAGAATCAGGAGAAACAACTAATCTTTGTTGTTTTAAGCTGCTGGGTTGTTATTTTATTATCTAGCAAAGGTGACAGAGGCAGTGAATCCTCTTTACTAAAGGAGGTGGCTGAGGAGTGACCATCTGCAGGGTGTTCACGTGCTTTGGGCACAGTGCTGAGCATTTTCCTCTGCCAAGTGCTGTTCTGGGCACAGAGTTGGAAGGGTGGAAAAGCCTGCATCCCTATTCTGGCAGAACTGACATTCTTGTCCAGAGAGATGGCAAAAGACAACACATAAACATGATGATTTCAGAGAGATAAGGAAAAATTGGAGTGGGGGTGGGAGGATATTAGGTAAAATAGGGAAATTCTCTCCAAGGAGACACACTTGAACTAAGGTCCTCCTGCTGAACAGAGGCAAACTGTAAACTGCCAAGAAGGGAAAGCAATGGCAGCCGAGGGAGCAGCAAATGTAAAAACCACAAAGTGCAGAAGCTCTGGGAGGTGAGAGAGAGAAGGGGGTGCTGGAGGAGGGAGGATGAGATCGGAGATGAAGTCGCAAAAGCCAACAGGAATTAGAGGCACAGGTCCAATCTACAGCCCCTGCCACACACAGCTATAGAATCTAAGTTAAAATTTAGTTTGAACCTGGTATGGTAGCGCACATCAGTAATCCCAGCAGCTCAGGAGGCTGAGGCCAGAGGATCGAGACTTCAAAGCCACCCTCAGCAACAGCGAGGTGCTAAACAACTCAGTGAGATCTTGTCTCTAAATAAAATACAAAGTAGGGCTGAGGATGTGGCTCAGTGGTTGAGTGCCCCTGAGTTCAATCCCTGGTACCCCCCGCCAAAAGAAATTTAGTTTGAGGCTAAGGAAGGAGGATTATAAGTTCAAGGCCAGCCTAGGCAACTTAGTGAGATCCTATCTCAAAATAAAAAGGGCTGGGATTATATAGCTCAGTGGTAGAGTACCCCTGAGTTCAATCTCCATAAATGCAACATTAATTCATTAAACTTATTTAAATAGATAAAAACAGCTCCTTGGTTTTATTAGCCAAATTTCAAATTCTCAATAGCCAAAAGTGGCTAGAGGCTGCCATTTTGGACTGGGCTACCATATTGGTCAGGACAGATAGAGTACATTTCCTCTGGTTGCAGACAAGTTCTATTGACCAGAACTGGCTTAAAGGACAAATCAGAAGTAGACCTGGATCAGAGTTCAAGGTCAGACCATATGTCTTGATATTTTTTCAATTTCTTGAGGTTCTAGTTTCCCCCAGGATTAAACAAAGTTCTTCCAGCCTAACAGTGGGTCCAAATTATCCATAGTAAGAAGCCAAGTCCACAGTCCAATCCTGGTCTTACCCAAAGAATATGATGAAAGTCATGATCGCCTAACTGGCAGCAAAGAGGTCTGTTTAACTGACTTCTCTGCAACCTCATTTAAGCTGCCATTATGGGGCTCCCTGACGTGAAAAAAGAACAGATCATGGCTACTATTTCAGGGCAACATGCAGAAGGGAAATTGCCACAATTAGCTGAAGCTGATTTTGATTAGCATATTTTCTTGCTGGGCTCATAACATCTGTTGGTGTGGAAACAATCGCTCTGTCTTGTCCCATTCAAAATGAGAGGCCCGGGCAATGAACCAGACAGGCCTATGGGGAGTCCAGTGTCAGACAGGATAAAAGTCCTGGAGGGGCTTGAAATAATCCCAGTGGAACCAGGCAAGTCAAAGCCACTGTCTTAGTAGAAGGACAAGAAAGGAAAATGCCTACCTCATAAGCTGGGAAGCAGCAGATGGAGATGTAAGATATCCGAGGGGTTAGTGGGATCTGCTTTATCATTTAGTGCTTGCAACATCTCTATCAGTACCTTAACCTCAGGGTGGTTACATAACCATTATTATCTGAGGAATGGGGGCAATGGCACCCACCTGATGGAGTTAGGAAAGGAACACGTGAAATAATCTCTGGAGCCACACTTGGTATAGAGCAGGTGCTCAGCTAATGGTGGCTGAATGATAATATTGATGGAAAAGGGTCAAGTGAGGAAAATGGATGAGCACAGGGATGGCTGAGTAGTGCCTGGGCCTGGTTCTTCCATTCAGCTCTTCAACACATATTAATTCTGTGAACTGACCCCATGGCCTTGGACTCCCTTAACCATTCTAGGCCACTGTTGCCCACCTGGGGCCCAGCAAGTTGACCTGGGTAATCTCTATAGTTCCTTCCAGCTCTCCTTGCCTAACAAAGTCCACAGCCACCCCAGAATGCCTGATACATCTGGATTCAAACATAGAAGGTAAGCAAGCCATGGAGACCCAGAATCCTGCAGTCTTGGATTTGGAAATGGCCTTTAAAGATCTTTTGGGCAGCTCCCATCTGATGGTGAGAATCTCATCCTCAGTTATGCTGACAGAGGGTCACTTTGCCTGTATACTCTCACTGCCTTTTCTATTTCCAGAGCTCTCTATTCATGGGGACAGTTAACACAGAACCTGGGTACACTCCAAGTTAATGTCCCTTTTGAAAGGTAGCACCCAGTACAGGACACTGTTCCCAGTCTCTCTGTCTGTGATGAGCATGGGAATAAACTACTTCACAGTGTGAGGGTAGGAATTAAGAGTGGAAACACACCTAATAGGTCTGGCACATAGTAGGTACTCCAAATGAGGGCTGCAGATGACAGATCCCTCTAACTCTGGCCCATTTATTGTCATTTTCTTTCAGAGGGGCCTAAGATGGGGCTAATATGTCATATCAGTGGACTTAGGACCCCATTGGTATCTTGGACTCAGCAGAGATCAGCTTCAGCTTCATTACATAAAGAGAAAGGAGGGATGAGCATGCCTAAGAATGAGATTTCTCCTGCTCCCTACCTCCTTTTCTGCCTCTCACAGTCAGACCAAACTAAGAGTCTTCTCAAGATCAAGGAGGACTCAGAAAAACCAGTATCACAGGACAAGGTATATGGTGCTGCTGTGTAGATCTGCCAGAAGCTGAAGATGGCAGATATTCATGTGGACACAGGAAGCCCATGGGCTTCCTGAACCCATGGACACTGAGAAGCTGTGGGAAAATAGGGAGAGGCCACAGAGGAGAGGCTGATGTCTCTGAGTTCCATCCCACTGTTGGCTGTAGAAGGCTCTTGAGCCTTGAGACACCACCCTCAACTAGCTCCTGGTGCCCAGCTGGCAAGAGCCAGCATCCTCTGGATGAAATGGCATTGTTCCCTGCCCTAACCCCTACAATTTTGCCTAATCTCTTCAATTTTGCCTCTCTTTTTGGTATTCAAATTCATTCACCTACTTCCTATCACTATTCTGAAGCTCTCCTACTGTCCCCAAAACAAAAGATTTGATACACCAGAATGTCACAAAGAGATGGATTTAAAAACAAAACCGGAGAGGCAATCTACAAAAAGGAAGGGCCATTGAATCCATTTTGGGTGAGAGAGGGAGAGAAGGTGGCTTGTCCATCCCTTACAGTTCTGCAAGGCTGCTTTTGCTCACATTGCTGTGGGGTGTGTCCATGTGGCCAGTGGCTGCTTCTGACCTCGATTAGGGCTAGAAACAATGCTCTAGTGAATTTTCCATTGGAAAGCCAGGCCTCTGCCATGGAGTGTGTCCTTTGAGAACAGGTGCCCTTTGCCCTGAGAGTTGGTGCAGGTGGCAAACCAAGCCTTAGAGGTGATCACAGTGCCCCCCCACCTGCAGGTGGTTACCCATCAGAAAGAGACATGGGGAAGGGGTGCATGCATCAGATGAGTCAGCTTTTCTAGGAGGTTTGGGTTTTGTCCCTGCACACTCCTGGCCACCAGTTCAGCCCATCTAATCCTGTTGCGAGTATGAGATTCCAAGGCACCATGCCAGCAACCGTTCTGGCTAGGAACTGGGAGAAGTTCCGAATACTCACCAGGTGTACCTGATAAGGCAGCGGCAGGCAGCAGTTAGCTGGTCTCAGTTGCAGAGGATCTGGAACTTCAGGCCAGCTCTAGGAGGTTAGACAATGTCCTGAATGGACTACATTGTGATGTCACACCACTGAGGTAGCCACATAGGAAGGCCTTTTGTGGCTGCTAGTGTCAGGGACAGGGCAGGGCAGGAATGGCTGCCCCCATGGAATGTGTATGTTCTCAGCCAGCAGCTTGAAAGAAGCAATGAGATATAGAAAATATCAGCCTGGGAGAAATCTTATGAAACCAACCTGCCACCGTTTGCTAACATCCCCACCCCTGCCTAGCCTGGCTCAATTCCATTAAACCAAGCCTATCTTTTAAAGTTTTTGCACACAAATTCATTTATGTGGGTACTTCCAAGTCTGCACATTTAAAATTCTCAGCAGCTTTTATTTCTACTGAATATCCCTGATTTTTCCCCTACTGCCTACCTGATGTGGCCTCAAGACAAGCAAAAGAATTTAAATATATTAGCTCAGGAAAACAAATAGGAATACAAATCCACCCTGCATCCCCCTGCCACCCCCAGTTAAATCCAACACAGATGTCTTCTAGGTTCTCCTCTATAGTAAGTATGCCCAGGCTCCTTTCTATTGTTGGCATTTGATAATTAGGCACAGTTTATACTTAATAAGCCTCAAAAGAAAAGAAAAACCCACCAAAGGAGGCAAAATATAAAATGTCTCCTTTTTCTTCTGGTACTTAGGTTTGGGATTAGGGAGTGCTTTTTATTTTATTTTATTTTTATTATTATTTTTTATTTTGGGAGGAGTGGGGAGCACCACTGAGGAGTCCTTTTAATTTTGAGACAAGTTCTCACTAAGTTACTCAGGCTGGCCTCAAAATTACCATCCTCCTGCCTCAGCCTCCCAAGTCACTGCGATTACAGGCACATTACACCCAGCCAGGTTTTCCTGAATTTTAGAGTCTGAACAGTGGATCTCAAACTTTAGGTTATATTAGAATCATCTGCAGTATTGTTAAAGCTACAGATTCCACTCTCAGGGATCCTGATTCAGTAGATCTGAGGTAGGACCCACAAATGCACATTTCTAACTAGTTCCCAGATGACACTGATGCTGATGGTCCAGGGGCTACACTTTGAGAACACGTTAGGAGTGCCAATCTCCTGGATTTGATCCTAAAATAGTACTGCCAGTTATGGCAGTACTTTGAGGTTGCTGGAGAACAAACAGAAGTTGTGGCTTTGAGGTCAAAATAGCTTGGTTCTCTGTGTTCAATCAACATGATTTACTGAGCATCAATTTATTGCCGGGACTGAGACATTGCTGGGACCCTGCCCATAGCCTCTTCTGTGACACTTCTGAATATAAAGACAGCCTGACTCCCAGCTGCTAGCACCTGTATCTCTTTACTTGGGGGCTTTCTCCAGTTGCTGGAGCATACCCTGTCTGCAGGTAGGGCAGCTGGCAAGAGCCAGAAATGTCCTCAACCAATTACTATCAGGCCCAAGTGAATACATACCCCAGCTCCCTCCTTGCTTGAGTGGGATGATTTAGAGGTATTCTGCTCCATCTCCCAGAGGTCCCCAAAGAACCTAACCTTGGGTGCCTTCAGTGGTAACTGGTTTGATAACACACTTTTCTATTGCTGCATCCCTCCCCGTCTCAGCTTCCCACTCCCCTATAGATGTTCCCTGGGAACAGCCCCCAAACAGACTTCTTCTACTCTAATCCTCGTCTCAGAACCAGCCTTCTGGGGCCACCTGAATGAAGACATTTGAATAAGGACTGGTGCTTGCCCTTGATAAGGTCACACTTAGAAGGGAAAAGACATAAACCAGTTTAGAACAGTTTGGAGTTTCTGGGGATCGCAGGTGAGTGTCAGGTCTCAGGGCAAATGAAAGTGTTCTGCTGGCTGCCCTTTGGAGTGCCATCGAGGTTGCCCTGAGGAAATGCACCAGCTGATATGCTCATGGGGTGGTCTGGTATCCTGGCCAGAGAGCCTTTCTTTTCACAAAGGGAGACTGGAATATGTAATCTACAGGGCACAGATTTATGACTCTAATTCCTCTTGCTTCCCACCCTTCCTAGACGGTTCCTCTTGAAATATGAATATGAAGGTAGAGCTTGCACCATCGAAAATATAGCTCTTGTTCACACTTTTGGGGAACATGAGATGCTTGGAGAGTAGTTGATAAGGGTTGTTATGGTTTAGATTAGGTGTTTCCCCAAAAGCTCATGTGTGAGACAAGGCAAAAATGCACAGAGATAAAATGATTGGGTTATGAGAGCCTAAACCTAATCAGTGTGTTAATCATCTGATGGGGATTAATCATCTGGTGGGTAACTAGGCAGGCAGGGTGTGGCTGGAGGAGGTAGATCCCTGGGGGTGTGTCTTTGGGATATATATTTTGTTCCATGGTGGGGGAGCTCTCTCCCTCCCCCCATTTTCTTCCTGGTGCTACGTCCCTAGCTACTTTTGTTTGCCTAACCCTTCCACCATGATTTTCTGCCTTACCTCTGGCCCCAAAGAATGGAGTCAGCTGTCTATGGACTGAGACCTGTGAAAACATGAGCCCCAAATAAACTTTTCCTCCTTAAAATTGTCAGGTATTGCCCTATTCCAAAGGGCAGCCAGCAGAACACCGCTGCCCTAAGACCTGACACTCAGTGACCAAAAAGCAGACTAAAACAAGGTTCTCAGCTGAGTGGATAGGATTAATATGCTTTCCTAGTGACTGGCCTGGTGTCCTGACTATGCCCAGCCTCACACCTGTACTGTGGCAGGGCTGATCCACTTTTCCCTTGCCTCAGCAGTGGGTCTTCGTTCCCACCCCCAATTCTTCCATATTCTCCTCCCCATCATTATCATTAGCCCTCCCAGACTCTCCCCCAAAAAACATACGACCCAATGAAAAGGTGCATAGTATGAAAATACACTTCAGGACCAGTTTCCTCCAGTCAGGCACTTCATGTACAGAAATTCTGGAGTTGCCACTGCATAAATCCAATGGCAGTTTGGCTGTTCACCATCACAGATCATTCTTAGGGGACAAAGAACCGCAGCGTTCTTCTTTTCCCACATTTTGACTTGGCTCTGGGAAGAATAAAACCTTTCTGACTAAAGCATTGTGTCAGTACAATATTAACCTTTTCAGCCTTATCCAGGATGCAAAAAGTAATTAGCTACAAACAGCCACAAGATAGGCCTCTAGACAACAGGATTATATTCATGGAAAGAGACCTCAGGATAGAGTTAGAAGTAAAAGGGATCTTAGCTAGTGCTTCAGTAGACCAGGGATTACAACGTCCACCTCATATTTTACATTCTTTCTCACCCACATTGCTTGCCTAGGGCAAAAAACTAGAAGGAAATACACTATAATATGGAAAGAGTTTGTGTTTCATGGATGAGACTATACACAATTCTTTCTATATTTTCCAAAAATTTACCTGTATGATTCTCTTTTTTTAATGTATGTATAATAAAGTGTTCATTTTTTAAATAAATTCCAACCTGCTGGAGACAAGTGCTTATGGTGGTCTATAACATACTATACTTTTTTTTTTTTTTTTTGGTACTGGGGATTGAACTCAGGGATACTCAACCACTGAGCCACATCCCCAGCCCTATTTTGTGTTTTTATGTAGAGACAGGGTCTCACTGAGTTGCTTAGCGCCTCGCCATTGCTGAGGCTGGCTTTGAACTCGCAATTCTCCTGTCTCAGCCTCCCTAAGTGCTGGGATTACAGGCTTGAGCCACTGCGCCCGGCTAACATACTATACTTTTAATGTATGTTTATGTGATAAAATCCTATGGATTTTTTCCTCTGCATATCTACCAAGCTAAGTTTTCAAGCCAGGTTCAAATCTAATATACTTTGCTAAATCATCCATGGGCCTGACAAAAACAGTCTTATTTATATCTACCATATTTTCATACATTATTTGTTCCTAACTACATCAGGTACTCACTATGACTGTGATGACATCTTTAATTTTTCTCTTTCTTCCTTTCTGCCCCTTTTTCCATTGCTCTCCTAGAGACTGAATCCAGAATCTGACTCATTCTAAACTGTGGATACATCTTTATTCTTCCTATTTCCAATAGTCCTTAGCACAGGAAATTTAGAGAAAATAAATGCCACCTGGCACTGTGTATAGTAACACAGGTTGTTTACTGCACAAATTCCAAGAAATGGTACAAATGGTTCCTTTGACTGGGAGATGGTACCTTCAGAGTCCCTGTCCTATCACTTCTATTTTGTGACCTTGAAGAGGTTGTCTCCTGAACCAATCTCTTATCTTTACGATAGGGCTGATGGGATGATTGAATTAAGATAGTGTGTGTTCAAATCCCTCTGCAAACTATTAAACATGCTTCAATGGTACATGAGGTGTTCATATAACAAATCTAGATGCTAGCTTTCATTCTGACCTCTTCTACTACTTGCTCTTTACAACTACTTGCTCACCATTTAGATCTCTGAAATTGTCAACTGTTTCCACCTCATTCCACCTTCTGCACGGGCTATCCTTCATCTAGAAAACTTCCACTCCCATGTCTTCCCCCAATTGGTTCCTTCAGATGATTTAGATGTCAGCTCAGTGTCACTTGAGGCTTTACCTGAACATCCTAAAATAGGTTTCTCCCCACTATTACTTTCTGTCACATCACTCTCGGTCTTTTTTTCCCATTTTTATTATTATATTTTTAGAGATGGGGTCTCCCTAAGTTGCCCAGGCCAGCCTCAAACTCCTGAACTCTAATGATCCTGTGGCTAGACTACAGGCATATGCCACCACACCCAGCACATATCACTCTTTTATTAGTACAATAGTTATTCCTTTAGGAGGGGGGTGCTTTCCATGTCCCCCCAGTGGATACTTGAATCCATAGATAGTACCAAACCTTATGTATACTATGTTTTTTCTTATATGCTCAATTGTGTTACCACATAGTACCAGAGGTAATCATCCTTACATGTTGTATGCACAGGTGCTCCTTCACATCATTATTCATGTGCTTTGGGGCCATTATTAAGTAAAATAAGGATTACTTGAATTTGATCTCTGTGATACCATGACAGTCCCTCTCATAGATGGCAACTAGGTGATAATTGTGTGGGCAGCATATACAGCATGGATACTGGAGGCAAATGATTCATGCTTATGAGATTTCATTGTGCTACTCAGAATAGCAAACTTATGAATTGTTTATTTCTGGAATTTTCCATTTAATATTTTTGGCCCATAGTTGACCACGATTAAAGTGAAACCAATATAGGGAGACTAGTATACTTGAAATTGTCTTGTTTGTTTGGTACTGATTGTCTACTTCCTATCTCCTGGCCTACAATGTTTTTGTCTATTTTGCTCATTGCTCAAAAATCATGCACTGACCAAATGAACAAATATTCTTCTGACAAGTAGGCCATACATTGTATGCATCCAGTTCTGTTTTCCAACTATTTTTGCAAAAAGAAGAGACTGTGAGGCAAATACTGTTCATTCCTACCCAGCGCCTGAACGGATCTGTTCAAGACGTGTTTGTCGGCCACAGGTCTGAATGTTTGCCATCCTGGTAAGGCTCCACGTCAGCCACCGCATGGTGAAGACCTGGAGAATAAGGAGGGCATTGTGCTGCGCTCAAAGATGGACACCTTCTGAGAACAGCTCGGGGAAAGTACCTCCCCATTAGACACACCTCTCCCAGCCAGGTGCTTTGTTCTCCTCTTTCCTGTCTCTCCCCTACTGGAGCAAGGAAATCAGAACAATCTGCCTTACCTTTGTTCCTTGTAACTCAGTGTGCCGATTCTTTGAGGTTCTGGTGCCGGGTATAAGGCCTGCCAACACCACAGTGGAATTTTCTAACCCATGCCAAAGATGGAGCTCATTAACTTCCGTGCCTGAAAGAAAACACTTCTTTAGAAACTGGCATGTTTGCTTTGCTGAAGGAGGGTGCAGACTCCCTGTGAGGAAGGTGGGTCCCTCAGGGAATCCCCTCAGCCCACTGTAAAGTGTGTTGTTTGCACTGATGGCTGCCAACTGTCCTGGATGACTTAAGCAGAGGCAGGAATTCACCCCCTCTTCCCCTAGAGTGATCATCCAGTACATTTCCAGAAAGTTCTTCTACTCTGTGTCTTCCCTTCTCTTCTGAATGTTCATAGTTCCCGGAGGGGATCACACCCAAGTGTCTGCTTTTCAAACTGGAAAATAATTTGGGTCAGTACCCCAGTGCCTGGACTTGGTGCCATCCAATAGCCAGAATCTTTTACACAGTGGTAAGTAATGTAAAACATTTTATATTTAAACAATGTGTCTTTATACATAGAAAATAGTGTAAAAGGAAAAACACTTAAAATGTCACATCAGAAGATTGGAACGTCCCATAATCTTCTCATGTTTTTCTTGATAACTTCTCCTGTACTAGATTCACATTTATTCGCATATATTACATATTTATATATATTACTCTTATGCCATAAAAATACAATAAAACTATTTCCGTTTTGAGAAAACCTGCCCCTGTGAATATATTTTGGAGAAGAATAGAAAAATCTCATGAGTATTTAAGATCTATCTTAATGTCTTCCTGGGACAGATGCTTTAAGGACCATAACCCACTACCTCAACGTCCACCTTCACTCTCTACCTTTAGAGGCAGTTTGGCAAGAACATTTGAGAGGTGCTGCATAGCAAACCAGTAAAACTTTAGTATGAATTACTCTTTCATCACCCCCCTCTCACTCATGCTCACACATAAATATTGGCACCTAGGGCTTCTTGAAAATCATTGGACTCTGGAAGAAATGATACTGGAAGAACAAAAATTGTCTAAATTAAAACATCTTAAACTAAAACTGTGTCCTGACCTGGGACTCTTTGACCACCGTGACTATCAACAGAGAGCTCAAGAGAGCTGATGGAACTGTGAGCTAAGTATTCAACTTTCCAAATTTAATTTTTATGCAGTTCACATTCAGATCAGAGGCTGAGAGGACTGTGCTGAGGCAGGCCAGTCAGCTTGATGTATTAGCTGGTTGAAGGGCCTGCCGGGCCAAAGGCAAAGAGTGGAACTCAATCGCCCTAGTGGGCCTTTCTGAATTTTATTATACTTTTTTTTTTTTTTTTGCTTCTGGCTTAAGGACCTTCTTCAAAACTCTCACTAATGATTAAAAAATTTAAAAAAAAGGCTGATTAGCAGAGTTTGAGAAGAGCCATACAGTGATTAAGTGGTTGGGGAAGAAAGGTTTAAGGAGCCGCAGATTTTAAGTCTGGAGGGAAGAACCTGGAAGAGGGTATCGAATAATAATTTTTAAGTGCCAGGCTCTTACTAATCAACTGACACCACTTTGTGAATGCTCAGTGAAGACTCAGCATTGAGCAGGGTGTTTCAGCTTTGCCCTAAAGCTATGTAAAAATAAGTCTTGAAGAAATAAGCACACAGTGAGGCAGGAGTGATTTAAGATAGACCTAAGAGAGAACTTCCTGAAGCTAAAAGAAGCACCCTGCAGAAACTAGATCACAAGGAATACAGAAGGAAAAAGTACCACTCAGGCCTTCCATAAGCTTTTATTATTTCTGAAGAGTCGGGATATCTGGATGTAGAATCTAGCAGCAAACTCTAGTGCCCAGTTGTGGTGGGGCAGCCTCCAAAAGTAGGCATGGGTAGGGGGAAAGTATTTAGAGGTTTTGTGGAGAAAGGAGTTCTGTGGGCTCTTCAAGGGCTGAGAATAACCAAATTGCATTCAATTTTACATATACCTGTGAGAGAGTGCTTGGCAAACCTAGAGCCAACTATAGAATGAATGACTGAAGGCAGCGCTTGAAAGATGAGAGGGTGGGGTGGCGATGGTGCTCAAGGTAGGGGACAGGGCTCCTTGGGCAGAGGCCGCAGGTGCATACAGATGGAAAGAGGCAGGGGTAGGGGAACATAGATGCACTGGCATATGGAAGCCTACAAAAATCAGGCCAAGAAAGAAAAAGTTGATATGGTCGGGACTCTTTTAGGTTGCTAATGAGGAGGCGAGACAAGGTAGAAGGAGTAGTTTTGGAGGTAAATTTTACTAAAGGATGGACTGGAAAGACAGAGGGACAAAAAGATAGCTTGGTCCTTTATATCACTTTACTCTGTGAATTTACTTGAAAGCACTTACCAGGAGCTGAATGTAGTCTGTTAAATTATTGATTGCCTGCCTCCTCTATCTCCACTAGACTATTAACTCACTGAGGGTAGGGGTCAAAGATTTGGTCTCTGTTGAAGTCTTAGCAGCTAGGGTAGACTTTAGTGTGCCATAGTGCTCCATAAATATTTATTGAACTGTTTTCATCAACTTTTGTGTTTCTGTGACCAAAACACCTCACAAGAACACCTTAGAGGAGGAAAGGTTTATTTGGGACTCATGGTTTCAGAGATCTCAGTTAAGCTGATTGAGAAATGCAGATTTCATTGGGGCCAAGGTAAGGTAGCACACCATGAGAGAAGGACCAAGGCAAGGGAAATGCTCAGCTCATGACAGGGTCAGGAAGAACAGGTGAAGGGACCACAGGAAAGATGAACTCTCCCAGGGCATGCCTCCATTGACCCACCTCCTCCAGCCATGCCCCATCTGCCTACAGTTACCACCCAGTCAGTTCACACAGACTAGGATGGACTGATTAGGTTATAGCTCTCATAATCTAATTGTTTCACCTCTGACTATTCCTGCATTAACAGGAGTTTGGGGGAATACTTCATATCTAAACTATAACATGAATGAAAATAAAATAAACTAGGAATGAGAGATGAAGTTCTGGTCTACATACAGGTCAAAGTCCTGAGCTCTTCATCTCTGGGAATCTTACAGGAGAGCTGAGATATCTAATTAGTTAGACTAGTTAAGAATGCTTTCTGCTCAAAGATGAAAAGATGAAGCCCTTTTGTTCCTTCCAATCCAATAGCCTTTGGATTTTGTCCCAAGATGCCCACTGTAAGGGCATCCTGGGCATGCCAGGCTGACCTCATGGACATAAAGTATTTCTCCCGAATGGTAACTTCCCATCTGTGATGGAGGGGTGTGATCACACAATTCCTAGAATATCACAGTAGGACAGCACAACTGGACAGTATCTTTGATTAAATTAAGACATTTTTGACAGCTTACCAAGTGTTCTTTATTATCTAAGGCTGAAGGGGAGACACATGGAGTCCTGGAAGAATGGTAGAAAGGAGAAGGTTTCAATAACTCATGTAGGGTCTGTTGTACTGGCTCATTTCTTCATTCATGATTCCACAGAGGAAGCAGAGATGAAGCCTGGAAAGATGCTGTTTTTAAAGTCTTTCAGGGTTATTTAACTTTGTTATTTCTTTTTTTAAAATGTATTTATTCTAATTAGGTATACATGACAGTAGAATGCATGTTGAATTTTGATTCATTGTACACAAATGGAGCACAACTTTTCATTTCTCTGGTTGTACACAATGTAGAGTTGCATCATGTGTGCAGTTATACATGTACCTAGGGCAATGACATCCATGTCATACCACCATCTTTCCTGACCCCATGTTCCCTCCCCATCCCCCCTTTTGACCAAAGTTTCTTCATTCTTCCCACGACCCCTCCCCCATTGTGGATCACCATCCACTTATCAGAGAAAACATTCGGCCTTTGGTTTTTTGGGATCGGCTTACTTCACTTAGCACGATATTCTCCAACTCCATCCACTTACCTGTAAATGCCATAATTTTATTCTCTTTTAATGCTGAGTAATATCCCATTGTGTATATATACCACAGTTTATTTATCCATTCATCTATTGAAGGGCATCTAGGTTGGTTCCACAGTTTAGCAATTGTGAATTGTGCTGCTATGAACATTGAAGTGTCTGTATTACTGTAGTATGCTGTTTTTAAGTTTTAGTTTGGTTCTACAGTTTAGCTATTGTGAATTGAGCTGCTATAAACATTGAAGTGGCTGTGTCACTGTAGCTCGCTGTTTTTAAGTCCTTTGGGTATAGACCGAGGAGTAGGATAGCTGGGTCAAATGGTGGTTCCATTCCAAGTTTTCTAAGGAATCTCCATAATGCTTTTCAGATTGGTTACACCAATTTGCAGTCCCACCAGCAATGTATGAGTCTGCCTTTTCCCCCACATCCTCGCCAACACTTATTGTTGTTTGTATTCTTGATTACTGCTATTCTGACTGGCATGAGATGATATCTTAGGGTAGTTTTGATTTGCATTTCTCTAATTGCTAGAAATGTTGAATATTTTTTTCAGATATTTGTTGATTGATCGTATATCTTCTGAGAAGTGTCTGTTCAGCTCAGCCCATTTATTGATTTTTTTTTTTTGGTGTTATAATTTTGTCATTTCTAAGTGTGAAAATTTGGGCAAGCCACTGCACTTCCCTAGGCCTAAGCTCCCCATCTGTAAACTGAAAATACCAATAATACTTTTCTGTCATGGTTATAATAAGGATCATCTGCAAAGTACTTTAGAAACAAAAAAAATGCCAAACATCATTCATCCCTTATTTTGCTTTTCCTTGTTTTCTTTGAGAGCCTACAGATGGTCAAATCATTGTCATTTTTAAAAACCTCGATCTCTAAGCTCATTTCCAACATCACCCACACAAACAAAAACAAGTACTCTAATGCAGGTTGTCTTTTACTACCACTAGAAGTGAAAGTGTTGGTAACTTGGGCTCACACAATCTATTTTATTTGTGTAAATTTTAATTTTTCTTTTGACAATTCCTACAGTCTATAGGGATTTTTTCCCCAATGTGCACAATAATATTACTCATTTCAAGGAACTGCAGAATTTAAATGATCTGGGAATATCACATAGGTTCTCTGCTTTAGGTCTTGTGAGAAAGCACATGATACATGGGTTGATGGGGAATAGAAGGATGTCCACTCTGTTTTAAAACTTTTAAATTCTAAATTTATGTTTAAAGGTACTTCAAGGGCCCTATACCCATTCATTTATTTGTTAATCATTCAAGAAATATTTGAGTTTGGAGCAGATATCAGTGCCCTGCCCATATCCCTTCTGTCATTCTTTCACATATCAAGGGCCTATTATTACAAACACTAGCAACCGTCTTTCTAAGTGCTTTCTTTGGAATGTGAGCTGGAAATGCCAGCCTAATGCCTTTAGGAGCAGCCTTCAGCCAGTGATGGATAGGAATTGGTGAATAAGTACTTCAGCTTCCTTGCCTTTCAGCTTGAATGACTGTGAGGCATATTCTATACTACTTCCAGAGTTCTTTTATGGGATTATACCTCAGCTGCCCACAGCATTAACTTGCTGCTGATGCAGTATTCACAGGCTTTCATCCCTATCTTACGTCCCTGTTCCCCTTTCTGTAATTCCTGAGATAATCTTCCAAATAAACTTTTTTCACTCAAATCTTTTTTTCAGGGTCTGTTTCTGGGGATATTAAATTTATGGTGAGGTTTTTTTGTTTTTGTTTTTTTCTGGTAGTGGGGATTAAACCCAGTGCCTCACAGTGCTATGCAACATAGTTGTTGTTTTTTAAATTTTGAAACAGGGTGTGGCTAAGTTGCCTAGACTGTCTTCAAACATACTATCCTCCTGCCTCAGCCTCCCAAGTAACTGAGATTACAGGTGTGCATCAGCATTCTGGGCTATAATGAGTTCTTAACATAATCAAGGCATTGGGCTAGGTTTTCATAATGATATATATTGGACAGTCAGTGAGTCCACAGCTTAGATAGGATGATGAGACATGAGCAGAAGTGTCAACATGAACATACACAATATTTCATTTTTGAAATATTTTAAAATCCTGCTGAGACTTTCCTCCACGCTTCTCCTCACCCCCTCCACTCCACTCTGGTCTAGATGACTTATATTCAGTGGTGTGGTGGAGCTTATAAGAGTTTATAAGAGTGGATTGTTACATTTTTGGGAATTTCATGGTAGTATGTTAAACACAACTGATATTAAAAATTAAATCATATAGGCTTATAATAAAATCATTGTATTTTTAAAAAGTTAATAAATACTTGAAATCATCACTTCCTAATTACTTTACTCTATATCAAAGCTCTTGAGGTTGTATTTATTTTATCTCCATGGCCAAGATAGTACACAGTGGTGTATGACTGCAAATTTCTTCCCATATTTGCTTCAGTGACAAGATAGTTTGGAATCAATGGGTTCTGATGGTAGTACATACACCACAAAAACTGGTAAATACCAAAAATCAGGGCGTTCCCCTACTTTACCTGCTCTCCTCAGACAGTTGTTAAATATTTACAAGGGCAACATCAGTTGCATCTTGCCTGGAATTTTTCAATACCTCCCTAACTTATGGTGCCTAATCCTGTTATGAAAACTGCCCTATCCATTCTGCATACAGCTCATCAAGTGGTCTTTTGAAATGCAGATCAGATTGCATTTAGTCCTGTGTAAACCTCCTCATTGGCTTCCCGTTACCTCCCAGAGCCTCCCAGATCTGGGACCTTCCTGCCTACAGATCCCATGCCTTTTCTCCCTTCTTCCTTGTAACCTCTTCATGTAACCTCTTTTCTGTTCCCTGAACCAGCTGCTAAGTTACCCTTTGTCCCAGGAATTTTGCACTTCCTCCTCCTTATCCTGAGACAAGATCAGCTTCTCATCGTTTAAGTCTCAACTCAACCATCATGTCCCCAGAGAGTCTTTCTCTGACAATCTTCTTTACACTCACTGCACTGCCCATTTCCAAATCCCCTGTCCTTCTCTGTCACATGAGTCCATTCTCTTTTCCTTGCACCACTTTGACTCATCTTGCTTATTTATCAGTTGACTTGTCTACTGTCCCTCTCCCCATAACAATGTGAGTATGCTCCATCAAAGAAGACCCCTCCCTTGCTCATGGCTATCTCCTTAGTATCTAGAGCAGTAACTGACATGTAGTGGGTACTCAGCTGTATGCATTCGTTGGATAAATGGATGCACATGGCTTCTGCTTTTTCCCCCTCCCATTCATTTCTCAACCCTCTGTAATCTGGTGGCCACTTTTCTACTCACCCCATTCTCTAAAGCTGTTTCCTCCAGGTCTCTGGTGACTTCCAAGTTGCCACATGTAACACTACTCCTATCTTTCTCTTGCTGTTTTTCCAGGCTACCTTTGACAGTGCTTACCCTTCGTCACCTCTTGAAACTCTCTGCCCTCTGTAAATGCCTCCTCTTCTGATTTTCTTTCCCATTGCTCCCTCTTGAACTTAGTGGTAGATTATATCACTGATGCCATTTTTTGTTTTTGTACTAGGGATTGAACTCTGGGGTACTTGACCACTGAGCCACATCTCCAGCCCTCGTATGTGTTTTATTTAGAGACAGGGTCTCATTGAGTTGCTTAGCGCCTCACCGTTGCTGAGGCTGGCTTTGAACTTGTGATTCTCTTATCTCAGCCTCCCAAAGTGCTGGGATTACAGGTATGCACCACCACACCTGGCTAATGATGTCACTTCTTTACTCCTACCTGTATTTCCCCTTCTTGTGACTCTTAGCTCACCTATATGACATGCTTTGGCTAAAAGAATGATGTAGAAGCACCACAGTTCTGAGCCAAGACTTTAAGAGTCCTTGTATATTTCCAATTATTTTCTTCTGATCTAATCATTGCCATGAGAAGAGAATATTACCTTTAGCATGCTGATCCCAAGAGGAGTGGGTAAGCCAAGAGTTAGGAGAAGGAGTAGGGCTTCTGAGGACTCCTAGTCAAGCCCAGGCTAGGAGTGAGTCCTCAGTCTATCCAGTGCCAAATGAGTGAGCCAGCCAAACTTGACCAAGCCTCAGCTAACTCACAAAAGCCTGAGCTCAACAAGAAACCATATGTGTTTTAAGCCACTAAGTTTTAGGCTATTTTGTTATGTAGCAAGGGCTGATTAATACAGGTTCTTTTGTGGATTTTCCTTTCTCTGTCCAGTGCTCAAGCATTGGCTTCCTCCTGTCCCCATCCACATGCAGTTCCCAGCTCTATATGTTGTGTATGAACATTGCTGTCCTTGGGGTTTGACCTTGTGTTGGCATGCTTAGGTTTCCAAATTCTTTTGCCAACCCAGATTTCAATATGAAACTTCAGACCCACAGAACAAGACAGTCCTGAGCCATATAACATTTTAGTCAATGACACACCATATACATAAGAATGGTCCCATAAAACTGTATCATCTAGTAACATCATAGCTGTCTTAATTTATGTGAGTATATTCTACAATGTTTGCACAACCCACTGAGCTACATCCCAGCTTTTTTTTTTTTTTGGTACTGGGGATTGAGCTCAGGAATACTCAACCATTGAGCTACATCTCCAGCCCTATTTCGTGTTTTATTTAGAGACAGGGTCTCACTGAGTTGCTTAGCACCTCATCGTTGCTGAGGCTGGCTTTGATTCTCCTGTCTTAGCCTCCCAGAGTTCTGGGATTACAGGCATGCGCCAGTGCGCCCAGCTCCCAGCCCTTTTTATTTTCTTTTTGAGATAAGGTCTCGCTAAATTGCCCAGGGTAAAAAAAAAAAAAAAAAAAAAATTGCCCAGGGTAGTCTCAAACTTGCCATCCTCCTGATGAGTTGCTGGGATTATAGGTGTGCACTACTGTGCCCCACCTCTACTTATTCTTTTAAAACAATATTTGCAATTTGGTAAAGAAAGCAAAGTACTACCATGAATTAATAGACTATACTGGCAATTATTCTTGTATGTTTAATTTTTCCTAATAAGAATATTTTGTTTGAAATGCAAAACTAAAATCTAATACATCCTTTTTTTGAGTCAAGTGATTGAATCATAATGTTTCTTACAAAACAAATTCAGCCTTTTAAAAAGTATACAATTTGATGAGTATTACTACAACCATATAACCATCACTATAATCAAGATATGGAATGTTTATATCATTCTGAGAAAGTTCCCTCATTCCCCTTATGATCACCTTTGGATAATAATCTCTTCTACTCTCTCCTTTGTCCCTCAGGTCTTTCCAGGTAGCTGTCCCACATGCATCATGCTTCTCCTCACCAAGGGCATACTTGGTTTGGACCTGGTTACCTTCAATGTCTGCCCTGAGCCCCTGCTTATTCCTTTCTCCCTTGTGTCTGGAGGAAGCCCTCTGCCCAGAGCTCCCATCTCATCTGGGTCCTCTGATCACACTGTTTTGTCTTGAAATCACCCATTCACACTGGAGAACTCCTCAGTGGACTGCCATCTGGGAATAGAAAAGATCCGTTTCCTAGGCTCTAGCCTGAGGCCTGATACTGCGCAGACGGCACCTGGAGTCTGGGCCACAGACGGAATCTTCCTTGTGCTGCTAGTGGTTTGTGTGATCCAGCAGAATTTGGCCTGTGGTGAAAGATCAGAGCTGAGGAGATTCCTCTCACTGCCCTCAACTTCTAGTCCAGGGGATAACTATGGTTTTTCCCATCTATATCTTGGGAGAGCTGATGAGGCTGTGAAAAGATAAAGATGGGGGCTCCCCAGGTATGGCAGTGTAGCCATGAGGATCAGACCATATGGGGTGGGATGTGGGGCTGACCAGCTCTGATGAAGCTTAGCTGAGGGAAGTTGGGTTGTCCACTCAAAGGTGACTGAGGACGATGAAGCTGAAGGTGGGAGTCTCCATAGCATAGTTGGGGATGGCAGAAGACGAGTGGGGAGGGACTGCGGTAAGCAAAGCTCAGACGAGGCCACTCTTCTGTCCTGAACTGAATGTTGTGTTGAGGCTGAACCAAACATTAAATTAGGGAAAGAAATAGACAGGGAGCCTCTTTTTGTAATAAACACCACTCACTCCTAGGGACTTCATGATCCTATCATTTATTGGACAATATTTACAGAACATATATTTAGCACCTCTTCTCTGCAGGTGCTGTGGCAGGCACTGTGGAAGCCATTATGGTGCTCCCTCCACCACACCCTCTGGCACTCACCATTCTATCCAGAACTTCTTTCTGCAAGGCTTTCTCTGGATGATGAGAGGAGGATGAGTTAAAGCTCCTCTTCCCCCCTAGAAACTCTTAACCAACAAAGACTGGGAGTGGGTCAATCAATCACCATGTCCTCATCCCTCTGGTGGAACATTTCTGAGGTGTGTTCTGTATCATTTCCCAGCATCTCCAGTGACTCTGAGTCCTGGCAGCCCACAGAAGTTACTCTCTTGATGCTGGGCATGGTGGCACATGCCTGTAATCCCAGTTCTCTGGAGGCTGAGGCAGGAGGATTCCTGAGTTCAAAGACAGCCTCAGCAACTTAGTGAGGGCTTAAGCAAATTAGCGAGACCCTGTCTCTAAATAAAAAACATAAAAAGGACTGGGGATATGGTTCAGTGGTTAAATGCCCCTGGGTTCAATCACTGGTACCAAAAAAAAAGTTACTTGCTTGATTCTGTGTTCTTTATTGGCTCCTTCCCATCCCACTTTTCCACTTTTCCACCTCCAAATGAATTATAGTTGCCTCCGGAGCTATCCATGTACTCACAGACTTAACTGAAGATAAAAAAATAAAATTCAGGAAAAAACCTGCATCTATACTGAATACATACAGATTCCTTCCTTGTTATTATTCCCTAAACAATACAGTATAACAACCACTTATATCATATCTACATTTTATTAAGTATTATACGTAATCTAGAGATGATTTAACATGTGTAGAAGGATGTATGCAGGACATATATATATACCGTGCCATTTTAGATGAGACTTGAGCATCCTCAGGTTTTGATATCTGGGGGTGGTGATCCTGGATACCAAATCCCTCTCAAATATTAAGAAACACCCGGGCACAGTGGCTCAAGCCTGTAATCCCAGCACTTACGGAGGCTGAGACAGGAGAATCGCAAGTTCAAAGCCAACCCCTGCAACAGCGAGGTGCTAAGCAACTCAGGGAGACCCTGTCTCTACATAAAACACAAAATAGGGCTGGGGATGTGGCTCAGTGGTTGAGTGCCCCTGAGTTCAATCCCCAGTACCAAAA
>CM053401.1:140980536-141068522 GCA_028644305.1 Xerus rutilus
CCCAGAAGACAGTTACTGTCCTAAAATAAGTACATCCATGTTCAGGGAGGTTAAATGGCTTATCTGTGGTGAAGTAGGACCAGTTGGTAGGAATTGCCAGCCAGAAATTGGAATTCTTGAATTTTATTTCAAGCTAGGGCTCACTGATGGAAAATGACTGAGTGTTGAAAGCTAATCCAAGTTAATTCCCAGTGATTAATCATTAATGTGCTAAGGAACTGCTGAGATTGAAAACAGGAATGTATAGTTTAGTTTCAACCTAACCCCTCTTTATTCCCTCACAAAGGTTTTTATTCTCTACTTCTAACAATAGCTAGTACAGTACCAATGGCAAATGGTAGTGGCACTTGTGGAGAAATTATCTTAAGAAATAGACACTAGGCAGAGAATTCTGCAGCCACAGAGGTCAGGGGAGTGCTATGGGGCAAGGGGACAGCTACAGCCCTTTTGGCCTCTTAGGAACTTAAATTTCAAATAAACTGGCTTTGGCTCTAGTTTGAAGAGTTAGTTTTTTGTTCTTGCAGTGTTGGGGATCAAACTTAGGGCCTTGTGCACCCCAGGCAAGTCCTCTATCACTGAGCCACACACCTAGCCCTTTTTATTTTGTATTTTGAGAGAGCGCCTTGTTAAATTGCCCAGGCAGGTGTCCAGCTTAGGATCCACCTGCCTCAGTCTCCTGAGTAACTGGGATTACAGGCCTGCACCACTGGATCTGGCTGAAGAGTTAGTTGTAAGAGACTGTTATAATGGTTAAAATCTAAGCTTAAAGTTAATTAAATGTGGTTGTGAAGACAGTGTTGGGTAATATTTGAAGGAAACTCATGTAATGAGGAAGTAACAACTGTTCAGTTTCCTGGTGTACAGGTGAGTTTTCTTGGGTCAGAACCTCTCACCTTCCCCATTACCTGGAATAAAAAGGCCATAAGGTGGGTGATTAATTATTGCTCTGGGGCTGTGGTTTGGGCCAGAATAAGAGTCAGACTGAGCCTTGGGTATACCCTCTCTAAACAAAGAGTGCATAATGTCCTCAATTCCTTTTACACCTTCTGGGTCTTCCACCCCAATTTCTCCATTTATTCAAGGAAATCTTTCTAGTGCTGATTGCAGTCTCTTTGAAGATAATGGCTTATCCTTCCTGAGTGGCCCTCCAGCATAAGTTGTATTCCCATCCAGAAACCCCAGGGGGCTCTGCTTCTCGGAAAGTTTAGTTGGGTTTGAATAAAGCGTTTTCTTGGATTGCGCAATCTTGCTTAGGGTGACATCCACCGCCACCTCAGAGCGGCGATGTCCAGAGGCGCAGGCCCGGGGCTGCTGGGATTCGAACCTTGAGCCTCTCGCCTAGGCGGAGCCCATTCCAATTTAGCTACGGCGAAGAGCGCCAAGGCCCAGAGTGGGCGGGGCCGGTCGGCGACCACCCCTAGCTGGGCGGAGCGCTCGGGTCCCGCTCCACCCCCGCGCAGAGACCGGCGCTACGCGGCCACGCCCCTTCCCGGCCCCGCCCCCCGCGGCTCTCCGCAGCTCCTCCCCTCTCCCATTGGCCGAGGCGGAGACCCTCCTCTTTGTCCAATGGCCGCCGCCGCGGCTCGGCCATTCGCATCCTGACTGGCTAGCGACCCGCAGAGTGGCGGGTAGCGGACCAATAGGGAGAGGCGGCTCGATGAATGGCTGGCCCGGGTGGGGAAGGCAGGAGGCGGCGATCCCGGCGGAGGGGGCCGTTCGCCAGCTCCGAGGCAGAAAGTGCCACGACTCCACACGCGCGCACGCAGCCAGCGAGCGGCCGGAGCGGACGGCGGACGGGGCGGACGGCGTCGGGGTCGCGGTGCCTGCAGCTGCTTGGGGGCGGCTTCTTGGTGGAGGCTCGGCCGGCTCCTCTCTCTCGGTTCCGCGGCGGCGGCGGCGGCGGCGGCTCCTGCCCTCTTGCTCTCCCTCTCGCGTCTCCGCCTGCAGGTAAGAAACTTGGCCGGGCCCTGCAGCGGCGGCGGCGGCGGTGGCGGCGCGCGGGCCCGACCGTCGGGGTGCTGAGGCCGGCCGCGCCGCGCCGCGCCGCGAGTGACACGTCTCCTTGGCGGCCCCTCCCCCGGCGGCGCTGGCTCGCCCGCCGTCACCACGGCCGCGGCCCCTCGGGGTGGGACTCGGGTGGGGGGGCGTGTGCCAAGGCCCATCTCTGCGCAGGGGCGGCGGCTGAGCGCGCCGAGCTGCGCGGACCCCATATCCCTGGCCGTCTGGCGAGCTGTGGCGTCCCCGCGGCGCGACGTGGCGACCCCTCCCTCCCGGCCGGGCCGTCGGGCCGGCCCGCGCGCTCCTAAGTTGGGCGAAGAAAGTTGGTGGCGGGGAGGGGCGGCGCACAGCTGGCGGAGGAAGGGGTTAAGTTTCGGGAAGCCGCCGGATGACGTTGCCGGGCTGGAGTCCGGGCCGGAGGAATGGGGGGGGGAGCTGGCGGAAGACGATGAGGCCTGGGGGAGGAAGGCGGGATTGAATGGGCAACCCGAGGGCCGGGTGGGCCTGGTTGCGGGCAGCCGACTGGCGGCGCCTCGAGGGATCGGGGCAGCCTCGACGGGGCGGGCTCGGGCCGCAAGCGTGCTATGCGGACGCTCCAGGGTGCTGTCCCGGGCGCAGACGTTCGGGCGGCCGCGCTGGCAACTTCCCGGAGTGCGGGACGAGGTTCCCTGCTCCCCCTGGCGGCGGGGCTGGGGCACCGTTTCCCCCGCGGGGCTGCGCGGAGTCCGGCGCGAGGGCGCCCGGCGGGGGTCGGGGGCACTCCGGGCCCAGCTCGGCCTGCCTCGCCCGCGGCCACTATGAATGGGTCGGCGGTGCCAGGCCCGAGCGGAAGCGGGCACCTCCGGCCGGGCAGGCCGAGAGCACTGGCACCCGGCCCACTGCCCGCCCCAGCCCGCCAGGCTCCGCTTCTGCGCTTTTGATAGGAAGAGCGCGCCTGGGGCCCCGAGTTTCCACTGGGGTTGCGTGGATGCCTTAGAGATCCCCTCTGCATCACAACAAATCACAAGTTGTAGCACTGTCTGGTGTCCTAGCACTGTGGAGGTTAGTTTCCACCAAGTCATCTTTCTCAGGCTTGGAGGGGCGTCTCCATTTCCTCGTCTGAAAAACGAGGCTTCTGATTCTCTGTACTTGCGAGAAAGCTCTGGACGACCAGCACGTGTAGGGAGTAGTCAACAAGTGTTGGCTTGTCATGTTGAGATGCGTTTTTAGGTACATGCCGGACACAGGAGCATGGTGGGGCCAGGCTCCTGCTTGACTACTGCAGACCACGCAGGCCTGCAGCCTGCAGAAGTCTCAAGTCTGGATTCCACTCCCTGGACTATCTCTGGTCCCTTAACCTCTCTGAACCTGGGTTTCCTTATCTGTAGCCTGGAGACAGTACCACCCACTCTCCATGGGGTCAGGAAAGCTATGCAGGGAAGTGCTGGGACCTTGTGCAAACAGAAGGCAGTTTGGCAATAACTCTGTGGGTCAGAGGTTAGGAGAGAGTGGAAGCACCAAGGAAATGAAACTTTGGAAGTTCTTGGGAGCCTCCCACGTCTCTGTTTGCCCAGCCATTCACTCAGTATGCTGAAATCTTCCCGGTAGCGGCTGTCTGAATGGAATTTTCTGAAGTTTGGGGAAAGGGACCCAGTAGGGTCTCACATCCCAGACTGAACAACTGCACATTTTACACCAGCCCTATGCAATTGGGGAGCATTCTCCTACCTCCCTTCCACCTTCTTACACTTTTCCAACTGCCTTTGTTTGTCTTAACTTCTCATTAATTGGATACCCTGAGAAATATCAGTGATCCTGCAGCATGCTATCTAACTATGGTGATGTCTTAATTTGTTTATGAACTTTCTGAAGGTCAGCCCGCTATGGTCTGCCAATTTGTTTCCCTTCCAGAAGCACCTTCCGGTTCTGAGGTCCTGGAGATGCCACTTCCTTCTTTAAAGTAGAGGAGGAGAGGTCCGTGCAGACCTCCTAGTAAGTTTCCCTTTGTATGGAGCGGGGCAGACTTGGATAGCAGGGCAAACCCATATTGTTGGGCTCCTCAGCCAAACCCCGGAGGAGGGCAAGAAAGGAGTCTTGGGGTTTGGAAAGAGTATCCAGTGGGTAGGGCTATCGGCACTGTGTTATAAGAAAACTTCACCCTTTCATACTTAGAAGTCTGCCTCTGACCATTTTGAAAGGAGATTAAGAAGTTAGAGCAATACTGTGGTATAAGAATATTTTTTGTTGATGGGAGAGTTTTAAATAAATCCTGAATCGAGTCGTTTGAGCAATTATGCTCTTTGCTGAAATGAGCCTTAACTCTACAGGCTGCAATAATTATATAGCGCCAAACTCAGTTTAAATGGTTGAATGCAAATGATTTAATTGGAATATTGGTTTATTATGTAGCAGGATACCTTTTTAAAGTGTAAAATCCTGGATTCTTTTTACTCATTCTTTTATCACTGGGAGCTTTAACTGATAGACAGATGACAGAGTCAGAGACAACAGTTTTTTTAAGATACCAGATTTTGTTAAAATCTTGTTTCCAAAAGGGAAAAATGGTCAGTCAGAATTATGAAGGTAGGGACTGTGCTCTCCTGTATATCCTGGGCCTACAATGGGTAAGATCTAGTACGTTTCCTTTTACACCCAGTGGTGCAGACCTGGATCACAGGACTCCTGGTTTAGCTGAGGCCTGGAGGAGGCCATGATTGAGGGATGGGAGCAAGAAAGGGATCTTGGGATTTGGGAACAGAGGGTTTTCCTAATTAATATATATTGATCAAATGGGGTAATCTACCATCCCTGGTTAAAATATTCTCAGTAGTTAATCCAACTATCTCATGGGTTAAATGAAGCTGAACACAACTTGATTTTTAAGGTTGACTATTTAGAATCAGATTCCATAACTTCAGTGTACATTTAAGACTCACAACCCTATTTTTTAGCATAGGTATGATTGTCACCCATTTGGTGGATGAGAACACAGAGTTCCAACAGATCAGGAGGTTGTTAGACTTGTTCTTGTTGCCAGCTGCTCAGTGACATGGTCTCTGCCTTTCGAACATTCTGTGGGGCTATATAATTCTACCTTCTAGGGACAGTAATTACCCCAGAGACAACACAGAACTGGAAGACCAAAATTAAGTTTCACTGGCAAGAAGGTGGAGGGAGGGCTGGGCCTGTAGCTCAGTAGTAGAGCGCTTGCCTTGCATACGTGAGTCACTGGGTTGGATCCTTAGCACTACATAAAAATAAATAAATAAAATAAAGACATCGTGTTCATCTACAACTAAAAAATTTTTTTTTTCTTTTTAAAAAGAAGGTGGAGGGAAAGTCAGTTGAAAATGTGGCAAAGTGGCAATGTGAGAAGGTACTTTGAATTGCATTTCTTTATGAAGCATCTCTCTGCTGGACCTTCAAATCTATATATTACGAATGAGGGACTTCTAGTTCTTGTCTGAAGAAGCTGCTATGAAAAATGGTATTGTCCAGCACCATAGCCACATATAGCTATTTAAATTTAACTTTAAAATAAATAAAATGAAATAAATCAGTTTCTTAACCCCATTTCAAGTGCTCAGTAGTCACATATTGGTCAGTGTAGACTTAGATCATTTCTGTCATCACAGAAAGTTCTGTCAGATAACATTGGTCTAGGGAAGTTGGTATTCTCTAAACAGTCAAGTCTCTGTTCTCTTGATCAAAAGGGAATATTTTAATGTCCAACCAGGTGAAATGCCCATTCTATAGATAAGTACAGTTGACTAGTGGCAGTTTAAAATGTCACTTTTAATCACATTAGTCCTGACTCTGCATTTAAACTAAATACTAAAGTAAGAGGGGGGCAACAATTTTTCCTAATAGCAACAGCATCAAAATGGCCAAATCTATCAAACATGGAAAATAAACAGGTATTAAGTAGAAAGATCTGGCACGTAAGGAAAGTAAATATTTAATTTTAAGTAAGAGAACCTGGGCAAGCAAGGCCAGTTAGCATTATAGAATATTAACATTAACTCAGGGACTTCCTCAGAGACCATTTTCTTAGGCAAATTCTGAATAAGTCTCCCCAAACAGGCAAGCATACACCCAAGTTTAAAACCAGTCAAAAGTAACATGAGTCTCCAACCTGTCTAGCAATGAGCAGCAACTTTGATTTATAAAGAATGTCTTGTAATTTCTAAATTCTCAATTATTTTGGCAAGACTGGACTATCTGCCTGGTCCCCAAACCTTACATGTTCCAACATATTGGAGTTTTCCTATCCCTGGGCCAGTGACTAATTTGCAGGCTCTTTCATACTCCATATGACTCCGAAAAGCTCAGTGGGATCTGAAAGGATCAGTTTTTAGGAAGAACTGTCGAATTCTTGGTTGTACTAGTGGGTTCATCTTAGTACTCAGAATGACAAAACCTAAGTTTAAACAAAGAACCTTCAATAATGGGCGGCTAGTTAAACTCTTCTTGGTCAGAGAGGAGGCCCACTGAGATTGTGCTAGAAATTATCAGCTATTTATAGTGATAATGAATGCCATTTGCTGACTCGAACTTGCACCAAAAGACTATCTTGATCCCAAACCTTTAATTCTGTGCCCTACCTCTGGACAGGTTGTAAGTAGACAAGGTCTGTGTTAGGCTGTCTCAGGACAGGTTTCAGGTTGGTGCCCTGTGTGGACTGAACTTGGCCTGCACATGACCTTTGTTTGACTAAGCTTATGCTATTAAACACCTTTTAAAATGGGGTGATTTTTCCCCCATTAAAATCTAAATATTTAGGGCCTTCTTGGAAAAGATGAGAATGTCTGGTTACACTAGGTTGGTTTTCTTGCATGACAGCTATGAACTGTGGTCACACTCTGGGCAGAGCCTGTGCCCTCATGCACCACCATCCTGCCCTAGTGTATGTGATGTGCTGGGGTTTTGGCAATCCCTGAGGGGGCTGGAGGGTCTCTGGGAGTGACCTGGCTCATCACCAGCATCTCCTGCTGAGCTCCAGCATGGAGCAGTGAGATAAGCCCTGGTTTTGGGGGTCCTGATCCCAGGAATAAGTGGTGTGACCTCAGATATGACTTTTCTCTTCCACGGCTTTAGTTTCCTCATGTAAAATGAAAGCAGGCCAGATGGCTCCATCTTTGAGGCTTCATACCTTGGTTTAACTCCCTGTTCTCTCATGCCTGTGTCTCCAACATCAGCAAATCCCATTAGCTCTACTTTGAAAATAGAGCCCCCATCTGACTTTTTACCCATCTTGTGGTTCCACTGTCCAACCCCTTTCACTTCTTGTATGGATTATTTTACTACCCTCTGAAGTGATCTTGCAGCTTTTGCCCTCACCCACTGCCTTCTAGTCTGTTTCAGAGCAGTCTTCTGTTAAAGAAGACTTTATAGTGGTCTCCAGTGTCCCCACTTCAGCTTTGGCTGCCTGCTATATCCCTTGCTCCAT
Organism: Xerus rutilus; assembly: GCA_028644305.1. NCBI lineage: Eukaryota > Metazoa > Chordata > Mammalia > Rodentia > Sciuridae > Xerus > Xerus rutilus. Next base: position 140,987,963 of record CM053401.1, read on the forward strand.
GTCCCATGCTTCTGACTCAGGGCTTTTGCATGTGCTGTTGCCTCTACCTGGGGAGTTTTTTCCAGATAGCCATGTGGCTGGTGGCTGGCTCCCTCATCTCCCTCAGGCCTGTTGCCACTCTTTTGAAAGTGACAGCCCATCCTACCTCTTCACATCTCTTTCTCATCTCTGCATCCCTTTCTATTGATTTTCACCACTGATGGTGGCCTGTATTTGAATTTGCTGTGCTCTAGCCCCAGTGGAGCACGAGCTCTACCAACACGGGGGTGTTACCTGTTTTGTTTCCTCAGGTGTCCCCAATATCTGCAACAGTTATGGCACCCACTAGATGGCTATCCTTGCTGAGCTAATTGGGAAGAGATGATTTCCTAGTGCTTTCCAGAACACTGTGGATATATTATCATTTAGACTGAAGTAGTCTGGATTCCTAGAGCATCAAATATAAACACAAAAACATATTCCAGAGCCAATGCAAGTGATTTTTGGATTACCTCCAGCCTGGCTAGTTGAGAAATTGACAAGAATGTTGTGGAGTGGTGCTGTCAAGCATGGGCAGCCCCTGCTCTGCCAGCAGAGGCCAGAGGTTTAAGTGTGCCTTAGGGGAAGGCTTGGGTGCCTGCTTCTGGTCCTTGAATCTCCAGGCCAGCTGTATAGATCTCAGGGCTGCCTGTTTCTCCACAACCCATCATCGGAAACACTTCAGCAGGGCTGGACCCTCTCGGGTGCTTGTCCTAGGTCAGGGGAGGAGCACTGGCAGTCAGCATCCTATGTTTCCCTGTGTAAATGATGAGCATGAGGTGGGGCTTGCAGAGTAACTGAGCAAATCAGTGACGACACATTCACCAGGAAACAAAACGTTATTTTTGGTTTGAACAATGTGCTGGCTTGCTCTGAATAGAGGTGGATTTTGTGTTTCAGTGTTTCTTAGTGGTAGGAGAGAGAATTCTTTTCTTGTAGTTGGCATTACATTTTCTTTTCTCTTGGTCAGACTAAGGAGTAAGAGGACATGATGAGGTTACTCTGCTGCCTCCCCTCACAGTGGGCTTTTTTGCCCCCAGAGGGCCTTAGTGTGAAAGTCAGCAGAGATGAAGGAAGCACGGTCAAGGCAGGCTGGTCTCATTGATTAAGAGTGGATTCCAGGCTAGCTGCCATCCTTCATTTCTCCTCTCCTGCTTTTAGGCAAAGAATGGAAAAGAAGATCCTAGATTCCTAGCCCTTTCTAATGACAGCTTGTGACCTACTCATTTTACATGGAAGTGTGAAAGACCCTTGTCATACCCAAGTACTATGTTTTCTGGAATTTATCATTCGGTAATTAAAATGTACAGCTCAACTGTATCAAAAACAATTGTGTTTTTCTGTAAAGCCTGGTTCTGAATAGGAATTGATGTAGTTTTATTTCTGTTGGATGCATTCTTATTTCCTGTACTTGATATTTGTACTATAGTACTTAGAAAAATCTTAATTTTCAGAACTTAATGATAATCAGTGATTCTGGGAAAGGAGGGGCTGAAAAATAAATGAATTATTGCAGCTCTTCATGAAAAGTTTTATTAGAGATATGTCAGGGTACTTCTGAAAGGTCAACTTTAGCCATGACTCTGAAGCCCAGCCCTAGGTGACTGTCATGTGTATCTGTTCTCTAAGTTCCTCAGTCTTAGGTTGTACAGTTTTATTCTTTAAGACTGTGAGGAGGATAGCACAGTAGGTGTGGCTAGATTGCTGTCCTGGACACATCAGGAGTTAACACCTGCCTGGTTTCCTTAATTCCTCTCTTTGGATAGAACAGTATTGTGTATGTGTAAGTGCTGGGAGGTGGCAGTAGTAACAGTACTGTGACAGATTCTTTAGGCCTTAAATTTGTCCCTCCTTTAGGATTCATGGGTTGCATTTTCCTGGAAGAGATGGCACACATATTTTTAACTCTTTACTGAAGTAAAGTATATATTTGAGTCTATAGCTCAATTTATTTTTTGCAGACTGTGTACTCTTGTTTAACCAGATCAAGAAGTCTATTATTTCTCTCTACAGCTCTTGTATCCCTGTGTCCCCTTATACTTGCTGCCTGTCCCCAAGGACATCGGCTCTCCTATTTCTAATAGATTCTTTTTGCCTGTGTATGAACTCAGTGGATGTGGAATCACATGGCATATGCTTGTCTCTCCCTTAACATATGTGTAAGATTCATCCATGTGTTTGGGATAGTTGTAGTTTATTCATTCATTTTCATTTAATATTCCAGTGTGTGAATATATCTCATTTTCTCCATTTTACTCTGGATAGGTACTTGGATAGTTTCCAGTTTGGGGCTGTTATGGATAGCACTGGTCTTGCTTCTGACTTTTGGTGAACATATACACATGTTTCCATTGAGTCTATGTATCTTGGAGTGGAATTGTGGAGCCACGAGGAGGCATACGCTCAGCTTTAGAAGACAGCACCAGACTTTTTTTCCAAAATGCTTCTATTAATTTATACTCCCATGAGAAGTATATGAGAGTTCAGAGTGCATTGTGAAGTGACTGACTTTAGAAAGGAACCAAAGGAAATTTGAAATAAAGTTTGATAATGAGAATCAATTCCCTCATACCAGAGTTCTCTTTTGTCACAGAGTTGGGAATGTCTGGCCAGCAGAATTTGTTGATCAAACATGGGTCTTTGCTAAGGGCTGGTGAGAGGGTCTGATTTTATTGTCAGTGAGTAAATGCTATGTCTTCACCACAAATCCAAGTGGAAAAGCAGCTCCTCGTAGGAATTAAGTGAGGGAGTTGATTTGTGCTCTGATTTGATCCCCATTGATTTTTTAAAAAACAAAGCAAACAACAGTTGGGTACCAGACCTTATTCAGCCCTGGCCCACATGTTTCTAATTAGAAGATCCACCCCTTCTATGAGTTGGTGGTGTGGGGATACACCTGCAGGATCTCCTCCTTCTCTTCCTCCCACCCTTGGGATTAGGGTATAGTAGTTCCCCCATCTGTGGGAATACATTCCTGTGACCCTGGTGGATGCCTAAAATTGTAGGTAGTACTGAACCCCATGTATACAATGTTTTTTCCTATACATAAGTATTTATGGGAAAGTTGAATTTATAAATTAGTCACAGTATGAGATTAATAATAACATAATAGAAGAGTTCCAACAATATCTGTAATAAAAATTATGTGAATGTGGTCTTTCTCAATATCTTATTGTTCTGTACTCATTCTTTTTCTGTTGACAGTGTGAGACGATGCAATGCCTGCCTGATGAGATGAAGTTAAATGAATGATGTGGGCAGTGTGATGCAGTTTTAGGCCACCTTGACCTTTTAATGATACATATTTCAGACTGTGGCTGACTGGGTATCTGAAACCTCAGGAAGGGAGACTGCGGATAAGGGGGCACTTCACATATCCAGCTCTGGATTAGAAACTTGTCTCCCTGGTACAGCCAGCTTTCCTGAAACATAACAGTGATATTCTCTCTTTTCTTTGAAGAGCTTGATTGGCTGGAATTTGGTTTGACTGAGTGGCAACAATGCCAAATATCCGTTAGCTTACAGATTGAAGAGACACTGGGTTTCTGGTGATATAAGGCCTAGGCTGTCTAGACCAGTCTTCTGATTTGGGATGGGCTGGGGCAAGTACTATATAGAAGATCAAAAACACCTCCTGAAAAGCATAGAATGGCCTGGAAGATACTGAAAAAGGAAAAACACGACCCTGAGGGCATTGGGCGAACTATGCAAACTCTTAATTTTTGAGAAATTCTCTTGGCACAAGGGGCAGAGATCAACATGGGCAGCATAATAGGAGACCTTTCCTCTAAGATCTGGAACCACCAAAGGCTGCAATACCTTTAGGGAGAAGGAAAGTCCTAAGTAAGCACTTCTGGGGCTGGGGATGTAGCTTAGTGGTAGAGCGCTTGCTTAGCACTTGGGAGGCCCGAGGTTCAATCCCCAGTGCACTGCAAGACAAATAAGGAAATATACAGATAGACAGTGGTGCACAGCAAATAAATAAGTAGAAAGGAAGGACAGGAAAGAAGAAAGGAAATGCTTACCCTACCCAAGAGCCAGGTTGGGTGGAAGGGCACAACCTGGGAAGTGGATATGAGAAGTTGTCCCTTATTCAGATCACATGATTTGAGTACTGAGAAACAAGCTCATTTTTAAATTATTTTAGATTTGACCTGGACAGATAGTGCTTCTGGGCTAGTCCATGAGCAGGCAGGTCTATGAAGAACTGCACCTTTATGTAGGCTCATTGAATTCCTGGGTAAAAGTGTAACAGGAAAATGAACAGCCCATACTTACAAAACATACGCAAAACTAGACAAAGGATGCAAAGTGCTATGAATGAGGAGCTGCAGGAACAGATCTGTAAAAATATAAGACAGTGGTATTGACACAGATTAAATACCACCACTTACTGAAAGTAATAGGCAAGGTTGAAAATACTCAGAAGGAACAAGAAACTATAAAGTGACATAGCACATTTTGAAAATTGAACCAGGTCCAACATGTAAATATGAAAATGTCAATAATTGTAATAAACATCTGCTCATGGGTTTATGAGCAGATTAGACAAAACAGAAGAGAAGAAATAGACTGAAAGGTAGAACAGAAGAAATTATGCAGAATTCATCCTTAAAAACCAAACAGATGAATACTTTGTAAGACCAATGGAGACTCGCAGAGAATGGACTGAGAAATGTGTATAATTGGGGATCCAGGAGAGGACCTGGATCTCTTCATTGGGTATCTAAAGAGATCATGACAGAGAATTTTTGCAAAATGGATAAGACATTCATTAAAAACCAAAACCAACCACCTAAAATAAAAACAGGTTCACATGTAGATAGTTTAGTGGTATAATAACTAGAGGGAAAAATTCAACAATGAAGATCATTTTAAGACAGAAACCAGGACAGTTACTGATGGATCTTTGCTAAAGGAAATTCTCAAGGATATTCCTGGAAGAAAGATAAGGCCAGATGGAAAAAAGTGAGACAACAAGCCATGAAGAGTAAAGAAACTGGTTAATATTTGAACACTCCTAAACAAGTGTAAATAAAATGAAATTATATACATGAAAACAGTAACCTCTAAGTTGGAAAAGGTAATGGAATTTATGGGGGAGAGTAAAGTTTCTATTTAACTGAATTTTGTGAACCTTACATGTCAGTTTTTAAAAATAATTACTAAAGAATAGAAACAGTGAATTACTTCTGTAATAGTGGGGTAGAGGATGGGGAGTGAAACATTTTTAAATAATCCAGAAAGACAGAAAGAAATCCAGGACAGGGAGGAAAGTAGCACAAAACTCAGATTTAAACCCAATATTTCAGCATTCTTATTAAATGTAAATGACCTAAATATTCCAGTTAAAAGGTAAAGATATTGCTCATACTGGGTTTTAAAAATCCAGCTCTTGTGCTGTTTATAAAAGATAGAGTGAAAATAAAAGAATGGAAAGAGATATACTATAGAAATACTATTAAAAGAAAACTGGTGTATCAAGTAGTATCAAATAGGCTTCAAGGCAAAATGCATTATGTAGAGAGAAAGTCAATTTGTAATGATAATGCAATTTGAAGATTTAGCAATTTTACTTTTAAGATTAACGTAATCTCAATATATAAAGCAAAAACTGACAATTTTCAAGAAATGGTCAAATCTATATTCACAGTAGAGAATTTTAGTAATCTGTCAGCTAAACAGATAGAACAGTAGGAATGTGGTTTTGTAACAATTTTTTTTTTTTTTGGTACCAGGGATTGAACTTAGGCGCTTAACCACTGAGCCACATCCCCAGCCTTCTTTGTATTTTATTTAGAGACAAGGTCTCGCTAAATTTCTGAGGCTAGCTGTGATCTCGGGATCCTCTTGCCTCAGCCTCCCAAGGTCCTGGAATTAATAGGTATGCACCACTGTGCCTGGCTGGTTTATAATAATTTTTTGTAAATAAAACATTATAGCTAAACAGTGTATACTTCAGTTTTTTCAGGTTGGCCATATCCATGGCCTTTCTCAAGAAATAATAAAGGATCAATATTGTGATAGAAAATCTCCATGTACTTAGAAATTTTAAATTGCTTCTAGTATTTATGTGCTGGTCAAAAAATAATAATGGGAAATAAAGATGTTTTGAAATGGATAGTGAAAATACCATATATTAAAACTTACAGCATGTAGCTAAATATTATATACCAGGTAATTTATAACTTTAAATGCATTCAGACAGAGAAAAAGATGAAAATAAATGAACTAAGCATGTATCTTGACATTACAAAAGGCAAAATAAGCTGGTCAATCAGCAAGAAGTAACAATAAGGATGAATGAAACAAATATATAAGAGAACCTCAATAGAACCATAATTTCATCCTTAGAAGAGATGAGTAATATTGACAAATCTCATGTAAAATTGATCAAGAGAAGGCATAAATAACTAATATCAAGTATGTAAAATGGGACTTCACTGCAGATGATATAGACATTAAAAAAGATAAGTGGTTATTATGAAGAACTTGTGCTAAATAATTTTAAAAATCAACACTTTATTAAAAATATTTATTAAAAATATCTAATAACTCGAGAGGAGTTATACATCATATATCAAAAACTTCCCTTTTACATCTCAACATGGCGGAAATTTTGCAAGTTCTTATGACGATAAGTTTCTAGAATATATAACTTATCAATACTGAACCAAGAAGAGATAGAAAACCTGCATAGTCCTATAATTATTAAAGAAATTAGATCCTTCAAGTTTTTTCACAAAGAAAATAACAGCTCCAGATGGCTTCACTGACTAGCTTTACTGGTATTTAGAGATAAACATTTCATTGTTCTCAAACTCTTCAAAAAAAGAAAAAAGAAATACACTATCTACTCATCTTGATACAAAACCTGACCAAAATAGGAGGGAAGAAAATTACCAGTCAAATCTTACACCTAAAAATATAAACCAAATCCATTAGTATGTAATCACAACATATCATATTTATCCTAAGATTGCAAACTTGGTTTAATGTTTAAATATAAGTTTATATTCATCTCCCATGCTGACAGATTACAGGAGTAGCAGTGTGATTTTCAAATATAGAGAAAGTATTTGATAAAATTAACCATGTATTTATGCAAACTAGGGATAAAAATCAACTTTTTTAACCTGATAAAGAATGTCTACAAGCTGAATGTCTACAAGCTAGGCGCAGTGGCGCATGCCTGTAATCCTAGCACTTCGGGAGGCTGAGACAGGAGAATCGCGAGTTCAAAGCCAGCCTCAGCAACAGCGAGGCACTAAGCAACTCAGTGAGACTCTGTCTCTACATGAAACACAAAATAGGGCTGGATATGTGGCTGAGTGATCAAGTGCCCCTGAGTTCACTTCCCAGTACCAAAAAAAAAAAGAATGTCTACAAAAAGCCTATAGCAAACATCACACTGAAAAAAGGAACACATCAAATCCTGCCCTTAGATATCAGGAAGAACAAGTTGTCTAGCATTATCCTTTCTTCCTCTTTCTCTTTTTTGTTTTTGTTTTTTGTGCAGTACTGGGGGTTGAACTCAGGAGTACTTTACCAACTTAGTTATCATTCCAGCCCTTTTAATTTTTTATTTTGAGGGAAGGTCTTGTTAAACTTAAAATCCTCCCGTCAGCCTTCTGAGTAGCTGGAGTTAGAGGTATGTGCCTCTGCACCCATCCATCCTTTCTTTTTAGTGCTGTGTTGGAGGTTCTGCCCTGCCAAACATTCAAGAAAAGTGGAGCAGAACATATCAAGAAGGGGAAGAAAAAAACAAAACAATGGTTCATATGCTTAGATATAAGAAAACTTAAAAAAAAATCTACAGAAGTGTTATTAGAATTATGCAAGGTAGCTGGGGGAAAAATTCACCATACCGGAATCAAATACATTTCTTATACCAGTAACAAATTGAAAATGAAACTTAAAGATCTTTTACAAGTGTATAAAAACTATGAAGACCAAGAAACAACTCTTTCCAAAAATGTGTGAGACTCCATGGTGGACATTAATTTCTCTATCAGGACATCTGTGTTTTTCTTTGTAAATTTGGTTCTTATAAAATAAATTAGCACATACTGTCTTGATGTCAGCAGATACTGAGTGCTGATGTGAGGAGGTTTGGTTGCATGCGGTGCAGATCAGGCTGATCCCTGCTTTTTGGGAGATGAATGTCAACTGCAATAAGAACTCTGTTGTGGGCCATCACATCTTTACTTGTCATGTTTATTTTGAGAAATCAGGATTCTTGATTCCTAGCATATAGGCATGTTGTCTTTATAAGATGAAGCTTGTAGATTTCTTGATTTAGGTCTATTTAGATACCTACATTTCCAAAGACTGGGTGATTTTGAGAAACACAAAAACATGTCAATTCTTTATTTTTTTCCTCAGGCATGGAAATTAAATCTGAAATGGCAGATGAATAAGGAAAGCCTTATAATAGAATACATTTCTATTTTTAGTGTTTCAACTCTTCTTTAAAATGAGTAGTATTGTTTCTTTAAAGTAGGAAGTCAGTTATTTCCATCCTCTTAACACATGAAATAAGTGATTACAGAGCCCGTCTTTTAGTTACTGCATTTTCTCTTAGTTCCTCTAGATTAAAACAAAACAAAACAAATCCAAGATTACATTTAAAATTTTAGACCAGATGCTCTGATTCCCTTTTAGAAATGTTAGATGAAGTTAATAAGCATTCTTTTAAAAGTTTAGCTGGGCTTATGGGGTAGCAAAGAGATTGCCAGAAATAGTAAGCTAAGTGAGAAGTGACTGGGGCCTAGCCTAAGCTGACCCTGGGATGGGGGTATGGGTGAGGTGATGACAACTACAGTCATCTTTGGCTTTAATGCCCAGGGAGTACAGGGATTGACTGAAGTGAAAAGTGGGAACTAAGCTTTCCTTCACACCCCCATGTAAGTCCTGAACCCTTGAAGGCCTACACCCTCAATGGAAGAGCAGACATTTGTCTAGTGATTAGTAAGGGGAGAGGACAGGTGAGCACTTACTTGCTTTGTCCTGAGGCAGGGAAGCAAAGTCTCCTGAGTTTTTTTGTGCTACTGGGTCCAGCCCAGGGCCTAGCACGTGATAGGTAAGTGCTCAACCACTGAGTTATCCGCCTACCCCTTTTTATTTTATTTTGAGACAAGATCTTGCTAAGTTGTCCCACTGACCATGAACTTGTGATCCTCCTACCTCAGCTTCCTGAGGAGCTGGGGTTACAAGTGTGCATTACCATTCTGGGCTTAATTAGATTTTTTTTTTAAAAAACAATACTCAATGATAAAGTAGAAATAAGATGTTTAATTTCCAAACCATAAAGGAAAAAAGGATAACACTTGAATAATTCAATAAGAGTGCAAAAAAGAATGGGAAAATAAGTAAAGAAACAGTGTTATAAGTAGGAGGTATAAAATGAGAGTATAAATGAGCCCAATTATATAGGAAACCACAATAGATGTTAGTGGACTAAACCTACCAGTTAAAAAGACAAATTGCCACTGGTCTTAAAATAAAACCCAGCTATATGCTATTTTTAAGAGTTCCACTTAAAACATAGGAACACAGAGGATTTGAAAGTAAAAAATAGAAAAGGTTCCAGGCCAATATTAGCCCCAGAAAATTTGGTAGGGCTTTTTAAAATAATCAAACTAAACTTTCAGGAAAATAAATCATTAGTAGGAGGAAGAGGGTCATTGAAAAGTAGAAGAGAGGTAACAGGCTCTTTACCAGGAAGATGTAATAATTCTGATATTATGTTCACCTAATAAGATAGTCTTAAAATAAAGCACAAATTGGGAGAGTTCAAAAAGAAATTCATAAGCCCATGATTATAGTAGGAAAGTTAAGAGCTCTTAGTAACTGCTAAATTGGGTAGGCAAAAACCTAGTGATACTGTATAGAAGATTATTAAGCTGGAACCAAGGATTCACACAGAACTTTGTACTCTACAGAGTATATATTTATTTATAAATATTGATGACAATCCTGGTTTGGTGGCACACGCTTATAATCTCATACAAACTTTTCCAAAAAACAGGGGAAAGGGAAATAATCCTTAATTGATTCTATGAGAACTGAGTGACCCTGATACCAAGATCAAAGAACAACCTGAGAATGACCTCTGATTTTTCTACTTAGAACATACAGAAATTCCACATAAAAATATGAACAAACCAAATCTAGAGATAGTATTTAAAAAAAAAAACCCACCTATTAAGGACTTGTTTATGCCATAGAAATCATCTTTTTTGAGTTGAAAGAATATGTATAATAGTCTCCCCTTAACAATGGTTTTACTTCCCACTATTTTTGTTATAGGTAACTATGGTCCAAAAATATTAAGTGGAAAATTATAGAAACAATTAATAAATTTTAAATTGTTTGCCATTCTGAGTAGTGTGATGAAATCTCATGAAATATCTCTAGATTTAGTTCGTTCATATTTTTATGGGGACTTCTGTGTGTTCTAAAGTAGAAAAATCAGAGGTCATTCTCAGGTTGTTTTCTAAGTTTGGTAACAGGGTCACTCAGTTCTCTTAGAATGAGCTAGGGATTATCCCCTTACCTCTTCATTATATTCAGAGCATGAATTATCACTTCATCCAGTGTATCCAGTCTATATGTGCTACCTGCCCATTAGTCTGCATCATCAGATTGAGTCTATGATGATACTTCACAAGTAAACCTTATTTTGTTTAGCAGTGGCCCCCAAATGAGTAGTGATGTATTACAGTGTATTATTATAATTGTTTTATTTTATTATAGTCAGTTTTTTACTCTGCCTAACTTATAAACTTTTTCATAATAAATATGTACATATAGGAAAAAACATAATATATACATATAGGATTTGGTATGGTCTGATTTCAGGCTTCCACTGGGGTCTTAGAATGTATCCCTAGCTGATAAGGAGGGGGTACTCTATATATAAGGAGAAAATGTCAAGTGATAATTAAAAAGCATTTGCAAAAATTCAAAACTCAGTTGTTTAAAAACAGGTAACCAAGAAGATAAGATACACTACTTAACCTGAGAAAAACTTGCAGTCAGTACAACATGTGATAGTGAAACATAAAAGGACAAACTTAGAAATGCATGGGAAAGCCTCCCTCACTGACCACACAGCCCTGCATGGGCACTCCCAGCCAGCTCTGCTAAGACAGGAAGAGATGAGATAATCCAGTTTAGAAAGCAAAAAACAATACTGTCTTGTTTTCCACATGATTTTTTTTTTACAAAGAGAATCTGCAAACTCCTAGATTTGACAAGAGCTTAGCATAATAAAAGCTGGGGTAAAATGATACCTATGTAAACTTATAGAACATTGCTGGTTGTCTATAGCTAGAAAATAGAAAAAGTGAATTACAAAAGATACCTTTTTGCCAGCACATTTAAAAGTAGTAGTAATCTTAATAGCAGCAACAAAAATTGCAAGACTTCATAGAAAAAAATCTTAACAGCTTTGTGAAAGTTTAAGAAAGCATTTAAGTCAGTGTAGTGCTGTAACATACAGTGTTCATTGACAGGAAGTTCCCATGGTTACAAATGTTAGTCCTCTCTTAGTTTATCTGTAAACTCAGTGCGATTTAAATAAAAATCCCACTGGATATTCTGGAAGGAATGCATAGGCTAAAACTGTGGCATTGACACAGGGCACAAATAAATGAATATACTGTTGAAACAAAGTACGGAATGCAGAAACAGGTCCACTCAGTGTAACACAGGAAGGGAAGGAAGAGACCAGTCAGAGGCTGGGGATGTGGCCCAGTGGTTAAGTGCCCCTGGGTTCAATCAAATAAAAAAAATGAGAGCAGTCAGGGAATGGTGCTGGTCATTGAACTAATGGGGATAAGTTTTAACACTCTTGTTATCTATCAAAGTCAATACCCAGTGATTGTGAAACCCTAACTGCAAAAAGCTTTACTGAGTACAGGACAGAAAACACAGAGATAAACCCACATAAATAGAGTTATCTCATACTAGACAAAGACACCCAAAACATACATTGGAGAAAAGATAGCCTCTTCAACAAATGGTGCTGGGAAAACTGGAAATCCATATGCAGCAAAATGAAACTAAACCCTTTTGCTCACCATGCACATAACTCAACTCAGAGTAGATTAAGGACCTAGGAATTAGACCAGAGACCCTGTAACTAATAGAGGAAGAAGTAGGCCCAAATCTTCATCATGTTGAATTAGGTTCTGACTTCCTTAACAAGACTCCTCAAGCGCAAGAAATAAAATCAAGAATCAATAAATGGGATGGGTTCAAACTAAAAAGCTCCTCAGCCAAAAGAAACAGTCAATGAGGTGAAGAGAGAGCCTGCGTTTTGGGAACAAATTTTTGCCACATGCACATCAGATAGAGCACTAATCTCCAGGATATATAAAACCAAAGACTGAACTCAAAAAACACCAGAAAAACCCCCAAACCAATCAATAAATGGGCTAAGGAGCTGAACAGACACTTCTCAGAAGAAGATATGCAATTGATCAACAAATATCTGAAAAAATATTCAACACCTCTAGCAATTAGAGAAATGCAAATCAAAACTACTCCAAGATTTCATCTCATGCCTGTCAGAATGGCAGTTATCAAGAATACAAACAACGATAGTGTTGTCGAGGATGTCGGGGAAAAGGCACACTCATACATTGCTGGTGGGACTGCAAATTGGTGCAACCAATCTGGAAAGCAGTATGGAGATTCCTTAGAAAATTTGGAATGGACCACCATTTGACCCAGCCATCCTACTCCTCAGTCTAGACCCAAAGGACTTAAAAAACAGCATACTACAATGATGTAGCCACTTCAATGTTTATAGCAGCTCAGTTTGCAATAGGTAAACTGTGGAACCAACCTAGACGCCCTTCAGTGGATGAGTGGATAAAGAAACTGGTATATATACACAATGGAATATTATTCAGCAATAAAAGAGAATAAAATTATGGCATTTGCAGGTAAATGGATGGAATTGGAAAATATCATGCTAAGCAAAGTAAGCCAATCCCAAAACCAAAGGCTGAATGTTTTCTTTGATAAGTGGATGCTGATCCATAATGTGGGGGTCATGGAAAGAATGGAAGGACTTTGATTGGGCAAAGGGGAGGGAAGGGAGAGGAGAGGGCATGGGGGCAGGGAAGATGGTGGAATGAGTTGGACACCATTACCCTAGGTACATGTATGACTGCACATATGGTGCGACTCTACATCGTGTACAACCAGAGAAATGAGAAGTTGTGCTCCATTTGTGTACAATGAATCAAAATGCATTTTGCTATCATGTATACCTAATTAGAATAAATAAACGAATGAATAGATAATGGGAGAAAAAGCATTACTGATGTTTTTAGGAGAAAATAACTTCTAAATAGTAAAATGACTTCTGTTGCAGTGGTTGCCTAAAGAACGGGACCTTGGGTAGCAAGGGTCAGGGGGATGAGAGAGAATTATTACTCCGGTTGCTGTGTCACATTGCAGTCTCATGTATTAGCATAATTTTTATATAAAATATCTGGTCAATATGGCAAAATGTTAGGATTTGATAAATGTAGGTGGTGGGTAAATAAATGGACATTCATATTTTTCTTCTTTATTTTTTAATTCTTTCATAGCAGATTAACACTTATCTGAAGTGCTTGGACCAGAAGTGTTTCAGATTTTGGATTTTTTAAAAAAAATTTGGAATATTTGTTTATATATAATATGAGCTATTTTAGGCATGAGACCCAAGTCTTAACACTAAATTCATTTGTTTCTTGCACACCTTATTATACATGCAGCTTGAATATTATTTGTACAGTATTTTTAGTACACTTGTGTTTTGATGGAGACCATCATATGAGGTCTGATGTGGAATTTTCTAGTTGTGGCATCATGTTGTATTGAGAATTTCAGAATTTGGAGCATTTCAGATTTTTGAATTAGGAACGCTCAACCTTTATCTAAAAAAAAATGAGAAAATGATTTTGATGTAGTCATATCTGTTTTCTTGCCATTCTGCTTTAGTTCTTTTTCTTTCTGGTAAGTCACCTTGTGTCCAGAAAAAGGATCTGGAGGCTTGTCCTCTTTGACCATCCCTACCTGTACCTGTAGCTTTTCCCAACATCCACAGAACAGCTGAGACAAGCCCTAAGGAAGAGCCATTCTCTTGGGACCCTAGAGGTGCTCAGGGAGTTTCAGTCGGTGAGCATGGGTGGCCCCTGCTTCTGAGTGGTCTCCTGACTCCTTCCCTCTTAGGGCTTTTATCTGTTTGTCTTATACTCTTTTAAGTATACTCTCTCTAGTGAGAGAGTAAGAGTACCTATTTTACAAAAGTTTCTGGAATTGACAGAATAGAGATACCTTGTATTATGGATAAGCACACTTTTGGCTTAATTCTTTGCCTACCTAGGCATGACCCAGGGGAAAGCCCTGGAAGAATTGCTACTGGGGCCCTCCTACCACAGGGCAGATTTCAGAAGGGAAGCACTAGGGATGTTGGTCTTGAGAGCACATTTGAGAAGCCCTGCAGACTTATCATTTCTGGAAGTCATGATCTCCCAGGATATGTGTTGCCCCACCCAAGCTGACTCTGCCAAGCTATAGAGCAATTCTTCACTGTCCACAGTGATACTACCTTAGCCTTAAATGTTTTCAGTGTATTTCTAAAGACTAGGGCTTTTCATTTTCCTGTGAAAGCTTGCTTTTAAAAAATTCTAGCTCAGTAATTAGTGGTGGGGATGTAATTTCTTTTTAAAGCAACTTGTTCTGCAAGTGAGGAAGATACATTTGTGCTGCCATAAAACATACATTTGTGTGTGCTGCAGAGGAAAAATATTCTCCCAAGTTTGCTTTTCTTGATTCTTAGCGCCCCACAGAGAAAATATTTTTATATCTCCTGTTTGCCTATGTGGAGTCAGATTAAGGGTTAATTTTCCAGCCTTCTTTTCCTTCCAGTTTTTCTGCTGGAGTTTAGAAGTTAGAGAATGTGAGGCATTACAGAGCTGCACAGTCCTTGGCTGCAGACAGGCCCTGCTCTGTCAATGGCCATTCACCACGTCAGGGTCTGGTGACCAGTGCCAACTGCAGTTTCAGGAGAGACCACCTCTCAAGTGCATAGTTGTTGGGAAGCCACTTGAGGTTTATGGAGCCCTGTTTAGGGTGACTCAGGCCCTAGTGTTGGTCTACCTCTGGAGAAGGGGGTGTTTTGGAGGATTTTGGTTATCTGAATAGGAATATAGTGATTAGACTGTAGGTTTTGAGTGTTCTTTTTGTTTTTATTTTATTTTTTTCGTGAGTGCATCTATGTTGGCAGAGTTCTGAGAGGTCCTTGTGGGGACTCAGAGTCAGTCAGTAGACACATACTAAGAAACACACAGCATTGCAAACCTCCTTGTCCTGCCTTTCTACCCACTGAACCCATCCAGGGCTGGGCAGGGTGCAAGTCCCTTTTCAATACCGAGCTTGGGGGAGTGTGTTCCTGGAAAGGCTCATTTGTGACAGCCTACCTTGACTGTCACATGTGAGAATGAATGCTCTGGTAGTGGCCTGTGCTTTTACTACTACAGCCAGAGGTCAGAATCCACTTGGAAACACAAATGCTACCTTATCCAGAGTTCGAAGGCCTCTAGGAGCTCACCTCAGACCTCATTTACAGAGGTGATAACGAGGGTGCAAAGTTGTGCCTTGGCCTGTGCAACCTAGGGTCACAGTCTGTTGGAGAAGTCAGTGTCACAGCAGCTGCTTATGGTGTAATAACCATAAAGGTGTACTGGGCAGCTTTTGTCAGGGAAGTGTCAAACCCTCCACGAGGGGCTTATTGGAAAGGCACAGTGAAATCCTGTGTTTGAAAAGCAAAGAGAATGATTTGTCTCAGAATATGATGCAGAGACGTTGAAACAATCTTCTTTGCAGTCCCTTCTCTAAATCACCCTGGTGTCACAATTCGAATTTTGTGATTGTTGTTTAGAAATTCCCACTTGATTTCCATCCCTACACACACTCAGGAAGAGTGGGAATCTCAGCTTTTTAGAGGAGGAATCTCAATGTCTAAGCCACTGCCAGCCTAGACCCAGGTTCCACAGTGTCTAAGAATCCTGGAGGACAGTGTCCTCTTCTTCCCTTCTTCTCACTTTCTCACCCTCCCGGTCCACTTGCTTTTTCTGTTTGCCTGTTCCATTACTGAATCTCTGTAAAGGGGTTAGGTTTTTTCTCATTCTTTCCAGTTTAGTGGACTGAGAATTGATGATAGCCTCAACATTAGTTAAAAGTTGAGTGTATCTATATACACTCCTTGAGTCCTTGGTGAAGCAGAACCAAGTCTGGGCCATTAGCCAGAAAGGTCTGCACCCTGTTGCCTCTGGTCCCTTGGACTTTGGTCCATAGGCAGCAGTGAAAATTGTGTGGATAGTCCTCTTGTTTTGGGTTATATTGTCTGAAAAATGGCCCGGTGATACTGTCCCCTCCCTTTGTGCAGCCTGAGGATGTGAAATTCCAAACCTGAAGTCTGGTAGACTTCCCAAGACTTCCCCTCCTACTTCCCAACTTGCAAATTATAGGCTCTCTGACTGCAGGAGCTATTATTGGCAAAAGGCCATTTTCCCTAAGTTCTTTTTTTTTTTTTTGTAAAATATGTTTTATTGTTCTTTAAAAGGGTTCAGGGTTTGGTTTTAAATCAGGCTGCACACCTTTCATCAGTCTGACATCTCTCTCACCATGTCAAACTGGCTTCAGCTAGCAATACTTCATTAAATCCCCTTCAAAATTTTTTAATTTTGAGGGAAAAAGTCCAGTTCTGAGAACAATTAATATTAGTCTGTAATTTAAAATTCCCTAAGTTCTTGATTTCTTTTTTAGGATTGTAATTTATGGGTATTTATTTTTGATCCCAGGTAGTGCTGGGGTTAAAAAGGAGGCAACCAAATAGAGATGGCATGCCAGTAGCCTGCTGGTCAAAATGTACACTGCTAAAAGGCTATTGATGTTTTTGGGTTTACTCACATGGTATTTTTAAAATCAGTCAATTTCACATCAAGAGAAGAAGAAGAAAAAAAGGATATCTGCCTAATGTGAACAATCAGAAGATCTCTCAACTCAGTACTCATGTTTCTATGGCAGTCAGCTATGGCCAAGTGGCATCTACAACCTAATTTAGGCAGGGCATTTTCTCCACAGTCCCCTCTACTCCCCATTGTCTCATAACTGGTTTTACTTGTGCTCAAGTGCATCTTTGACCCCTGTCATGGGGAACATCTTGAATCGGGATCATGGCTATGACTCGATCTCCTTAATGTCTCCTGGGCATTAAGTACTCTGTTATAGACCTGTGCTTTGCAATCTGTCTATTTGAACCTCCCATCAGTAAGAGAGACTGCTCAGATCTTGGATAAAAATTGTTCTCTTCTAAAAACGGGCAGGTAAGAATGTGTGAAACCAAAGATTGCCTAGGTTTGTTTCTCTCTGAATTTAGTCTGAAGAAAGAATTAGTGAAACCTTAGATTTGGTGACAGGGGTGGAGATGGAAATTGTCAAATGCTTCAATTTCTTCAAAAAGTAATCAACATGTATGTGTTTGGCAGGTGAAAAGAAAGCCAGCCAGGATGGATATTTACGACACTCAGACCTTGGGGGTTGTGGTCTTTGGTGGGTTCATGGTTGTTTCTGCCATCGGCATCTTCCTGGTGTCAACCTTCTCCATGAAGGAGACGTCGTATGAAGAAGCCCTAGCTAACCAACGCAAGGAGATGGCAAAAACACACCACCAAAAAGTAGAGAAGAAGAAGAAGGAGAAAACAGTGGAAAAGAAAGGAAAAACCAAGAAAAAGGAAGAGAAACCTAATGGGAAGATACCTGACCATGACCTGGCCCCCAACGTGACCATCCTTCTCAAAGAACCAGTGCGTGCACCTGAAGTTGCTGTGGCCCTGACCCCAGTCCAGTCCCCCATCGTTGTTGCCCCTATAGCTACGGTACCAGCCATGCCCCAAGAGAAGCCAGCCTCCTCCCCTAAGGACAAAAAGAAGAAGGAGAAAAAAGTGGCCAAAGTGGAACCAGCAGTCAGTTCTGTTGTGAATTCCATTCAGGTTCTTGCCTCCAAATCTGCCATCTTGGAAGCTGCCCCTAAGGAGGTGCCTATGGTTGTTGTGCCCCCAGTTGGCTCCAAGGCCAGTGCCCCTGCCAACAGCATTGCTCAAGGCAAGAAGGCAGAAGGGGCCCAAAACCAGGGCAAAAAGGGGGAGGGAACCCCTAACCAGGGCAGGAAGGCAGAGGGAACCCCAAACCAGAGCAAGAAAGCAGAGGGGTCTCCAAACCAAAACAAGAAGATAGAGAGTGCCCAGAACCAGGGCAAGAAGATGGATGGGACCCAGAACCAAGGCAGAAAAGGGGAGGGGACCCAGAACCAGGGCAGAAAAGGGGAAGGAATCCAGAACCAAGGCAAGAAGGGGGAAGGGACCCAGAACCAGGGCAAGAAGGGGGAAGGGACCCAGAACCAGGGCAAGAAGGGGGAAGGGACCCAGAACCAGGGCAAGAAGGGGGAAGGGACCCAGAACCAGGGAAAGAAGGTAGAAGGAACTCCAAACCAGGGAAAGAAGGCGGAGGGAAATCAGAACCAGGGCAAGAAGGTGGAGGGAACTCCAAACCAAGGCAAGAAGGTGGAGGGAGCCCAGAACCAGGGCAAGAAGACAGAGGGTGTCCAGAACCAGGGCAAGAAGGGGGAGGAGGCTCAGAATGAGGGCAAGAAGAGGGAGGGGTCTCAGAACCAGGGCAAGAAGGGGGATGGGGCCCAGAACCAGGGGAAGAGGGGAGATGGGCCCCAGAACCAGGGCAAGAAGGGGGAGGGGGCCCAGAACCAGGGCAAGAAGGGGGACGGGGCCCAGAACCAGGGCAAGAAGGGGGATGGGGCCCAGAACCAGGGCAAGAAGGGGGATGGGGCACAGACCCAGGGCAAGAAGGGGGATGGGACCCAGAACCAGGGCAAGAAGGGAGAAGGGGTCCAGAACCAGGGCAAGAAGGGAGACGGGGCCCAGAACCAGGGAAAGAAGGGGGATGGAGCCCAGGCCCAGAGCAAGAAGGGGGATGGGGCCCAGAACCAGGGCAAGAAGGTAGAAGGGGCCCAGAATCAGGGCAAAAAAGGAGAGGGGGCCCAGAACCAGGGTAAAAAAGCAGAGGGGCCCCAGAACCAGGGCAGAAAAGCAGAGGGGGCTCAGAACCAGGGCAGAAAAGCAGAGGGGGCTCAGAACCAGGGCAAAAAGGTGGAGGGAACACCAAACCAGGGCAAGAAGGGAGAGGGGGCCCAAAACCAGGGCAAGAAAGGGGAGGGGGCCCAGAATCAGAACAAAAAGGGAGAGGAAGCTCCTAACCAAGGCAGAAAATCAGAGGGGAGCCCCAACCAGGGCAAAAAGGGAGAGGGAGGCCCTAACCAGGGCAAAAAGGCAGAAGGGACTCCCAACCAAGGCAAAAAGGCACAGGGGACCGCCAACCAGGGCAAAAAAACAGATTCAGTTAGTAATCAGGGCACAAAGGCAGAGAGTGCCGTGAACCAGGGGAAAAAAGCTGAGGGAACCCCCAATCAAAGCAGAAAGGCAGAGGGAACCCCCAACCAGGGCAAAAAGGCAGAAGGGTCCCCCAACCAGAGCAAAAAGGTAGATGCAGCTGCCAGTCAGGGTAAAAAGTTAGAGTCAGCTCCTGTCCAGGGTAAAAATACAGACATGGTCCAGAGCCAGGAGGCACCAAAGCAAGAGGCTCCTGCAAAGAAGAAGTCTGGTTCAAAGAAAAAAGGTGAGCCTGGTAAGTGACTCTGGTCTCTTTGTGAACTTGGAGGGAAAAGCTGTCTTTATATGGCTTATGGATTCCCTTGAGGAGCCATCTGTTTCCGTCAGCTGTTGCCAGAATGAGATCTTGTAACAAACATCACCCAAAGTTAATGGCTTGCAACAGCAGTCACTTACCCTTGTTCATAGTGCTGTGAGTTGGCTGGAGGTTGGCTCATTTGGGATGTCTTAGCTTGGAGGTTCTGCTTCAAGCTGTGGTTTAACTGGGTCCACTCCTTGCCTCAGGTTGAGCTCAGGTCTGGTCCTCATTTAATTCTGGGTCCTGGTCTGAGGATTCAGTGACTCTCCAGTGCAAAGGGACAAAAGAGCGTTTCAAGTAGGAACATATCCTGTAATCATTGGCCAGGGAAAAATCATGTGACTGAGCCTGAATCAAGGGACAGGGAGTTCACTATGTTTCCAGTGAGAAGGACTGCAAAGTGATGTTGGATAGGGGATTTGAAGAATGAGGAATAGTCTAGATAGGACTGCGTCTTGCCAAGTCTGACTTAAACATCTGACTGTATTCTGTCAGACTGTTCTGTGTTCTTAATTCACCTGATGCTTTTATGCATTTATATATATATTTGTTGGGTGAATAGCAAGCAGTCAAATAATATTCTTAAGGTACAGTCACATTCTTCCATATTGCCCCAACCTTCCCCTCTTCCCTGCTCCTACCCTAGTTGTGTAATGAAGTTTTATAGAGCATTAATATAGGAATTGTATTATCTAGACAGATATCAGATCATATAGAGCATTAATTTGCCTTTATCTGTATAGTGCATACTACTAGAGAAATTGGACCAGGGCGCTGTTCCCTGTGCATCAACTCACTTGATTTTACTTATGTCTCCTCCTCCTCCTCCACATCTTTCCTCCTCTTGTCTTTGAATAGCCATTGACTGATTGGAAATTAATTCTGTTTGTCTTAAGGAAAGGTATCTTAGGGCATCTGAATGTGTAGACCTGTGTCGTGTAGCACAGGGCCCTCTGTTTTTAAAAAGTTGAATTTTCCTATTTTGCTCCTCCATTGAACTATGTTCCCTTTCTCAGGTTTCCCCCAACCCCAGTTTTTGATAGGACATTTCCTCAGGGAGTGCTTTGCCCAGTATATGAGGAAACCCATCTCATGTGACTGGCTGTAGGTCCTCCTGGGCATCAAGAGGTCCACCTGGATAAGGTTGGCTTCTTAATACCTTTGACACTGAGTAACTGGGCTTTAGTCTGCTTTCAAAGCCTGGAGATTAGCATACTGCTCTTTCTTTAACATGATGTTTGTTCCACTGTACCCACAGACAGGGATAGAGCCAGCTGGCATCAGGTTTTCCCACATGAAGTTGTTTAGCTCTTCCTGTGCCCCGTGGTCATTGTCAGGACTGGGGTCAGTGACAGAGCTCTTGTCAGCATGCACTGGGCCCTGGGTTTGATCCTCACCCCTGCAAAAACAACATGGTCATGTTACCTTGGATGGTTTTAGATGTTTGAAGTAAGATGTGAAACAGAAATGTGATGGTGCTAATAATATTGGAAGAGAAGTTGAAATTATTCTAATTTGCAAGTAATAAAGAACCTTGTAAGGAATGAGGCCTGTGTGTGATCTGTCTGAATCTATGCAACAGCTTGATTGAAGTGATAAGAAAATTCGTACCAGAAATATAACTACCATGATCCAGATAAGAAAGATTAAATATTACAGATAAAATGATAGTTATTTCAAGTTAACTTACTGTCTATTGTTATAACAGTTAAGCTTTCAGTGGACTATCCCCCTCTAACTTGACAAAACTTCTAAAAGTTCCATCTGAGGGAAAAAGGTAAGAACAGTGAATAGGTTTTTTTGAAGTAGCATTTACAAGGCTGGTCTGTCCTCTCTGATGTGGGAACATTTTCCCAAATATTGTGATTATAAGTAGGGAAATAGAATGGCCCAGAAATCAACTTTGTCACCCCTGAGAACATAAGTGAGGGATGCATCAGATTTTAGTAGGCAAGAAAAATGTTCAGTGAATGATTTTAGACACCATGTTCATAAAAACTTACTTGCTCCTCCCCACCCCCCAGCACTTAACCCTCTCTAAAACTTTAAAGTTTAGATAAAATAGGTTTAATTTTAAAAGAAGTTAATATTGATCTTCCCAGATGGTGGAAGACAGTCCAAGGTTGTAATGAGAGAAAATCACTGAGGTGGGTGTGGGGGAACTTGACCACACAGGTGACCAGGTGGGATTGTCAGGACCAACAGAAAAAGAAAAAGGCATGGAGGAAATGGGCAGCTGGTGTGACACTGGAAAGGCAAAGCAAATTTCTTTTTTCTTCAGAGTCAAGAAGCGTGGGGAAAGTACTTTTTTGTATTTTTCATTTTTCTGAATTTGCCCTGTGCATTCTCAACTATTTTCTCATGGTTGGTGGATATAGGCCATCCCCTCCATACCAACTCCTTGAATGTCCTGAAGATTTCCCCTCCTGCAGTTCTTCTCAAACTTGATATGCAGACCATCCCCTAGGGATCTTGTTACCATGAAGATGTGCCTCAGCTGGAGGAGTGCTTGGGGTGGGCCTTAGACTCTTTACCAGCTCACAGGAGATGCTTCTCACCCCAGGCCTATACTCAGGGTAGTAGGGACCTAGGAAACATTTTCATATAACTAGCAATTTTGAAAATTCACAATAGTCAAATAAAATGAACTTTATTTAAAATGATTACTTCAAGCAAGAACACATGGGTGTGGTTATAAAGTAGTGGCATTGTGAATTGTGTGACCCTTTTGAAAAGCAATTTAGCAAAATGTATCAAGAGCCTTGGAGGGTCTTGTAGTTTTCTGCTCCTGAGACTCTTCCTCTGAGCAAAAAGGTGTGGCAGAGAGGGTTTCTGGTTAGTAGCCCTGACTGCCTGGGGACTCGGTGCATTCATTCTGCCCACCCAGACACAGAGCAGCCACCAACAGTGATGGGTGTGAAAATTCCACAATAACATGCAGAAACTTCACAGCATGATTTTCAGTTGAAAAAAGGAGAATACTAGATATTTTAGACAACATAACAATGGAAGACAAAGACATTATGTGAGTGATACTGATGAAAAAAATAACTTAAGGAAATATACAGTCTTTCCTCCATGTCTAGGGAGTATTGATTCCAAGATTATCCCCTGTGTATTCCAGACCCTGGATGTTCAAGACCTTTATATACAATGGCTTAGGATTTACATGTGATCTATTCACATTGTCCTGTATATTTAGTTTATCTTATTTTGTTTTTATGGTGGTAGGGCTAATGCATGCTAGGCAAAGGCTGTACCACTGAGCTACACCCTCAGCTATCCCCCATATACTTTAAATCATTTCTAGATTACTTAAACCTAATGCAATGTAAATGCTATGTAATACTTTGTTGTTTAGGAAATAATGATAAGAAAAAAGTTTTGTACATGTTTGGTAGTGAGGCTTTTTTTTTGATCCTCAATTGGTTGAATTCGTGAATGGGGAACCCATAGATTCAGAGTACTGACTTTCTACATGGAGAAGTCCGGTTGTCTTCTGATTTTTTTCTGCAATGTGGTAATATTTTACTCTTAAAAACTCAGAAAATAGCCTTGAAGAAGGCACTGGATTTTGTGGCTGTGACAGTGCCCCCTGGAGTTGAAAATACCTGTGTGGAAGGCCTCCGATAATTTTCTGTGCAAGGCCACATGGGACAGGAATTCTAATGAGCTGTTGTAGTAGATAATTTCCTATTAAAATCCTTCTTATTTAATGACCTTTTGAAATTATTTTAGGGGCATAAAATTGGGTCTTGATATATTATCTTAAATTCTCTGTTCATCATTCCAAACAAAAACAAAAACAAAAAACACAACTCCAGCAATAGTGACACTTCCAGATGTTAAAATAATCCAGAGATACCTGGAGGTCAGAGGCAGGTGGAACTTCTTTTTCTGCATTTAGTAAACTCTCTAGATGTAGCTTAGCATGTCAGGCCTCTGCAGTGGATTTATCTTAGTAGTTGTGGTGAAATGCAGAGAAGGACTCTTGAGTAGGAGTCATAGAAGATGACCTAAGAGGGTGAAGGTCATTTATATCATGAAAGGCTGGGAGTGGTCACCCAAGATTGTCATTAAGGCAGCAGCATAGCCTTAGTGACTAGGTCGTGAGCTCTAGCTGTAGTGAGGAAACCCTCTTGTGATTTTCAAGCAGTGTAAGCTCAGGACAGATGAAAGGAGGCATTTATAAACTTGGAGTCATTAGCCAACATACATGGTGGGGTAGTAGGCCCTGAAATTCCAGGTACTGCCTAGCTGACTAGAGCATGTATTCAGTAGATTATTTTTCCATAGAATCAGAAGAGTGTATTAGAAAGGCTCCAAGGTGAGAATTCCAGGCCATATTTTGAGAAGACCCACTCCAGGTAGGGGATCTGCTACAGAGTATTGGCCATTTTACATCATTAAGGCCTTTCTCCTGGCCAGGAACTCTCTGTGCCTGTTTAATGTGCCTGAAGTTCTGTTGCTTTGGGTAGACAGCTTATGTTCTTTATGGGAAGGAACATTTGGAATTGTTGCTTTTCCTTTTCCTTTTTTTTTTTAGTGTGTTTGCACGCGTGTGTGCATGTGCTTACACACGTTTTGGATCAACACCAGGGCCTTACACATGCTAGCTAGGCATGTGTTGTTATCACTGAGTTAGGTCCCCAGTCTCTATTTTTAAAATTTTGAGTCAGGATCTACTAAGTTGTGCAGGCTAGTCTTGAACTTGAAATCCTTTTGCCTCAGCCTCCAAGGCACCATCTCACCTTGCAGAATTCTTGCTTTTGATGCTCAAAACTCAGCTTTTGCTGCCACCATGGACAAAATAGCCCACACCTCACCTCCCTGCAATGACAAGAATCTCTTCAACTTCCTGGCTTACACTCAGGATATGGCACACTTTGAGTCTGTGGAATGACAGAGGCTGAGTACCTCCTAGATGGAGGGCAGGGAAGGAGGTGCTGCTGCGATATAAGGAGATTGGGCATGCATTATGTGGAGGTGTCTAGCCAGTCTGTGTGGATAGTGATGGAGGTCAAGAATCATGTTTTTTTACTGTGTCTGTTAGTTAAATGGTCAGACCTTGTGTGGCCGTCGTCATTAAACCAAAGCAGGGAAGAACATGTTCAGGAGTCACTTGTTTTTTCAATTGAATGATGTACTTTTCTCTGGTCTGTGATGATGTTATCTAAGACTGTCCAAATTGAGTGGAGGTCTTTGCTGGCTCTGGGTTATGAGGTCAACATGGTAAGTATGTGTAGAGTGCTTTGTCTGGTTTTCTTGGGGCCAGGCTGTCCTTGGCCAGGTGACCCATTTGAATTTGCCTCATATGTACTCTCACAGTCTGCTTATTCCCCAGCACAAATGCATTTTTCCGTTCTTTCTAGCTGAAGGGCTCCAGGGACATTTCTTAATTTTCCTGTGACCGTCGTCCTCCGGTAATAGCACAGGAGGGGGACCCACCCCCAGCAACTGCCAGGTGGTGGGGGAAAGAAGGGCAAGGTGAGCTGTTTGCATAATGCCCACATCTTTGTAGCTATGTTTAGGATAGAGGTCCCAGGGTGTGCTCAGTGAAGTGTGTGCCTTTTGCCTCACAGTCATTTTGGGTTTTCCCTCCTACAAATATGCGAGAAACACCAAGGAAACACGGGACAGCGAGGACTGTTGCTGCAAATGACAAAATTCCAGTTCAGGCCTTGCTCTGTGAAGACCCACTTCAGGTGGGTGATGTGCTTCAGCATATTGGCCATTTTGCATCTTGTTGGCCTTTCTCCGGGCCAGGAACTCTCAGTCATTTGCAGTTATGTTCCAACCTTGCCGAGCATTCTCTTAAGAGTTTAGTTACAGTTAGACTTCTGTTCAAGAACACAGAACAGAGTTAGATTTGTGTTCCTCCTTAGTGACTTGTTAGAACACAGTTAGACTTGTGTTCCTCCTTTTGTTGGTAAGGTTGTGATCAGCCCCAACTGGTCTGCCCTTGGCCTCCTTGCCCTTTAGCTGAGACTGGGCTACTGTCCTTTCAGAGACTATCTGCACTCTAGAAGCCACATGTGGCCAACCAAAGGGAACTTTGGGCAGAACTCCTGGTGGGCTGATTGGCTCTGGGTGACCAGAATGTAAGGTAGGACAGGGTGAAGTGGCCTGATGATGACCATGCTTCAGGGATCAGGGAGATGAATGGGCATTGGGTTCTGGATTACAGGTATGGAGCAGGCTGGGAAGGGAGCTCTTCCCACATATCTAAGAAACCTTTACTTGGGAAGGTAAGGGCTCTAGAGCCATAAGGTTTTAACAGTTTGTAATAGAGAGTGAGGGTCTAGGGCTGTTCTAGCCACTGTAAGAGCCATTAGTCACAGGGGCCGCTTACATTGTCATTAAAATCAGTCAAAAGTAAATAAAATTAAGGATTCAATTCCTTAGTTGCACTAGTCACACACCCTAAGTGCTCAGTAGTCAGATGTGGCCAGTGGCTGCCCTTTTAGTGCAAAGAAAGAACATCTCCATCAGACATTAAGTCCCATTCACAGCCCTGCTCTGAACAGGAGCCATTTGGAGGGAGGTGGCCCTGTGAAGACAAACATGTCTTTGCAGCCCTCTGTTGGAGTCATACACAGCTCTCTTCCTGCTTGATTCGGGCTTCCTATTGTCCTCTATCATAGTGGATGCTACGAGTGAGGTCCCAGTGCACAACCAGCACTGGAACTGTTGGGATCCATCAGAAACTGGTATTGCTTCCTCAGTCTTATCTAGCACTGGTAAGTGTGGGGCTTTTCCTGACAGGTGCCCCAAAAGAGACCTGGCAGATGTGGAGGCAGACAAAGGGCATGATTCTGCAGGCCTGA
Source organism: Xerus rutilus (assembly GCA_028644305.1). Lineage (NCBI taxonomy): Eukaryota > Metazoa > Chordata > Mammalia > Rodentia > Sciuridae > Xerus > Xerus rutilus. Next base: position 141,014,635 of record CM053401.1, read on the forward strand.
GTTGGAACTCTTCCAGAACGTCTGTTCTGATTTTTCTACAAAAGCAGATTGGGGCTGTGTGACAGGTTTTTACCACTTGTCCATTGCTGTAATTTGACAGTGAACACCTGCCTTCCTAATCCTTGCTTCTTAAAATTTATTATTACATGAATTTTTCCAGCAAACAGGATTCCAAAAGTATAGAAGCATGGAAGGTGAAAATTGAGTCTTCTTTTCCACTCCATTCCTATCATCACCCTCTTCCCCAGAATCCCTGGAGACCCTGCTCATCACATGCAAACAGTGGCTTACACAGCTTAGAAACTGCTCTCTGCTCAACAGTGTATTGGTGACATCTTTCCACATTGCACTTGCAAAACGGCCACATTCAGCTGCATAACATTCTGAAGCATGAATGTATCGTAATTTATTTAAATGATGCTTAAGTAGTGTGCAGGCTTTTTTGGCTGCTAAAATTAATGCTGCAGTGATGTACATATATTGCTATATGAGTCTCTATAAAGTAAATTCCTAGAAGTGTAATTGCTGAGTCAAAGGTGGGTACATTTTTAATTTAGGAAGATGGTGCTGCATTGCTCTCCAAAAACATTTTGCGATTTATGATGAGAGGCCTGCATGATTGTTTTCTGAGTTAATCACTGCTCACATGATTCTGCTATGGCAGTGTGGAAACGGCTGTAAGTTCAGGGGGGAGCATCATAAACGCAGCAGAGAGTGAGAGAAAACATTGGCCTATGAAACAAAAAGTTTGAGTTCTTTTCTAATTGTTTAGAAAGGAGACAATTGGCAGAATCCTAAAAAGTAAAAATTCCCCAGAACTAAAGTGTCTTGTGTTGGGAGTGCTATCACTGGCCTTAGCTGATAGCCCAGAACTCGTGCATAGCATGTTAGGAAAGCCCAGTTTCTTGCACAGGAAGCATATGTATATGGTCATGGTTATTTTTAAAAAATCTATTTTTATCCTCTGATTTAATCTTTGCCCTCATAATTATGTCAGATTACCTACTGCTCTGAGCCCTGGGCTGTGTGATTGCATATTAATTGGCATCTTGGTGTTAACGCTATTGGGAGATCTACTCTGTCCTGGCACCTGGAACTGAGTTTGATCAGTATAGTATGGGCAATGGATGAGAGACCGAGACCTGTGTAGTATGCTTGTTTGGGAACTTCACAGTTAGCATGGGCTGTAGAACAGTGTGCTTTTAACTGGAGCTTGACTCACTCCATGTTACTATAGGAAGAGGCTGAGACCAGGTCACAGTTAGGGAGCCTACAGAAGACCTGATGGGAAAAGGGGACCCCTGGGGGCATGGTACTTCTCTCATAGACTGTGGATTGGCTTTTCATTGAGTGACATCCCCCCCACCCCCAGGCCTGCTCACATTTACTGATTTTACTCTGGGGCCGGAGTGTCAAAGTCCATGAAAGCCCCCCTACCCTTCAGGAGGGAGAAAATAGCAGAAAGGAGTATTCTTCTTTTAGGGCATCAGAATGGAAGCTAGTTCTCCACCAGGATGCCAATGCTCATCCCAGCCCCTGGCACACACTGGTAAATCTTTATGAGCTGAGGAAAGGTGGAAAGTTAAAGGTGTTTCCCACATCCTGGAATCTGGCAGCATCCTGTAGGGTGAGGGTGGGATGGGGCCTGTGAGTCCTTGTTGTGTGCAACCTCCCTGGGCCACTATTCAACCTCCACCAGATCAAGTAGAAATACACAACAGGAAACACAATCCAAAGGCTAGAGTTAAGTTCTATAGCCTAATAGGTGCAGAGGTTAGAGTGTATAGGGAGGAATTATCAAAGCTACCAGGAAAACTATTCCAGGTATCCACAGCAGAGCATAGTCCTCACTTAAATTATTTGTTAAAATGATAGTAACACCCCTTCCAACTCCTCACCCCTACCACCATCCTTCTCCCATCCTGGGCCTGCTGTGTGCTAGGCCTGATGCTGGTCATCACAGGGAGAGTGGCCACTGTGCTGTTTAGTTGGTGTTTGTTGATGTGTGGCTTATGATGCTCCTTTCCCGGTATTTATCACCCACAGTTCTGGACAGTGGATTTATATGTTTACCTGTTTTGAAAAGCAGAAAGCAGAGCTCAGACTTTGCAGGAGTTGCACGGCCAGCAGATGGCAGCACAGGGTCTCCCTGAGCAGTCCGCCAGCACTATCCTTCCCTGCAGCTGCTCTTTGTCCACTGCCAAGGAATCATGATGCTTTTTCTTTTGATTTTAACTCAGTTTCTCAGGGTCTGAGTCTCTGAGGACAATTCTCAGGGGCTTTTGAGCCATTATTCACTTTCTGTGTTAAGTTCTTCAGACCCAAGTTTTGCTTTTATTTCTCTTTTTTAAAAAGGAGAACAAAAAGAGACCCTAGGGAAGTGAGCCAAGTATCAGTAAGAAGTCACTAGATGACATTCTTCCAGAAATCTCCATTAAGTAACTTTAAGGCATGGCAGTGCTGGGACTGTAGTCACTGCCTAGGCAACTGTAGTCAGAAAGCCCAAGATTGTAAACATCTTGTTTATTTTAGCAGGCATTAGGTAAAATCTTGATTATCATTGAAATTGTGTTCTTCTTCTTCCAACCTTGTATACCTGAGGAAGCCCAAGGAGGGATCTTGCCCAGAGGTCCTCCATTAGTTGTCTGTCTTTTAAAAATACTGTGATGTGTGAGTTTTTTTCCCCAGGCATATAATAATAATAATAATAATAATTATTATTATTATTATTATTATTATTATTATTTTTGAAATCTCTGGAGGGAGGGGGGGCACAGAAATATAAAGAGGAAAACAAAGTCATTCAGTCTATAGGACATTTTTAATTCCATTAGAACCATTTAATAGGGGCTGGGGTGTTGCCTTAGTGGTGGAGCGCTTGCCTAGCATGTGTGAGGCACTGGGTTCAATCCCCAGCACCACATAAAAACAAATAAATAAAATAAAGGTACTGTGTCCATCTACAACTAAAAAGAGTTAAAAAAAAAAAAAGAACCATTTAATACACATCCTCTTAATTTGGTAACATTACTTTTCCTCCAATCAAAGGTAAAGTGCTCAGTAAAAGGCCCTCGACATGATTTGTGCTTAGCTCCAGTGCACTTGAAATGCCAGATGTGATTGTCCTTAGCAGTCAGGGGTCAAGTGTAGGCACACTTCCTTTGCCTGCCTCCTGTCAGGAGGGCTGACCAGTGCCTGGCCTGAGCTGACCCTGGAGTCTGCCATTTGTGTGTGAGGGTGAGAGGAATCATAGTTTGTCTCCTGATGCATTTGTTAGTGCTTTATTTCTTCAAGAGCCATGTAAGTGTCACTTTCCCTAGGCTTCATGGCAGCATTCCACAAACACGTGGAGAGGGAGAGGTGATGTTTGTCTAAGTTCTCATTTCTAAAGATGGTATCACATGCAAGTTCAGGGCAGCACCCTAAGGGAGCTGGCTTCTCTGATTAATACGAGGGCAACAGCTTTGAACATGAGGTCACAGGAGTAGGGAGCTTATCTTCAGTCTCTAAGTCTTTGGTTGTAGATACAGGTGACGGTACAGTGCTGGGCTCTCAGGTAGGACAGGGACCCCTTCTTGGGGTCCTGGGGCTTCACCTTTCTATAGCAGATCCAGGTTCGCCTGGGGTGATTGGGGATGGCTGGGCATAGAATCTACTTGGAGTTGGGTCTGACTTCCTTCCTCTGGGGGACACCATGTTGGGGATCTGCACTGCCCAAGTTGGTCCCTGTGCAGGGCCCGGAAACAGCAGCTATTGGACCTCCATCAGTACATGAGAGGCATTCAGAATAGGCGTGGTTAGTCCCTAAGAAAATAAGTGTCTTTGCCATTGGATTCTTTTCCCAGCCCCCAAGATCATGCTCCATGTCAGGTCCTACTGTTAAGAGTCTTCGGGTTGATACCTGGGCCTTTCTCCCACCAGCTTGGCTTCCTAAATACTTTTGAGTTTGGACCCTTGTCTTGGGGTTTTACCTGCATTGTTTGCATCCATTCTGGTCCATCTTGGCTTACTGAAATCATTTTTCCAAACTGTAGACCTTACTCCCTTTTAGGCATTTCTCTGCCTACAGGATAAAGTCCAGATCCCTGGAGCCTGTGAAACCTTGGACCCACTCCAGCTTCACCTCCCTCTGCTTTTTCTGGGACTCTGACTAGCCAGGCTCCTGTAAGTCTCAGTGCCTTTCCTGGGCTGCTCCCATTCCTGTAGCAGTGCTTGACTCAGGCACCTGCCTTAAAGTGTTCCCTGATGTTGCTGCAATAGGTTCTTCCCCTGTTCCCTTTATATTACTCTGTTGCATGACTGCCCCTGCTAGATGTAGCCCCACCTCTAACTTGCCTTTTCAGGCCTAGTATTTGCAGACTGCTGGGTACACAGTAGGTACAGTCTTTGTGTTTGGAGACTAGTTGAACTTGCCTGCTCTGGGCAGGGCAGCTGAGTACCTGCAACAACAGCTGGAGTTGAGCTGGAGCCATTTGATTGGCCCAAACTGGGGCTGAGGTGATAACCCCTCCTGTTAGCCACCAGCTGTCGCCAGGCACCCGGAAGGCAGTTCCTGGAACTGGAACAGTTTGATGTCCTCCCTTTTGGCAGAGGAGGTTGGGTGTGAACTGCGCAGGAACTTGCCAGCAATTGGACACCAGGGATTGGGGGTGGGGTGGAGGGCAGCTGCTGATCCGGCCCTGGGCTGCCTAGTTCCAGGAGTCCTCTTCTGGTTGACATCTTCCTTTTATGGCTGAGGCTGGCCATTGGGGATCCTGGTGATTATGCAGGCAAAGAGAATAATTTCTCCAAAGTAACCCACAGTTGGCAGTGAAAGAGAAAGAGACCCCTAAATGCCTCTTTGTAAGATAAATTTAATTTTAGGTGATAAAGCCTTCCAGTGTGGTCACAGAAGGCAGGGTAGTTTTGAAGTTTGGGGCTTTATGCACATTATCTGAGCCACTGCAAGCTTCTTGGTGGAGAGTCCTAGAAACACAAGGCTCTGCTTACCTAAGTTTAGCATCTTGGGTAAGGACAGTGGTGTGAGGGTAGAGCAAGAGGGTCCCCAGACTCTGATGTTCTGTCCTACTCATCTTCTTGGACAGACTTGGCCTTGGAGGGAATGGCTCCCAAGCCTCACCCTTGCATGACTTCTCCATTCCTTTGTTGAGGGCAGGCAAAAGGCAGGGGGCTCTGTTTAGAAAAGGGGGTCAAGGTCTCATATTGTCCATGGAGGCCTTGAAGGCTGGTCCTGTGAATTTATTTTTCAGTGCTTTACCCTCTGCCAGGCAGTGTCTCAAGCATGTTGCAGTTTACTATCTGCAGCCACAATGTTAGGAAGGAATGATTATGACTCCCACTTCACAGAGAAAGAGGGGCAAAGAGTGATTAAGCCCCTGGTCGAAAGAACACAGGAGAGGAGTTAAAGTTCCAGCCCAGGCCACCTGGCTACGGAGGCCTTGCTCTGGGCCAAGGGCAGAGATGGCCTGCAGACTACACATGAAAATCTCATTTCTAGTCCCATGGATAAGTCCGCAGCTCTGAGGGTTCTGGTCCAGATTCCCCCTTGGGAGTTGTCACCTGGAGATGATACCATCACAGCAAGACACAGCCTGTATCTCCTTCACTCTTCTGTTCCCTCCTCCTCCTGTTGCAGGCCTTCTGGCCTATTCTTCCCTGAACTTTGAGAACCACCAAGAAGGGCCAAGCACTGGGTGTATCAGCTGCCCTCCTCTGAAATTCCCTGCCCCTATTTTTTTTTGAACCCTGTGGCTTAACATATCTTTGGCATATATTTTAGATTGATTTTAGTGCCTTAAAAGTTCACAATACCAAGGATTATCAAGACCTCAAGTATTTGTTGGAGACATGAGTGAGGTATTGGGCGTATATACGGCTCCTGTGGGTATGATGTTTGTGATTCACTCAGAGGCCCAGAAGTTCTGATTTCTGCTTCTAAGTGCATTTCTTTTTTCTTTCAGTTGTCCTTGTCCTTGATTTGGGGAGAATAGAGATGGTATAGTTCTTATTTAAAATGTTTAATGAAAAAAGTTTTGTGAAGTGAATGGCTCTCTAAAAGTAACTTTAAAGGGAGTGTATAAGTAGGAAGTTTCTGTTGTGGGGAGGCAGAGGATAGTGTTCAGTTTTGCTCTACAAAAATTGTTTTACTTGTTACAAGTTGGTTATATTTTTAATTAAAATGCCTAGCAAATTTTAATATAATTACACTAGAAAATTTTAGTAAAGATTCATTAGAATACCACTGAAAGAAGACCCTAGGAAACACTGTGGACAGAGCACGCAGGAGTGGGTGCATACACTTGTCAGGACTGGGGGAAGCATCTGGCCAGGGTGAAGGCTGCAGGAAAATGATGTTCACTAGCAAGGCCTCCTCCAGTGGTGTTATCCAGATGTTCCCCTTGTGGAATGCATGCACTGGGACCAAAGGGCCTGGCAGAGTGTCTTCAAGTGGAGTTTAAGAGAGGCCAGAGTCCTCAGTCACTCGGGGGCCTTTTCAGGGACAGTGCCTGCCAGGATTTCAGTAGGGAGCATTTTAGAGGTCCCCAGGACTGGAAAGGAGTAGAGGCTATAGTCCAGGAGAAATATAGTGTGAGTTGCAGCCATGTGTCACTTAGGTAACTGAGATGTTCCTTATTAGCCACTTAACATAGGCCAAGAAGAAACAAGTGAAATGAATTTAATGACATATTTAGCCCAATTTATCCAAAATGTTACTTCAACAAGTAATTGATATATAAAATTATTACATATATTTTACATTTTTTTAACTCCACATTTTTGAAATCCCATATATACTTTCCACTTGTAGCATATGTCAAGTTTCACAAGCCACATTGCAAGTGCTCGGTGGCCACGGCCACGTGTCCAGACCTTTCTGAATCAGAAAAGGAAGTGTTTCTGCAGCTATCAGCTGGACATAGGCTTATATGGTTGTCCTGCCTCTTCTGCAACCTCCTGTGTCTTTGAATAGGTGGTCTTCCTCTCTTGGACAGTGCCGGCAGTGAACATGCATCTGGAGGCTGAGGGGGGAAGTGAGAAACCATAGCCAGAATGGTACCAATAGGGGTGTCTTCTGAGGGTGAGCTCACGGGGGTCTTTATGTATTTATTTATTTTTTTGACTTGCTTAACTCAGCATTTTCTCTTGTGTGCATAAATTTATAGTTAAAATTATTTTATATACACATATCCCAGTATAAAGAAAGAAGGGGGCATACTCTCCCATCCCCATTTTTGTGGCACTTACAAGCTCTTAAGCCTTCAACGTCAACCACGTTATTTTTATTTATTTATTTTTTTAGTTGTAGATAGACGCAATATCTTTATTTATTTATTTTTATGTGGTGCTAAGGATCGAACCCAGTGACTCACGCATGCCAGGCAAGCGCTCTACCACTGAGCCACCACCCCAGGCCCCAACTACGTTATTTTTAATCTCCCAAGCTTCACCAGGGCAAGAAGTTATAAAAGGTGTTCATAGCAACCAGCTCACCCACATCCCACATTCCCCTTATTAAGGTATCATGCTAAGTGCTTTAACTTGTAATGAAAATATTGTCACTGGTAAGTAAAAATATTGTGACAAGTCAGAAAATTCAAGGTTGCTATAGAAACCTTCCCCATTTGTTGTCCCTGTAAGGTGGGCTTAGCTAAAGGTGCTGCTGCAAGCTGCTCTTTTTGTTGTTGTTTCATTTTGTTTTAGCTCATTTTTGGCCCTGTTTCAGCTTCAGTGCAGATTTGGGCCTCAGTGGGAGGATTTGCCTGAGCATTTCAGGCAAGACACCTCAGTTTACCCTTTCTTGCCTCTAGGCTGTGTGAGAACTGTGATGAGAGCACACTGTACATGGAGGGCAGGAGGGTGGTGAGGAGTTTTTCATTAGTGATAATTGGTTGTTGGAGAATGGCCCTGTGTCCTTTAGGCAGTCATTCAGGTACTGGTGAGTAGACAAGCCCATTCTGGAAGAACCCAGACCAGTTTGCCCTCTCCCCAAACCTGTCACTGATTAAACTTCATTCAGGGAGTGTTGGAAATACAGTGTTTAACCTTGGATGTATGGGAAGCAGCCTCCCATCATTTTCCATCTTTCTCCTTAGCTTGGGGGTATGCCATTCTGGGAGGTCTGTGTGTGGTCAATGATGGATTCCCTGGGCAGTTAGGATCCATAGGAACACAGGGACTCGTCAGTCAAGGGAAAATCTCCTGGAGTCATACAGGATGAGAACTGGACCAAGGTGTTTGCTACAAAAAAGAAGAATGGGGGAGGAAGAAAGGAAACCCTTGGGAAAAGGACGCCTTGCTTAATTCTGCATCTTGATGATAAAAGAGGGATGCTACTATAGTCCAGGCTGACACTTTCTGTTGGCAAGTTAAAAGGGCAGTGCAGGGGACTATTGTTTGTTCAATGCCCTGAAGGAGCACAGTGCCACCAGCCTGCTGACCCTAGGCAGAGGGACAGAGTTCTTGGCACTGACAAGATCCTTCTCCTTCTGATGGGCTTTGTTATGGTGTCTGTCATTTTGGGGTGTGAATTGTAATCCTCTGCTCCTTCCTATTCTAGGGCCCCTGGATTCCAGCAGCCCTCTATACCTACCTTACAAGACTCTAGTCTCCACGGTTGGAAGCATGGTGTTCAATGAGGGTGAGGCCCAGCAGCTCATCGAGATCCTGTCTGAAAAGACTGGCATCATTCAGGACACCTGGCATAAGGTGAACCCACTCAGAGGCCATTATTGTGGGCTGGGGCTGGTGGCTCCTCCTCACTCTTGCTCTCAGGGACCACTGAGCTTTAGTGGTTGCCTGGTCCTAGACACCCCCATCCCCAGGAGATACTCATCAACCACACATGATTGCCAAGCTGCAGAGAGAATTTTCCTAAAACATTCTTCACATTTTCCTGGCAGGATCTAGCTACTCCTACCCATGCACAAGCTGCATGAATCACCCTACAAATGCTTTGGCTTCTGCCACAGCCTGGCCATCAAAATGGGAAGCCTCTTAAGGGTCAGAGATAGACCTCTGCATTACAGGGAGTCTGGGAAATGAAACACAGGAGGTGGGGCCTTACTGATCTGTGGCCAGAGCTCAGGGTGTGGGAAGGAAGGTGTAGGAACACAGTGTGTGTGAGAGAACGCAATGGTAAGCCCTGAAGAGCTTCTCTGATGTCCCTCATGCTATCAGGCAAGTTCAGAGGCTGGGTCCCACCCACTCTTCTTAGCCAGTCTGGATTCAAGGGAACTTTGCTCGAGTATTTAGTGGCTAGAGGTTTTGGGGTGCCCTGAGGGCCAGGCTGGGGGCTCCTTCCCTAAGGCCAGTGGGAGTTAATCCCCTTCTATCTCTGGGGGGTGACATGCCTCATGTATAATCTCAATGATGCTGGGAGCTCCTTACTTAGTGAACATTGCAGAGTCTCCTGGGCATGAGTACTGAAGAAGGTTAGAGTAATCACACAAGAGGCTCAGCTCAGGCCACTGTCTCCAGAGTACACCTCCCTTTGGGCCCTTGGTCTCAACCAGTGGCCTCCAGACTGCACATACTGGCTCAGGGGGGCTGGAAACATGAGGATTTTAAATACTACCCCAGGGATCCCTATTGCAGAGGCTGGGTGGCTGAGCAGGGCCACTTTTTCCCCCATAGATGCCTGGAGTTAGGATAGAACTGCTTGCCTTGAAGCTCCTGTTCTCACTTTATCAGGCCCTTGGGTCTCACTCTTGTCTGATTGCTTGGGTATGGGATTGGGGAGAGTACAAGCAAATTGTCCATCCCCTCTGTTAACATTGGCTCCATGGCATTTGTAGGCCACTCAGAAGGGTGACCCCGTGGCAATTCTGAAACGCCAGCTGGAGGAGAAGGAAAAGCTGCTGGCCACTGAGCAGGAAGATGCAGCTGTTGCCAAGAGCAAACTGAGGGAACTCAACAAGGTACAGCCTAAGCAGGGAGGTGAACCCACTCAGGAGGCATTCCCTTCCCTGTCCCCTGCTGGCCCCTCCCTGGTCCATGATTGTCCTTGATCATGATTACCGGCCTAGGATCAGCCCCAAGACAGGCAGCTTTCCCACCCAGCTTGCATACCAGGTATGTAGCTGTTATCAAGCCTGTGAGTGATGGGGCGTCAGATTACATGCTATCTTTGAAGATCCCAGAGATGAGGTTGGTTTGGGGGCAGAGTAGGTTCCTTCTTTATGGTTCCAGGAACATATGCAAGTTAAGCAAGGATTGGGGACCTCAGTTTGTCATGGAGATGAATCTGACCAGTTTCATGGTGGTAGGCCAACTTTTTGGGGAATACTCTAGAAAGGAGGGTGGACACAATTGATCTAAGGTTTTTTCCTTGGGAATCAGGGCAGGGAGGCAAAAGGGACTGTTTTTCTCCTTTTTTCTGATGTCAGTTTAATGATGTGCCAGTAAGCACCCGACTCCCTTAGAGCTAGCCCATGGATGGTCGGGGAAGATTTGTACTCTGAGTGGTAATTTTGTAATGGGTTTGCACTGCCATGAGACTGGGCTGGGGGATCAGTCAAGATGGGTCAGGATCTGAGGAGTAGGGGTTGCTCTTCCCCCTGCCTAATTCACTGGGGTCTCTCCCTTGTTTTTCTGTTTTTGAGGGATGAATCCTAATGCTCTAGCCTTCCTGGAGGAAATGCTAGGCAGAGCAAGGAGAGCCCCCTGCAAGAGTGGCCTTGCCTCCTTGGAAAACTGTCCTTTACCTGCAGAGTGCTGCAGGCTTGCTCTTGCCCTCTGCTGCCTACCTCCCAGTGGGGAGATGGACTAGGCTGAAGAGGGTCCAACACCATGTTGGCTGCAGTTCTTCTTCTGGGTGCTTCCATCTGTTTATTTGAGAAGAATTGGAAACAAAACAATTTCATTGTTCATTCAGGGGATGCATCTCTGAGCCAGATAGGAAAGTTCTTTGGGTGGGGGACAGTCTGGAGAGCAGAAGAGCCTTTGGATGTTTACTCTTTGTGTTTTACCCAGAAGCAGAAACCAAACAGACAGACAACCCTCCCATGTCCTTCCCTAGTGCCCAGTGACCTATTCATGTTGTTTTCTGTCTTTTTTTCCAAGATGTGTCTACACATGATCTTTGCTTGAACCACCTGGGTTATTGGTTAAATGCAGGGCAGCTAGAGCCGCTTGCCCTCGTTCACCAGTGCTAATTGTGCGCATTTCCTCCTAACTCTACACGTGTCGTTCTGGGAGTTAGGCCTAGGCTGTGGCAGGAATATTTACACCATACTTTTTGGCCAGTGTTGCAAATCAGAACCTTCCAACCACTCAAGAACCAACTGACTAGTGCTCCTGCTGATTAAGAGTCTTGTTTTGGGAAGCCATTCTCCTGTATAACTCTTTCTAAACAAGTTGAGAAATTCCATGAAAATTTGTTGACCACCAAAATCAAGTTTTAAATGAGAGGAAATGGGAGTGTTTACATGGCCAGCTGATTGTATAGTTGCCTGGCTAGTTGCCTGGCTAGTTACCTGTACCTGCCCCCTTTTTTTGGCACCAGGGATTCAATTCAGGGGTACTCGACCACTGAGCCACATCCCCAGCCTTGTTTTGTGTTTTTTTATGTAGAGACGGGACTCACAGAGTTGCTTAGCACCTCGCTGTTGCTGAGGCTGGCTTTGAACTCGTGATTCTCCTGTCTCAGCCTCCCTAAGTGCTGGGATTACAGGCTTGAGCCACTGCGCCTGGCCACCTGCCCCCTTTTAATTTAGAATGGGCTTTGTGGTGAGTCACACTGGTGGTGAATTGTGTACCTGTGCCTTTCCCATTATTGGGGTCTCTGTCCACAAAGCGCAGGATGGCAGATGTGAGAGAGGGAATGCCTCTTGTCATAGGCCCCCTTAAATGTGGCCCCTGTGCTGGTCATTCAGTGCCCAAGATCTTCCTTAGAGATAGCTGCATGACACAATTTCCAAACCACAATCCAGACACACCTTCACCAGGTTGAGATGCATATCCTGTCCATCCCTGTTGGGGAAGTAGAATGTGTCCCTCAGTGTGAGCTGCAGAGATACAGCCTTTGATTTTTATTCCCCCTTCTCACCTGCCAGCCAGCACCAGGACTTGGCTCTGGGGCAACAAAAGTTCAGTAGCATGTCTAACCATAGTTCTCTGTCCTCTGACCTGGTCTCTGCAGCCTGAGGAGGTCCTCTTGAGCTTCCAAATGCTGATCTGGTCCCAAGAGGATGCCCTTTAGGCTCTGTCAGTGGCTCCCAATCTTCAGCTCCAGGTCTACATCCTGAGCTCCACATCCCTCCCATCCCACTTCTGACCTTCCTCCCCTTCCCTGTTCCTCACTTGCTCCCCACATGCCCTACCTTTGCTTACCTACTTTTGGAGCCTTCTGGAGCTCCTTGTGTTCTGTTCCAAGAGAAGATTGTTGTCAGAGTTAGGTATCACATACCTGTGTGTGACTCCTGGTAGGCTTGAAGCCTTGGGAAGCAATCTCTCTCTGGCCACAGAGGCTGAGACCAGCTGTAGCTGAGAGAAAGTCTTTGTTGGCATTTTATATCTTCCTTTATTTATAAACAGTTAAATGTTTATAAATGCATTTTATAAATATAGATGTATTTGGCCGCTTTTCTTCCCTGTACTCCTTGAGGTGTACCAGCAGTGCAGCTCCTGAGCAGAGCTAGTGGGCTTATCTCATGCTTATGTTCTCTAGCCCAACGTGGTTGAGGTAAACTATGTGAGCAAATAAGTTATTAAGGATGTGAAAGTATCCCTTACTTTAATCCCCCACAGGACCCTGTGAGTTGATAGTCCCCATGTTTCTAATCTCTTCTACATGTTTTCTTTGTCTTTGTAGAGAAGTTTTTACAGTTAGAAAAGAGGGTTTTGCTTAATTCTCTTTATTGGATTCTGATGCTCAAGGCCTGATCTGGATGGACTAAAGTTTGGGTTGTCTGCCATATCCATGCCTCCCGCATGTGGGAAGTCCTAGCAGAGTTGGGCCCAAGGGCCAGTTCAGACACCATCTGCAGGAGTTGATAAGCTTGGTCCTGGCCCTCTTGAGTGTTCAGGGCCGAGTGTGGGATTTGAGGAATTTAGTGCTCCAGGAATGTAGCCAAGAATGCACAGCCTTCTGGAATACGTTTTTAGTTGTTCACAGGCACCCTGGGCTTTGTCACCAGGGTCTCTGTCCTTGAAGACACATTCCCATCCTGTGTCCCACTCTGATGCCTGAACTTTAGGGTCTGGGAAGAGACTGGGCTCAGTGTGGTTAATGATACGTGAGGCCTTCTAGGATGTTAAAGGATGTGCTCTTGGGGTTCCATTGGAGAAATGCCAACTGCCAGCTTTCATTGGGAAGGCAGGTCAAAAGACAGTTCCCAGGCCTTGGAAGCTTGTGCCATGTGGGGCTACACTATGTTTTAGGAATAGCACTGGAAAGAAAGTGTGAATAGGGCCCCCAAAAAAGTGCCGGCAGCACTAAGGGTGTAGCTCAGTGGTAGAGCACTCTCATAGAATGTGCAAGGCCCTGGGGTGATTACCAGCACCGAGGAATCACCAAATCAAAACAAAAAGGTGCCAACAGAGAGTTGTTTCTGTACCAGATACTGGTGACAGAGCTGAACCTCGTCTTTCAGCCCAAAGAAAACTGAGCTCCTCATGGAGCTCCCGTCCCCACTCCTCCCACCATCATGAGGATGGCTTTTCAAGAAAATAAATCTGAGTTAGGCGTGGTGGTGCACACTTGCAGTCTCAGCTACTTGGGAGACTGACGTAGGAGGATTGCAGGTTAGAGGCCAGCCTAGGCAACTTAGCAAGACACTGTCTCAAAATAAAAAATAAGAGGGCTGAGAATGTAGCTCAGTAGTAGGTGTAACCTTGGGTTCAAGCCCCAGTACTGCAAAAAAAAAAAAAAAAAAAAAAATAGAGAAGAGATCTGATCATATCTCTGCTCCGCTGACCAATCTTTCTCTCTGCTTCTCCCAGGAGATGGCTGCAGAAAAGGCTAAGGCAGCGGCTGGTGAAGCCAAGGTGAAAAAACAGCTGGTGGCCCGGGAACAGGAGATTGCAGCTGTGCAGGCTCGCATGCAGGCCAGCTACCGCGAGCATGTGAAGGAGGTGCAGCAGCTGCAGGGCAAGGTATGGAAGGGGACAGGGCTGAAGATGTCTGTAGGGGCTTGGGACTGTGGCATTTGGCTGAATGGTGCCAGGCAGCCTATTGTGTGTGCATTTTATGTAAATAACCAGAAAGGTGTAAAATGCAAGAACACTTCCAAAAGAGCCTAGCCTAAGGTGGTCAGCATTGTGTCCCAGCTCCTGGGGGTCCACAGTGGACCAAGATGTTTTCTTCCAGGTGAACCTGGAATAATGCCAGCTTTACCTTCTCCAGATATGGCTGGGGGGATTCTGTAAAACAGTAGGCCTGAAACTCCACATCTTCAGGATGGCTCTAGCACATCTTTGCTGGACTGTTGCCTGTCCATACTGGTCTTCCTAATCAGAACCTGATGCTTATCTTCTCACACCTGCCCTCTGCTTGGTCCATGGCTGCCTCCCCACTGCACATCTCAGGAGGTGCTAGGGAGGTAGGAGGGTCAGAAATGAGTCATTCTCTGGTAGTTTTGGCTATAGCTATATACTGTATCTTAGAAGAGTCAACCCATGTGACTTCGGAGGCAGACATGCATGGAATGGGTCTGAGGCTCTTGGCTAGGTGCTCAACTGGAGTTCAGGCTGAGTTTCTGAAAGCAGTGAAGAGGGTGTTGCTGGGGGTTACACTTAGCTTTGAGCTCCTGACACTGGAACTATGTAGTTTTCAGTCCTCTTATTTTATAGCACCTTCTCAACCTCCATATGGAGCAAGTAGAGCCTCTGGGGTTTTCTTTTAGTTAGCTGTGACCTCACTAACCCTACTCCAGAAATCCATTCTCTTAATATGGCCAAGCAACACTCTGATGTCCTTGTCAATGCCTTTTCAGATCCGGACTCTTCAGGAGCAGCTGGAGAATGGCCCCAACACCCAGCTGGCCTGCCTGCAGCAGGAGAACTCCATCCTGAGGGATGCCTTGAACCAGGCCACAAGTCAGGTGGAGAGCAAGTAAGTTGAGCATCTTGTGCAGATACTGCCATGATACATTCCAAAGACTTTGGAATCCGTGTGACTCCGCAGGTCGCTTGCAAGGCTGTGGCAGTGCACTCTAGTTTCTTACTGATTGTGGGCTGGCCTGGCTGCCTTTGTGTTTCTGCTCCCTCCTTGTGCTGGGCTGCATCCCAAGCTTCCATCTTTTGTGTGGGTTTTGAGCAGGTCACTTTCTGGCAGGTGGCCTGGTACCCTTCCGGTGGTGAAGATTTCAGCAAGAGTGGGGGTGCTCCAGCCTGCAGGCTGGCCTTGCTAGCATGCATGGTATCAGTGGGATCAAACACCCTCAGGTACTGGCTGGTGCCAGCATCTTGCTTTCCATGAAGAGTGAAACTTGCCTAGTGCCCATCTTCATAACATGCCCACAGAGGGCTTCATAAAACTGGTTGTGACCCAGAGTATTAAGGCCAAGCTATTTATCCAGGATGCAAGTTTATTGGTGGTGTAGGGACCTCAGTTCTCCACTGAGAGTACCCTCTCCCATTCCAACACCCTGGTAATGAGTACTGTTTCATTGCATATAGGCCGGCCGAGCGAAATTCCTGTTCTTGGTCTTGCCTCTGTGCTAAAGTGTCACAGAGCCCACAGTGAGTTGGTCAGCTCTGGAGGGCAGCTCTTCACCTCTGCTGTTGAGTACAGCCATGCTTTCTTCTGCTTCCCTGACTTGGGCCTACAGTCTCAACAGGCTATTCCTCAAAAAACTCAGTGTGCTGTCTGTCCGTGTGTTTGTCTGCCTTCTCTTGGCTTGAAGTGCCCTATAGGGCACTTATCTGTTATCCTCAGAGCATGTCCTCCCACCGAGAGAAGACTGGCTAAGGCAGAGAGTACTGACACCCTCATCCTGTAGCCAGGAGTCAGATGGGGAAAGCCTTAGTACAGGAACGGGGCAGGAAGGGAAGTCTGGCCACACGTCTTTCTGGTGGCTCTCCTAGAGTGGAGGGAGGTCTAACAACTACTTTCCTCATGCTGTCCTTCTGTCAAGATCACCTCCAAGTGTGTGTGCATATCTTCATTTTCTCCCTGACATATCAGTGCCTAGAGGTTTATGACTGCCATTTCCTCAAAAGTCACAGCAGAAGGGGAGCATGGGCTGAAGAACATGCTGGCTTCCCTGACACATAGAATCTGTTGTGACCTCTTTACTGGGAAAAGCTCTAAAGCATGGGGACTTATCAGTCTTGGACATGGTGGCTGTGCCTCTCCTCAGTCTGGAAGCCCTGCCTGGTGTGTGGTTTTTCCAGCTCCAAAGCAATCCCAAGGGGCCGCCACCCAGCCTCCCACTTTCACCCAGGTTGCCTGAATCTTGGCATTGTAAAGCACAAGATCTGGTCTAAATGAAGAAACCCAAGTCAGAAAGGTGGAACCCCACCCGTCAGCAGAGCAGGGCTGGCCTTAGACCAGGTTGTGAATCCCTGCTTTCCCCTTGTCTGGTGGTGTCTCATTGTCAATCCATGCTCGCAAAGGAGCAGACTTCCAGCCGCCCTCCTTTCTTTTTAATCAAGTTTCCTTCTGTAACTCCAAATGTTGCTCTCGGTCCTGAGAACCACTTTGAAGTGCAGTGTTGAAGGGTTTGCTCCATAAGTCCCTTGGGCTATGGCTGTGGATGGTTTTCCTGGCCTGGCCGTGGTTGTGTAGGCCAGTGAAGTGGGACACATGGCCTCTGCAAGCTGCTGCCCTGCCCTGCAGGGAGCAAGGCATGTTCACCACATCTGCAGCTCTTTTGTGCCCAGGTCAGCAATGAGAAGAGTGTCTGACCTTTTTTCTCTCTGAATTTCCAGTAGTTTTTGAGCTCCTATGGGAAGCTTTGGCACATATTTTGCCCTTTGCTCCCTCTCTCTGGCCCGTATGCTGTGTTGGTAAAACAACATCTTTGACAAAACACACACCAAACTTCACATGGATGATAATGCAAAAGAGGCTTTAGTGATGGCTCCAAGATGTGAGCACCTACTTCAAAAAGAGCAGATATTCCAGAGAGGCATAGGCCACCAGTCCCTGTCACCATTTTCTCAGGGACCTGTGACTGTCTTGCAGGCAGAATGCAGAGTTGGCAAAGCTCCGGCAGGAGCTGAGCAAGGTCAGCAAGGAACTGCTGGAGAAGTCAGAGGCCTCACGGCAGGAGGAGCAGCAACGGAAGGCCCTGGAAGCCAAGGCAGCTGCCTTTGAGAAACAGGTCCTGCAGCTGCAGGTGAGTAGGGGTGCCTCAGTGCTCCCGCTCACTGCCCGTTGAGCCTGTCTGCATAATGGGGATGGGCAGGGCTTGAAGCCACACTAAGTCATCCCTTTCTAGTTTTGAGTAACAGATGGAAATGTAGGCAGTGCTGGGTAGGGCTTGAACCCTCAACCCTAGCCTCATTAATAATAGTGATAGCTAGCATTAAGTGGATGCTTTCTATGTGCTAAGCTTTGTTCTGAGCATTTTATAAACATTGTAACCCTATGAGGAAGGTACTCTTAGTGTTTGCATTTTACTCATAAGCACATTTGAGGCACAGAGAAGTTAGCAATTATGTGCAGGACACAGTAGAGACAGGATTTGGACCCCCTGACTCCAGCTCTAGATCTGTATTTATCCTCCCAACTTGCCACCATTGTGATCCTATAGCTGTGGAGAAGCCAATGAGCTAACTGGCCACAGGCACATCCTCCTGCCTCAAGGGTGGTGGGATTTTCTTCTTTCTTTAGCCTTTGGATGTAGCTAAAATCTGTTTTCCCAGGAGGGTGCCCTTTCTCCTTCAAAGAGAGGAAGGTTTTCCCCTAAGTGCACTGGGCATGATCTAGTATGTTTTCCTCAGCCCAGGGGCCTTGCTGCCCACTGGTCCGATGACTTCCAATGCTTCTACTGGCCTGTGTCAGGGAAGGTTGACCAGGCTTGGGGCAGTTACTTTAGGCATGAGGAACTTTGATGACATACATACATGTGGAGGTTAACTTGCTGGAAAACAAGGGAATCCTGGTGACCTAAGGGGCTTTGGGCCTTTTTTCTGCTGCATCATTGAAACCAAGCTATGGGACTAGCATAACCAGACATGAAATTCTAAGACTGATGTTTGAAAGTATACAAAATACTAAAAGAGAACATAACAAACGTGGTTTGAATTTGGGTAGAATCAAATGGACAAGTTCGTATTTTCTTTTTTTTTTTTAAAGAGCTTTTTTTTTTAAAATATTTTTTTAGCTGTAGATGGACACAATATCTTTATTTATTTTTATGTGGTGCTGAGGATTGAACCTAGTGCCTCACATGTGCGAGGCAAGCACTGAACCACAATCCCAGCCCAAGTTCGTGTTTTCTGATTTTTGTGTAAAGCAGACCAATGAGATCAGATTCTTGGAAGTGGTCCTGGCTGCAGTTATATTTTAAAGGCTCCCAGGTGGTTGTGGTGCATCTGAGGATAGGCTCTTCACTCGTGCACACAGGTTTTCTGTCACATGTCATTCCTAGGACCCAACTCAGGGTGAAGGCCTGGCCCTGGCTCTTACCAGCAAACCATCAACTGCAGATGCCTGGTGCCCCTATAGATCTCTGGACTCTTATCCACAGCCTGGGCCTAGACAGAGGAGCCCATTCTTTCTAGTTTAACACCACAGATTCTGTGGTATGGTAGTCAGGAAGGTTGCGGTGTGTGGCTTTGTCCCTCATGATATTGATAGTGAAGCCCCTGGCAGCAGCTACTGGGTTCAGATTTTAGCAAGTTATTTCAGAGCCTCAGTTTCCCTATCTGTGCTATGGACATGACACTAGTGTCCTGTGGGGTGGCTGTGGGAATGAACTGTGCTGATATACTCAGAGCCTAGTCCTAGAATGCTGCCTTGCGCAGAAAACAAGTTCAATAAATGTCAGAGTCCCATTCAGGAAATTTCTTAGACTAGAAGTTTAGGTTGTAGAAAGGGCCTCTCCCTGTTGTGCTAAAGTGAAAATGGAGCTCTTTCCATTTTGTCATTCTCTCACCTGAGGCTGCTTCACTATGAGCTAGCTCTTCAAGGACTAGGGTGGGTGTGGCCTCTTGTGTTGACCTTGGGAACAGAGCTTCAGCATCAGGGAGCAGACGCCCCCTCCATCTCCAGCCCTCTCCTTGAGTGGTTTGATGAGGCCTATGTGAGAGTGCAAAGTGTCCTTTGAAAGTACTGGTGGCGTTTGTCCTGGCTTCTTGTTCTAATGAGTGAACTGAATTTTAGAAACTCAGGAACATATACCAATTCCTAACTGGTCATGGTACCAACTTTTGAAATTGCTTAGTGTGATTGGCTGACTACCTTCTCCTTGAGGCAGCTGTGGTCCTAAGATGTATCCACATGGATTCCATTAAAGATTCTAAGTTTTTGGTTCCAAAGGCTGGTGGGTTGTTTGCTTGTTGCTGGAACCATTGTTCTAATGCATGTCAATCATGAATGGAAAAACATTCAGTTGGTCTCCCAATGCCTTTTCTTAAAGACAGAAAAGAGAGGAAGAAGCTGCTGGTGGTTTTTCCAGTGACAGAGTATATCTGCCCTGACCATTTCAGTGACAGGGTGAGAGCTAAGGATGTTGTAGCCCTGGGATAGAGGCTGGGCCCAGGACAAAAAGCTGGTGTGCTCCCTGGGGAGCTAGTGGCAGTCATGCCTTCCTCTCCTTTCATCCCTTGGAGTTTGAATGGAAGCGACCCCCTGCTACATTGTAATGCAGAAAACATTGCCGACCCTAAAGCTGCCCTGATTGTGTCTTGCACAGTACATGTTTATCTACAATCTGTTGTGCATATCCTTGGCAGTTACTTTTCTGGCTCCAGATCAACCTCTGCCTTCATGGCTCTCTTCAGAGCAATTAGCCTAGCACCATGTTGTGTAGTCATTGCCTCAAAAGAGAAAGAAATTGGGATGTGGGTGATAGAAGCATGACTTGGAGCCTCACTTGGGTCAACGAGAGGCATTTGTTGACAGGTCCCTCCTGGCCCTGTCCAAAATGAGCTTTTTAATTCTGTAGCCAGTGATCTGGTCCTTCGGAGAATTAGATTTTTGAGAGGCTGGTGAAGTGAGAGGCATTGACCAACATTCCCATCCCAGGAGCTCAGTTTTGGGAATCCTTGACTAGAATGTCCATTGGAGTATTGATTGAGACCACCAGAGATTGAGAGCAGCCTGCCTGCCACTGAATGGGGAATTAGGAAATATTGGGCACCTCAAAGCTGTCTTTGGTTCTTAAACAAGGACTTGGTGATGTGGAAGTCTCTGAGATACCAGATTGAAAAATATGAAATTGCCATTTTTATGGAGGAAAGATTGAGTATTGGCAATGTTATGCAATTCATTCTAATATTAAGTGAAAGAACTAAGAGAACTGCCATATACATGATCGTAAGCATGTGCCACATCCATGTGAGTATAAATGCACATTGCTATAGGCAAGAGACCCAGCCAGCTGTCTGCTTCTGGAGAAGGCTTCAAGGATTCTATTGGGGAAAGTCCTCATGTACTTTGTTTGAATTAGTATCTTTAGATTCTTGTAACAAGTATATATTCACAAATCACTTGAGAATATAAAATATACTGAAACCCACTTCACCTTCCAAAAGTGAGAAATACATGTAGGTCCCTGGTAGCAGCTTCTCTCATTGAAACGATGTTGGCCAGGATGAAATTTGGGCAAATTCCAGTGAAGTTCTTTTGTTATACACAAGTCAGAGACCACAGGGCTTTGGTAAGGGCAGGAGGTAAAGAGTTTTGTCTTCTTTAATATGGGAGCTGATGAGGGCCCGGCCTCCTCTCCTCTTCACAGCCCTCTTCCCTCTGTCCTCTCCAGGTATCTCACAAGGAGAGTGAGGAAGCTCTGCAGAAGCGCTTGGATGAGGTCAGCCGGGAGCTGTGCCGCACACAGACCAGCCATGCCAGCCTCCGGGCAGATGCTGAAAAGGCACAGGAACAGCAGCAGCGTTTGGCAGGTGAGGGCAGTGTTCTGATGGCCCCTGCTCCTGGTGGATCCCAAAGGAGTCTGCCCACTGCCCTAGCACCATTGCCAGGGCCAGGCCTGTACCTACCCCCCTGCCCCCCCCCCGAAAGTTGAAGAGGCAGAAATTTCAAGACTGGCTGGAGTCATGGAGTCAGATTGAGAGCAGACTGTCCACTGGGTTTGAGGTGTAGGCCCTGCAAGGGCTGGATATGGAGGATGGAGCCCAGGTGGGCTATTAGTGGGTTTGGGATCTGGGGACAGAAGCAGGGCCTGCAAAGGCTGGATACCCAGCAGGTTGGGCTGGTGAGAGGTTGCTTTTCATTCACTGTATTTCCTGAGCCACTGCCATGGGCACTGGGCTAGCAGGAACAGTGCCACCTGCAAGGACGGGGTCATGCAGCAGTGCCCTCTACACAAAGACTTAATCTGTGAAGGGACAGATGGTAAATACATTTGGCTTCCTGAGCCAGACAGTCTCCATTACAACTACTCAGCTCTGCTGCTGTGGACAAAAGTGGCCGTAAACAGTGTATAAACAAGCAGGCATGGCTATTTTCTTCTTCTTGGTACTAGAGATTAAAACTATGGCATTTACCACTGAGCTACATCCCCAGCCTGCCTACCATTCCCCCCTTCCACCTACCATTCCCCCCTCCCTCCCTCCCTTCCTTCCTTCCTTTATTTATTTATCTATCTATCTATCTATTTATTTATTTATTTTGAGACAGTGTCTCACAAAGATGCCTAGGCTGGCCTAAAACTTGAAATTCTCCTGTTTGACCTCCTAAGTGGGATTACAGGTGTAATCACTACCATACCTGGAAGGCTTGGCTTTTTGAATAAAACTTTGTTTATAAAGATAGACTCGGGGAGAGGAGTCTGTAAGCCAGTTTACTGATCACTGGTCTAGAAGACCAGGTGTGGCTGGAGAGTTGTTTAAACTTAGATCTCTGAGGCGGGAGAGGTGTTTAAACCTAGATAAGAATGATGGAAGGGGCCGTCCCACAAAGAGGAAGCCAGCTAGCACAGACCCCTGAGAGGGGAATGAACTTGAACTTGGCCTGGGACTTCTTATTAGCTGATGAAGAAAGTCACAAAGCCACACCTTGGTGGCAGTGTTCATGAGGACTACTAGGGTAAAATGAAATGCCTGCAGACCACTAATGAGAAAATGATGGAACTCTAAAATAGACGTTAGTTGAAAGTTTCTAAAGATTCATTCTCTGGAAACAAGGTGAAGAAGTGAATGAAAAGGCTAGTGACTAGTGTGGGGCCAGATGGGCAGGGCCCTGGTCACCTCCTTGTGAGGATTTTGGGTGCTGTGTAAAGTGTCAACAGGAAGACTGGGGCAAGGGAATGGTACAATCTCATTTGTACTTCTGGATGCTGTGGTGCTGGGTGGAGAATGGACCATGGGGGCAGGAATGACCCAGGAAGTACAGGGACAGGCTTCTGTAGTTGTCTAGAAGGTCAGCAGGGCTTGGCCCAGGTGATCACAGAAGTGCTGCTGCTGATGGGGACAGATGTGGCATATGGTGAATGTGGAGTCCCCATGCTTGGGCAATGGGAGAGAGGTAGAACAAGGGAAAACAGCAACCAGGATGAGACCTGGGAGGTCAGGATGTTTGGTTTGAGTTGCTGAGTTTGAGTTTGTTTGGAAGTGGCAGGCAGCAGAGCCTGGGGTTGGGGATGAGGTCAGTCGTGGTGGAGATAGCAGTGCCACAAGCAGGTAGACTACACTCAGCCATGAGACTTCTGAGATCACCTGAAGAAGAGGACAGCTCCTGAGTAGGGCCCTAGGAAGGCTCTGGGGAGAGCACAGGCTAAGGTCCATGTAGTCACTTTCCAAATAGTTTCTGGCCATGTCACCCCTACCCTTGATCTCAACTAATATGAACCAGAGTCTTCTAGAGAATGAATCTTCAGAAGCTTCAACTAAAATCCATTTTAGATCTCTATCATTTTCTTATTAGTGGCCTGTAGGCATTTCATTTTACCTTAGTAGTCCTCAAGACCACCACCACCAGGCTGTGATTTTGTTCAACAGTGAATAAGAAGCTGCAGTGGTTAGGAGGGGTCTTCAGACCCCCAGGCACACAGAGGAGGCTAGGGAGGGAGTGTTCTGCCCCTGTGCATGTCACAGGAGAGGACAGTAGTCATGGTATCCATTCCAGGCATTTCCAGCCCCTGACTTCTCTTTCATTTCCCTTCTCCGGCAATAGAGCTGCACAGCAAATTACAGTCCTCCGAGATGGAAATGAAGAACAAGTGCGAGGAGCTGAGTGGTCTTCATGGGCAGCTCAAGGAGGCCAGGGCAGAGAATTCACAGCTCACAGAGAGGATCCAGTCCATTGAGGCCCTGCTGGAGGCAGGCCAAGCCCGGGATACCCAGGTCAGCCCGCTCCTGGGAGGGCACCACTGAGTAAAGGGGCTCCCCTCCTGACTAGTTGCTGCACAGGTGAGTCTAATTGAGACCAAGGAATTTTCTCTGTCTTGTTCTAGGCCAGCCAAGCTGAAGCCGACCAGCAGCAGATGCGGTAAGCTGGCAGGGGGCCATAGGGCTCCTGGAAGCTCAAGCTTTCATTAGAGCATTTGAGTTTCCCGAGAAAGAACCCTTTCAGAGCCCCCTTTCTACTCCTACCATTCTAGTGACTTAGAGAACAGGAGACAGGCCTGGGCAGGCAAAAGTTCAACTTTGCAAAGAGCTATCAGTCTGTTCTCTGTTGCTATAACAAAATACCTTAGGCTGAGTACCTTATAAAGAAAAGAGACTTGTTAGCTCATAGTTTTGCGGGCAGAAAGTCCAAGATTGGGCAGCCCCTTGTGTTTGACCCCTGGTGAAGGCTAATAGAGCGTCCAAGAGGGAACGTGCACATGGTAAGCCAGAAATCAGGGCGGGGCCAGGCTTATTTTTTTAATAGCAACTCACTCTCAGGAACCAACTCTGTGAAACCAGCATCAGCCCCTTTATAAGGCAGCACTGCCAGTGATCTAGCTGCCTCTCACTAGGCTCCACCTCTTAAAAGGTCCCAGCACCTCTTAATTACCCCCATCAGGGTCTAAGCTTCCAACACATGAACCCTTGGGGAACAAACCACGTACAAACCATAGCAACCTCTGTACCCACTCTCAATGAACAACACCCTCTGTGTGAAGGGTAGCAAGTGCCTCAGTGGGCTTGGGGGCAGACTTCTTGCCAGTTGCATCCATCTAGTCATCATCTCCTGAGGGGAAAGACTGGCTGGTTAGAAGGTTCTCTGTTTCTACAAGACAAGGGATTTTAGGGACTGAGGTCCATAAATCAAATGGGGAAATGAGTGTAGCCCAGGCTCTCTGCTGGACCAGAAGTTTGAGATGTTGGAGGAATGTAGAGCTGACCTTGCCACAGGGCTGTTTTCCTTTAGTTGTGATATGACTTCATTGCTGGCGAGATTTCATTTTCCCTCAGTCAGCAGCCCCAGTACTGGATTGTACTCAGGGACTGCTTGCTGTTGCTAAGGCCAGAGCTAACATCTGGGTGTGGCGACTCAAATCAGAAACCATTATCCTCGTGACCATCACCTCTGGGACAGGTGCTCTGAGAGGTGGGTCCTGGCTGCCATGGCTAGGGTTCCCTTGAGCATTAGGTGGGGTAAGTCATGGAGTATATCCTCTCTGCTCAAACACTGCTGGATGTGTCCTAGGCTGTCGGCCAATAAGATTCCCTTAGTCTGGCCATTGTTGCCAAAGAGTTGCCTACTAGTATGCTTCTCAGGAAGTACAGCTTCCTAGGCCATAGCCTGTGTTCCCTAGCATCTCTAGTGCTCTGTGGTTTGGGGACTGGAGAAGGAACCCAGCTGTCCTCTTGTGGAAGACCCAGAACCCAACCCTTTCCTTCTTCCTTTCCTGGAAAGCATGCGCAAACTTTATTTCTCACAGTGGTTGTCTTTTTAGGGGTTATTGGATTTTTGGAACACATAATGAACTACTAGGATAATTAAATCACATTGCAATTATTTTTTAAATTTAAATTTTTTGTGTCATGCAGAAATGATCTAGCAGAAACTGGTTCTTTTTTTTTCTCAGTTTACCTGCAAGTTGTTATGCTGGGCTGTCCTGTTCTGAGATAGAAGTAATTCAGTCCTAAACTTTGGTTCTACAACTTGACAGCAGCTGCTAAGGGGGTGATGGTCAGTGTGTTCTTACCACTGGCCTGCAGATTCTTTTTCAGGGTCTTGTTCTTCTGGGGTCTCTCCAGGGGTGATCTGCTGGAGGATGCTATTGTATAATACAGGAATTTGAGGGATAGTCTGAGGGGGGTGGGGGGGTACCAGGGATTGAACTCAGGGGCACTCAGCCATTGAGCCACATCCCCAGCCCTATTTTGTATTTTATTTAGAGAGAGGGTCTCACTGAATTGCTTAGCACCTTGTTTTTGCTGAGGCCGGCTTTGAACTCATGATCCTCCTGCCTCAGCCTCCCAAGCTGCTAGGATTACAGGCATGTGCCGCCGTGCCCAGCATTTCAGTAGAACTTTGAGGGTAGGGTCACAGTTCTGTGGTTCTAAACCCAATGCCCAAAAGTCAGCAAAGGTCTCAAGGCCAGATGTAAACTGTATGCAGGTTAAAACTATGAGGTCGTGCCAAGCCACAGTTACCAGACAGGTGATTGGGACAGCCAGCATACTCGGTGCACACTGACATTATGGTCAGAGTTAGTGTGCATTAGAATGGTGGTTTTCAAAGGTCTTTGACCATGAACTCCAAGAAGAAACACAAATACATATGTCCCTATGTGGCTGGCAATGTCAACCAGAGCCCTCCTTCCTCAGGCTGCTAGGGCAGTAGCTACTTTGGACTTCCTCCTGCATCTCAAGAGTAGCTCGAATTGCTGATTCAGACCACTGTTGACCACTTCTGGACTTTAGATTTCACATGTCACTGGGCCTCCCATCTGTTGTAAATCATAATGTAGAAAGGGACTTGTTAAAAGTGTCCATTCAAAGCTGGTCCCAAGAGCCTTGAGTTCAGTGCTGTAGTAACCATAACCTCTCATTTCTGGATGAAGAGGGTGGTTGAAGTACACTGGATTCTTGCATGTGAAAAGAAGCACAAGGCGGTCAGGCACTGACACTCAAAATTCCACAGTGCTGGGAGTCATCTCAAGGCTCATTTCCTCAAATCCCAGGGTATAGAAATGAATGGAGGAGCCAGTGGGTCTCAGAAAAGTTAGAAGTCAGGCTTTGGGGAGCTGCCGAGAGCAGTGGTGCCCAGGGTGTGATGTAACAGCGCTATTGAGAGTCTTCAGCTCAGGCACCTTAGAAGGCCCAGCCTAGTTCTTCTGAGAGCCAGGTGCAGCCATGTGGAAGGGCCAGCTGGCATGTTCAGTGGTGACAGGATGGTACATACCAAGCTCAGTTCACTAGAGTAGATGCCCTGGAAACCTGACTGCTGGGGTACATCCTCTGCTGGCCATTGGCTGCTTTGGAGCCTATGCCCTGGCCTCTGGGCGGTTAGCATGAGGCAAGGCAGAATAGGGTTTGCCTCGCAGGTACTCCTCGGGTGGAGGGAGGTGTTAGGTTGGCCCGGTGCCCTGGGCAGAGGAAGGGGGTCCTCCTGAGATGGAACTGGAGGATAGGCATGGACCCTCGGAGCTGAGGTGGTGACCTGCTACGCCCCCCCCCCCCATCCCCCAGTCTCAAGGAGCTGGAGTCACAGGTGTCATGTCTGGAGAAGGAGGCCACTGAGCTCAAGGAGGCTGTGGAGCAGCAGAAAGGGAAGAACAATGTGAGTGTGGAGGGCCTCTGAGCTGGGGTGGGAAGAACAAGGCAGAGCCATGTGAGCCCTGGGAAAGGTTTTCACAGAACCACCTTAAGACGTCTGCTGTGGAACCTGCCCCAGATCATCAGGGAGCCCAGCTTTGCTTCTCCCTCTGTTCTCACCGTTATTTCCTCTGGGGGTTCCAGAATGTGTGTTGCAGATATCCCTCCTTTCTCCTGCCTCCTCATCCCCAAGTTCCCCAGATGTTCAGGGCTGACTGCCCTTGGGGCAGGTAATGTCAATACCCAAACATGGACAATGGTGTGACCTGGTGTACTAATTGACCTGGTCTGGGTCATGTGGCCACCCTGAGCAGGTGGGGGCGAGGGAGGCTGGTGCTAGGAGGAGAGACATGCCCACCCTCTATAGAGGGCAAGGGACTTCGGCCACATTTTTCCTACCTGCCCTTGTCACAGAGGCACGGCTTGCTGGTTGCCCCACTGCTCCCCCTGGAGAGGCTGCTGCTCCCCAAAGGAGGTCTCACACCTAGAGCCAGCCTAGGGAGTCAGCTTGCTGTTTGGTGGCAGGAACCTCCTCTCTGAGGAAACACGTTGGTCCTCTCTCCTCCTGCAGACTAGTCTCTACTGAAAGGGCATCTGCCTCTTCATGCTCTGTGCTTCACTACTCCTGCATCAGGCTGCAACACTTTGGCCTTGTGCTGAGTGCCACCAGGAGAGTCCACATGGACGTGGGTGAAGAAAAGAGTGGGTCCTACATGGGATCTGAAGTGGGGCCAGGGTGTTCTCAGGGCCCAGCCCTTGCTGAGACCAGCTTGAGGCAGTCCACAGGAGCTGTGTCTGTGACTGACTGGTGTGAGCTACTGACTTCCCCTTGTCTCCCCTCCCAGGACCTCAGAGAGAAGAACTGGAAGGCAATGGAGGCACTGGCCTCGGCTGAGCGGGCCTGTGAGGAGAAGCTGCGCTCCCTGACCCAGGCCAAGGTCAGAGCCCTGGCCATCTTTAGGCTGACCAGCTGGAATAGCAGCACCTGCTTGGTTTAACAGTCCAGTCCACAAGATGCAAACTGCATAAGGGACAGTCTTGGCCTCAGTGTCTCATAAATTTGTACCAAGGGCCCTGGGGCTCAGCATGCAGTGTCCTCCAGTCTCCTGTCTGTTCAACCTTTCCTTCCTCTCCCTTATTCCCTCCTCCCCCACCCTCCACCCCCACTTCATTTTTCTTTTTCTTTTCTTTTCTTTTTTTTTTTTGGTACCAGGAATTGAA
This sequence comes from Xerus rutilus, assembly GCA_028644305.1. Lineage (NCBI taxonomy): Eukaryota > Metazoa > Chordata > Mammalia > Rodentia > Sciuridae > Xerus > Xerus rutilus. Next base: position 141,042,676 of record CM053401.1, read on the forward strand.
CTCAGGGGTACTTGACCACTGAGCCACATCCCCAGCCCTATTTTGTGTTGTATTTAGAGACAGGGTCTCACTGAGTTGTTTAGTGCCTCACATTGCTGAGGCTGCCTTTGAACTCACGATTCTCCTGCCTCAGCCTTACAAAGTCCACCACACCGCACCTGGCTTCATTTTTAAGAGAAAGGAAGGAGATGTGCACCCTCAATTGTTTTTTGTCAACAGGGCATTCTGTCATGAGGGTACAGAGCTCAGCACAGCTGCAGGCAAAGACTGAGGGCTTGGGGAGCGCTGTGGGCTGTGCAGCCTCTGAGTACACCCAGGGTTGCACCGGCTTCACGGCCTTCATTCATGTTATTTTTATCCAGAGGTACTTGAAGTAATCCTGCTTCTTTCTCAGGTCCTCTGAAGTCATGGTCCAGGTGGTTCCATGTGTGTTCTTAGGGATAGACATCTTTAGCAGTGAACTTTCAGAGCGTGATGTGTAACTGTCTCAGTGTCTGGGGTCCCCATTTGCCCTGGACTGGCTGGGAGTCAGTGTGGAGGCTCTGACTAGGGCAGCGGCGACTAAAGCTCTTGTCCACCCTTTTTTGTCCACATTTCCATCCCTTGTGAAAGGCTGGCCCCTCCCACCCTTGCTCAAGCAGAGGGAGAGCCTGTTCCAATATCATGAACTTCACCGTGACTCCCATGATCCTCCCAGGAAGCCTGAGGGTATAAAGATGAGGACCCAGAGAGCAGACAGTAGGGCAGGAGTTATAATTAGATTCTTAGAATCTTGGACTTTTAGTTCCAGAAGTGACTACAGAGACCATCTGGCCATTGTGTGGCAAGTACAGAAGCTGTGGCCAGGCTGACTTGCTTGTGGCCACATGGCAGAGAAAGAAGGTGGTCTCCAGAGCTCATGTGCTTTGCCTTCTGACTCATGACTAGAGTACCTGAGTGGGCATGGTGGTCACAAGGCCAAGGGTCAAAGGCAGACCATAGCATCGTCTGTACAAAATTGGGTGAGCCAAGAAGGGTCGGACTTTAATCCAGACCAGGGGTTTCATGGTCAGACTGGGTGTCTTTTGTTACCTGAGGAAGATCACACCATACACGGTCAAGCTTCAGGACAGACCCCAAGCAATGCCCCATCTTTTCTGGATTGGTTTCTTCCTCTGGAGATTGGGAATATTGATTCTTTCTCCCTCCAGTGGGCGCCTGGAGATGAGCTGGCCCTGGCACTAACTGCGGCATGCTGAGAGGCATGTTGCTCCCCTGCCTTCATGCCCCCACTTCATTATAGTGCCTGCCATCCTCCACCCATCTCCCAGCCCTGGCTGCACGCATCAACTTGACCCCCTACCCATGTGCACGCATGTTTGTATACCCATATGGAGGGCTGGGAAAGTGAGAGCTGACAGAGCTGGAGTTCCTGCTGGGAGGTGTGGGGGAACTGGCATCTGCCACCCGGGGCTTGCCATTGTCATTCCTGAGGGCACAGACTGGGGAAGTCCAGCTTTTCCTTTGATTTTTGTCTCATTCCTGATGAAGAGCTGAGGACATGCCCTTCCTGGATAGGATGCTGAACACTGCTCTCTCCCTCTGCCCTTCCAGGAGGAGTCAGAGAAGCAACTCCGCCTGGCCGAGACCCAGACCAAGGAGGCCCTTCTGGCGCTGCTCCCGGAGCTCTCTGTCTCATCACACCAGGTAGTGGGAGGGTGGCTCCCAGGGATCGCATTGCCCCAAGAGCATTCCCTAGCCTCACCTTCCATGTTTCTTCATAGAATTATGTTGAGTGGCTGCAGGAACTCAAAGAGAAGGGCTCCCAGCTGCTGAAGAAGCCATTAGCTACTGCAGAACCCTCTTCGGTAAGCAAGGCTGCCAGGCAGATGCCCTTGGCAGGGCTGCCACTGTCACCCAAGCTGTCCTATCCCTAGGAAGAAAGTGCCTGGAATCCTTTCAGCAGGTAGCTGCGTTGGATTCCCTAGATACCTGTTCTCCCCCTGCCCTCAGGACCTGGCCTCCAAGTTGAGGGAGGCTGAGGAGACCCAGAGCACCCTGCAGGCTGAGTGCGACCAGTACCGTACCATCCTGGCAGAAACGGTGAGCAGTCAAGGCAGGACCTCTGGGAACTCGGTGCTGGGTGACATGAGGGTGCTGCTAGGAGAGCTTTGGGGCTTAGAGTGCAGGGGTTGGCATAGTATCTCCAGAAATCCACTGGCTCTGTGTGATCTGGGCAGACCTCTATCCTCCAGACCTCATTTCTTGGGCTGAATGGTAATGAGATAGTTAAGTCTCTTAGGTCTTCATTGTTTCTTAGCTGAGGAGAGGGCTGAATTAAGGGCTTGGGGCTGGTCTCCAGGGGGAGGAGGGACTTGGTTATAATAAGGAATGATTAGGCAGGCAGTTGTGGGAAAAGGCAAGGTAAGCTTTGGCCTGACTAGGTTGAATCCCTCCCTGACTCTAAGAGTATTGCTGGGTCCAGCCCTCCCCAGTTGTGAGCAACTCTGCCCTGTGTTCCTTGTTCTGGGCCACCAATGGGGTCAGCATCTGTGGCAGAGCCCAACAGCAACAATAGTCCTAATAGCCTCATTTGGGTCACAGACCTCATTTCCTGGCATGGCCCTGCAAGCCAGCACACTGGATAGAGACCTTACTCCTAGGACAGTGGTCATCTTCCCTCCCTACACAACACTGCATCTGACAGAGCAGGGAAAGTACTGGCAGGTCATTGCAGAGGAACTGAGGGGACAGGAGTGTTTGAGTGTGGGGCAGGACTGAGGAGGGAGATGGCCCTGTCTCACTGCCCTTCTCCCTCCTACTGCAGGAGGGTATGCTCAGAGACCTGCAGAAGAGTGTCGAGGAGGAGGAGCAGGTGTGGAAGGCCAAAGTGGGAGCCGCAGAGGAGGAGCTCCAGAAGGTATCATGGCATGTGCATCTCCCTAGGGCCTGGTGGCATGGGCATTGCTGCTGGGCTCAGGGAAGCCAAATGTACTCTACTAAAAACACACAGCTGGGTTGAAATTCCAGAGTCCACAAGAGAAGTTAATAGGATCTGTCGCTTACAAGACGTGTGTTTGCTCTTGGCATTTCTGTGGGACACCCTGTGAAGTGGAACTGTAGAATGACAGTGGAGATCCTCAGTCTCCAGGAGATTCTGCTCCTGTTCTCATGCCTGACTCTGTCCCCACTTCCAGGAAGAGACTGCTGGAGGCTACCAGAGCAGCTTGGCTTGGAGAGGGTGGGCACTACTGGTCCAGGGAGACATCCCCAGACACTCATGTTTCACAGGGCCTTTCCCTTGCTTTGTAGTCACGGGTCACAGTGAAACATCTTGAAGATACCATAGAGAAGCTAAAAGGAGAACTTGAAAGCTCAGATCAGGTATGTGGGGCTTCTGTTCTGAGAATTGCTTTTTCTTGTCCTGTGAGTCTCTTTGAAAGTGACATTGCAGAGGCCATTTGAGTTATTTTTCTCTCAAGGATCACTGGCTTCTCTCCTGAGCCAAGTGATCTTGTCCTGTTTTGCCTTAATGAGAGGCCTTCATAATAACCTCAGAGTGGCCTGAGAAAGCTACAGATCTGTGCACAGTTGTCCAGCCTGACCAATAGTGGCTTTGGTCTTGTCCTTCACAATCAAGGGATGTGCTCAAGGAGGCCCCGCTGCTCCTTCAAGCACCTCAGCAAGCCCTGGCCTTGGAGAAAGTGCTCCTGGTACCTACTTTTGCAAATGTATCTAAGAATTGCCCTCTCTCCAGCTCCTTAGGTCAAAAACATATCAGGAGTACTGGAGTTCAGGTACTCTTTTCAGCAAGGAGTTCTTTTGCCAGGGCCTGCTTTTTTACTAGCCTTGATTTATTTGGTAACGGATGGGCCTCAGGGGCCCTTGCTTATCTCAGAGCCAGCCAGACTGGGTGCCGGTCACCCTATTCCCTGTGGCTAGTGCCCTCTGCTGGCCGACTAGGGGCTCTGACTGTGTGTACGTGCATGTCCATCCAGGTGAGGGAGCACACCTCACATTTGGAGGCAGAGCTAGAGAAGCACATGGCAGCTGCCAGCACTGAGTGCCAGAACTACGCCAAGGAGGTGGCAGGGGTGAGTGCACTCCACAGACTTGTATCGCCTGCCCAGCCATGTCTGGGTCCTCCCTTGTGGCTTTTCCTCAGCCCTTTGGGAGCTGCTCTTGTCATCATGAGTCTTGAAGTCTGTCATCTGGTTTTGTCTTAAGCCCTGTGTATGCCTCATCGAAGGGTCAGATCTGAGGTGTCTTGGGGCAGGTTGCAAAAAGATCATCCCCTGGGCAGGACAGGGGCAGATCTGGCTGGGCACAGCAGCAGGGGAGCACTTTACATTCTAGGTCATCCTTTCAGCATGGGAATTCTCTGCCTGGCTTGTTGATTGATGTCATTTCCAGGAGGGAGTGGGGTTAAATCTGATAACTGTTTTATGACTCTTCAGAGGAAAGCAAGAAACCTGAGTTCTGGTTTAATCTTACCCTTGGGGCCTTTTTTTTTAAAAACCAAGAAATAAGAGCAGATGTCTAAGAAGGCCTGAGGTAGGTGTACAGTGAGCACCATCCTTCCTAAGTCTATAGGAAGGAAATTGTAGCTATGGGAAGCCCAGCCCCACTTTATGATAATCACTAGTGTTTTAGGTAAATAGATGTTAGATTTTTATGTTACTGTTAATTCACCGGAATTGGTTTTCTCTTCTTTTCTCCATCACCTGGCTGTTTGCTCATGAAGTTGAGGCAACTTTTATTAGAATCTCAGTCCCAGCTGGATACAGCCAAGAGTGAAGCCCAGAAACAGAGTGACGAGCTCGCCCTGGTAGGTGAACACAATGTCCCAGATGGGGAGTGTGACCTGTGGCGGCTCGTGTGTGTGAGATGAATTTGCCAGTCAGTAGAGGGGAACAGTGTCATCCATTAGCTACATGGGACAGGAAGGCTCTGTGGGGCCTTCTTGGAACGTTTGCCTAAAATTCTGAGCTGGACCTGACTGCTGGGACCAGGATGCTCACGCCCCACTTCCCTCCCCTTGGCAGCCTGGTCCCTTGCTAAAGGATATGGGGGTTCTGGGAGTCTGTACACCTTGAAAGTCCATTTCATCACTTACAAGCATCGAGGATGTAGTGACCTCTGGCAGGTCCCTTCTGGCCTGATTGCCCATCACATTGTACCTCTTAGCAAGGCCTTGCCCTCTTGGGTTTTTGTCACCTCATCAATGGCTCACAGCCATTCAGTCAAACCTACAGGTTTTCTAGGAGGGCCTGCTCTACACCTGACCTAGTGCCAGGTTCTGGGTGCAGAGCTCAAGCCCCATTCAGACTTGAGGAGCTGCACTTCCCAGGTGTCCTGCTCGGTTTGCCTAGTTTTCAGCCACAGTGCCAGATCCCGTGTCCCAGCTGCTTGACTGGTTCAGCCCTTGCCTCCATAAAGAGGCCATACCCTGTCTAGTACTTATTTGAGGCAGCCTTTACAACCACAATTCATCTGTCAGATCTGTACAGTCTTTCTTAAAAGTCTTAAAGTAGTTGTTAGCATTTAGAAATTAGGAATATTTGGGGTTAAAATGTGCAACACTGACTTCTGAGAAGAAAGAAGGTCTGGTGTGTCAGGTTAGCATCCCCCACAGCCTCCACCAAGCCCAGCAGGTGCTCCCAGCTCCCTGGGTCCCCATCTTGAGCTCACCCAGGTAATCACCACACCAGACAGCAGGTGTCACCCAGCTCAAGTCTCCTGCTGAGTTTAAGGTCAGTCATCTCAGCCATTGGCTAAGCCAGGTCGGGGTGACAGGCCTAGGGTACAAAACCCATGCAGGGGGTGTATGCAGAATCCCCCTGTCCCAGGCTTTCTTATCTTTCAACTATAGTTCAGCTTTTGCCTTTGCTGGCTCTTGAGTCAGAAGGTTGTTGAGGTTTCCCACTGGAGCAGGGCTTCTTGAATAGAGCCTGAGACCACTCTTGTTCCCTAGAAAGCTCATGACCAGGGTCCCCAGCCAAGCCTCCTAATTAGAATCTTTACCCATGCTGCCTGAGTGATGCTGCCACCCTTCAAATCAGAAGCTCAGTGGTCTGGGAACCTTGGGGGCCGGTGGATGTGCCACTTACCCTCAGCCATAGAGCTGAGGATAGGGTACCTTATTAGGCAAGATATCTTCTCAGAACTCCAAAAAGGTCTCTGAGTCATGGACAGTGTTCTTGAAGAAACCAAGTATACAGGTGGAGTTGTCGGCTGCCTCTGTGGGTTCCTTTTGGACTCACTGCCTGTGTGGTCTGTGTCCATCAGGGACCATCTCACTCCCAGGGAGGATTGCCTACCAGTTTGTTTTGAAGCTGAGCTCATGGGTCTCATTGGCCCAGAGGCTTCTTGGTCCCTAGGCCTCTGTTTGGCTCAGACTGGGTGCTGTGGCCCTGCCCACCTAACCTGCATAGCAGTAGGGACTCAAACATCAGTCACAGAAAGCAAACCAGTAGGGGCCTTGGCTATTAAGAGCAGCTGTGGTCCTCTGCAGGGGAGTATGTATGAGTTTGTGGGAGGTGAGTGTGTGACTGGCTGTGTATTTGCACAAACCCGCCCCTCCCTGTTTCAGGTCAGGCAGCAGTTGAGTGAGATGAAGAGCCACGTAGAGGATGGTGACGTAGCTGGGTCCCCAGCTGTCCCCCCAGGAGTCTCCCCAGCTGAGCAGGACCCTGTGAAGGTTAGGGTGGTGAGCTGGTCCTCAGATGTGTCACTAACAGCCCTAAGTGCAATGCAGAATGGGCAGCCTTCATGTTGATTGACATGTTGGCTGCTCCCAGCCCTGACTGGCATCCTCCCCATCCCTGCTTGCCTGGATTAGTTGTACCCAGGATGCAAGTAAGATGGAGAGCAGAGGGCAGGTGACCAGGCAGAGAGGTGGGGTGGTGGAGGAGTGGGGGTGTCCTGAGACTGGGAGTGCGCCTGCCATGCTGAGAGAGCAGCCTTGGGTTGGTTCTACAGCCACTGTAGGGGACTTGTCTCCTGTTGCGGCCCTTGCTGGGATATTACTAGCAGAATGTCCACTTTCCAGAGGGGTATTTATTATTTATGTGGTTCTGGGGATGGAACTCAGGGACTAACAAAGTCTAGGTGAGCACTCTGCCACTAAGCTGTACTTCCAGCCCTCTTCAGAGTTTTGGCCAAAGGAGCAGCAGTCACTGAGAGTCGTTGCCAAGAAGCAGGGGCCTGTCACTAGGGTAGCCACTGTGGGATTGGGGCTTACCTAGTGTTCTGAGGCATCTTTCTCATCCTGTGGGTCCTGTTAAAGGTTCCTATGATTGTAGAGGTTCTCTCAGCATCCTTTTAACCCACCAGCTTCTGTACTGCAGCTGAGGTAACAGTCTCCACACAGGAGCATCAGGGATGACTCATCTGGGCAGGGCAAGGCTGAGGGAGCCCTAGAAGCAGCTAAAAGGCAGGACCTATAGTTTCAGTCTGCCCCAGAGCCCTGGGCCCCCAAAAGGTCCCTTCACCAGGTTGCCAAGTTATGTTTGTGGTATCTCCACACAGCTGAGAATGCAGCTGGAACAGACAGAAGCCACCCTGGAGGACGAGCAGACTCGGAGGCAGAAGCTCACAGCTGAGTTTGAGGAGGTCAGGCCTGCCTGGTGGCTCTCAGCCCCTATCAGCTTTCAGACTCTGAGTCCCTGAGGTGCAAGCTGGTCATGCTGGCCCTCCCCTGCGTTGCCCACCAGGCATCTGGGCTGGGCTGTCAGCATGTTGGGGATTGGAGGAACGATGAGGCCCTAGCAGGTGGGCGTGGGTGCTGAGGCTGTCTTGGGACCTTGTGGCTAGTCTCCCTTGTCTGTTTGGGCCCAGGTCACTCAGGCTTGAGCTGTTGCACCATCAGGCTTGGGAAGCCCCTGGTCCCCTGGCAGGTTTGGTTATGTTTAACTGCTGGGATATTGGTAAGGCTGCTCACCCAGATCTGCTCTGCTCTCTGGTAAGGCTCAGACTACAGCGTGTCGGTTACAAGAAGAACTAGAGAAGCTCCGTGCTGCTGGTCCCGTGGAGTCTTCAGGAACTGAAGAGGCTGTACAGCTGAAGGTAGAGGGTGGGGCTGGCACCTGTGGCTACAACGACTCTTGGCCACCAGGCCTTGGAGAGGGCCCTGGAAAGAAGGAGCAGACCCCAGCCCAGGAATTAGCTTCTCTTGTCACACATGGTGGGAGGGAGCCATGTCACATGGCAACTACTGGTCAGTGTAGCTATTTAATGTAAGTTATATAAAACTTGGAGTCACATTTTAGGTACTGGTAGATATACATATCTAGTGGCTGGCACATTGGACAATGCAGAATAGACCATTCCTGTTGTCCCAGGCCAGGAAGTAAGTGGGGCTGGTGAAAGGCACGGTCAACACAGACCATTTCCTCCCAGCCAGCACTGCCTGTCTCTGAGTGACCAGCAGATGGTTTCCTTGTGCCCCTGGAAAACTCTAGTCCCTGGGTGTTCGGGCCCTTGTGGGTATAGCTGTGGGTCTTACCACTGATGTCATGTGAGGGCTGATGCCCTCCAACCCTGTAACCCACAGGAGAGACTAGAAAAAGAGAAGAAGTTAACGAGTGACCTGGGGCGTGCTGCAACCAAACTGCAAGAGCTTTTGAAGACAACCCAGGAGCAGCTGGCAAAGGAGAAGGACACAGTGAAAAAGTTGCAAGAACAGCTGGAAAAAACAGTGAGTGCTCCATTCATGTGGGCCACCGGGCTGGCTCCTAGCCCCTGTGGCTTGGCCTGTGCTGGAGGTGGGCCCTGTGCCCCAGGAGGGTGGGTGGGAGTCAGGTGCTGGGAAGAGTTGGGCATGGTGCTGGGAGCCCCAGGGAAGCAGGACAAGTGGGAGAAACAGAACTGAGGCATAGGTGTTGAGGACAGAGACTTCTAACATGGACATTAGCCCACAGGGCCCAGGAAGCATGGTTCTCAGCAAAAAGTGAGTCCCTTACTGCAACTGCTGGTTTAAGTCCTCACTGCAGCCTGCTTGGGCCCCTTCCCAGTCAAGCCTCTGGCTTGGTTCCCCCCTGCAGGACCAGGGTTTCTCACCCAGACTCAAGGCCTTCACACTCCTGAATTCTGCATCCTCACTACCACCTACTCCTGGGCAGCCGGCCCCAGGAAGTCAGCTCTAGATCTCCAGACAAGTAGCTTGGGGGTGTCAGCCCAGGGAGGGGACTGCAGGTCCTGGCATGGTGTGAGAGGTTATGCCTTGGCTCCTTGCCCAGGCTTTCTCTCACATGGCTGCCTTTGTTTGCAGGAGGACGGCAGCAGTTCAAAGGAGGGCACCTCCGTCTGAGTCTCTGCAAAAAGAAGTTACTGTTCAACTTACCAAAATGCCTTACACATTCCTTATAAATAAATAAACCAACAACACAGCGTTATCCAGGCCCAACTTCCAGTAGCTCCGAGAGAAGCCATTAGAGACGAGAGTCTCTTAAGACCACAGAAATAAATCTTCCAGACCCCCAGTCTGTACAAGAACATTTGTCACATTTGATAAACACTATTCCCTGGAGCAGTCCTGGACCACCTTGAGCCGACGCCAAAGCCCTCGTTGACTCTGATAGACCAGGGTGTGCTGGGAGGCCAGAGTGCTTAGGGATCTATGTCAATCAGTGCAATTGTCATGTCCTTTTTCAGTGGGGTTGGGGTCGGGAAGTGGCTGGACCAGGTGGTGAGTTCTCAGAGGCTGTGGAGACTGGAGGGCCTCAGCCCAGCCCAGTGAGGCAACAGCCCCTCACCCCTGGAAGTTGCCAAGCAGAACTGATGTGTGACCACCTGGATGTTAATGCCATTAAAACCAATGTGTTGCCCGGCACTGCAGTCTCGTCTGGTCTTCTGCACCCCCCCAACCCCCATCTTTGGGCTCAAGAGGAGTTGTCCTTGGGCAGAATATAAACAGTTTTGTTTTCTCTGCAAGCAGAGGACCAGCAGCTGTGTAGAATGGGGATAAAACCATTTCCGGGACCCCAGTATTTTCCATTGCCTCCCAGGCTTCAGTGCTCAGTGGGCAGGTAAGGGAACAATGCCTGACACCGAGTGGTCAGATGCCCTGCTGTACCCCACCCGTGAGGACCTGAGGTTTCTGAGAGCAGGGTTGTGGATGGCCTATGAAGTATGAAGTAAGCTCTGTGAATGAACAAGGGTCTCCATGTGGGCTGGGCCTTGGATGAAGGTTCATATCCCAGGATGAGTCCAGGGCTAGAGCTGCCTCTCCCTCCTGTCCTGGTAGCTTTCACTGACAGAAACCAGCTTAGACTTCTGTGAGCCTCAGACCCAAAGTCCTTGGCCCACAACAGAATAGTCCAGGGGAACTTTGGCCCAAGAGGTGTGGGGCTTCTTGACTGAGCAATAAATCTGCAGTTTATACAAAATGTTACAGATCCCAAGTCACTGAACCAAGCTGGGATGAGAAGGTAGTTCTGAGCAGGTCTGGGGTCGTGGTGTCCAGTATCAGCCAGTCTTGTTGAGGGGCTGCCTTGGCCTAGCACTAGTCCACGTTCATCTCCCTGCCAAGTCTCCAGATCCTTTGGAGAGTGTGATTGGCAGAACTTGGGTGGGCAACATCCAAGCACTTAGGATGGCAGATCCTACAACACAGTGGTACAAAGGGAGGGCTGTGTTGGGAGAGGGTGAGGTCTTCACACTTCTGGGATCTGTATCTCATAGCCCCTTGGGTGGGGGGTATGACCACTGGCTGTCATGGGAACTTGGGGAAGTATTTTGCAAGTATTTGTGTCCTTTTGCCTTTTTTATTCAGCCCCCCAGCATCTGGCTCAGGGAGCACCTGTGGGGGAACCACTTGAGTATTAATGGCTAAATTGGGATCGAGGTGCTAGAATCCTGGGCAGTCTCCCTGGAGAAGTGGGCTTAAGCTGGAGTTCACAAGAAGCATCCCTCAGGGGACAGCGGGTGTAGAGGAGAAGGTGAGGCTGAAAAAGCATTAAGACCAGGGAGTCTGGGCTAGGCAGGGCAGTAGGAGCCACTCAAGGTTTTTAAGCAAGTGGAGGGGACACACCTGTTCAAGGAGTCTATGGAGGAAGGTGATGTGGAGGTGGGCCCCATGGGTCTTGAGATACTAACCAGGAGAATGAGGAGGAAAACGACAAGAACACTTGATGCCCACTCATACTCAACTCATAGGAGCACTCGGTCCTCCATGAGGTGAACTGAAATCCATGGAAATGATGGTACTCACCTGGCAAGCTGCAGGGCTGGCTCCAAACCACTTCTTACACTCCATGGTGCATCAGCACTCTGAATGGGCCAGAATAAGGGAGAAGAGCTTGTTTTCTAAGGGTGAAGAACCCCATGAAGCTGTGGCCCTACACATCTGTGGTGCTCCAAATTGAATCTGCTTGCTGTGTGCACTATGCATTTGAAGCAAGGACTCAGAGCCAGAGGACAGGCTCTGGGTGAGGGGAGAGCAGGGACACCAGCAAGGTGTTGGTGGTGCTCAGGAGGGGCAAGGACAGCCTTAGAAGCCACTTGACCAACACCCTCCAAATGCCTCCTCACTGAGCTTCCTTCATGTTGGGATCTAGGCTCAGAGAACAAAAGAAATGCATTGTTTTTCTTTACCCTTTCGAATTTCATCCAATCCACTGAACAAGGTCTAACCTTTGAATTCCAGTTAGCATCAAACTGGAATTTTCCCAAGTAGTAGGAACCAGGAGATCTGAATTTGTCCCAGTTCTGCCACTTACGAGTTAAGAGACCTAATTAGGCAAGTTACCTCTGGGCTGGCTACTGAAGGACTGGCCAGAGGCCCTGAAAGTCCCTTCCTAGATTCCCTTCTGAGAGAGCCCTTGCCAGCCAAATTAAGCCACTCAGCTTCAGGTACTCTATGTAGTATAATTTATGTCCCTTCTCCCAGTCTATTATCATATTTCAAAAGTGCCCCAAATCATAAGAAATTTGTGTGTCTTTGGGTATATCTAGTCTCCAATGGTCCAAAGAGCAACAAGCCTGTCAAGAAACAGAAGCTGTGTCCACCCTCAGCAGTAGTTCCACAAAAAGACCACTAGATTAAACCTGATTCTATTATCCAAGTCACTGCTGTACAGAGAAGAGCTCTCTTCTCTGAAATAACAGACCTCACAGCTAAGGTCTGACTGAATTCTGTGGCACTGGCTTTATTTGCTTCTTTCTCAGAGTCTAAGAGTAACCACAAAATGAACCCTAAGTTTTCCAATCATTTTTGTAATGTGTTAACCCCTATGAAGATACAAATGTATTTTCTGGAAACTGAAGTACACCTGAAGCTTTGTTTCTGACCAGCCTCAGCTGAGGTTTAAACTCCAGCTTTGCACAGAAGCACCTGGAGTGCTTGTTAGCATGGCTCTTGAGTCCCAACCTTAGAATTTTTGCAAAAGTCCTCTGAAACATAATAGGCTCTAGAGACATAAGTAACTGTTAGCATCTTCCCCATTTCTGGAGCAAGAGTGGAATGCTGAGAGACCTTTATATTACAGACATACGTATTGCTTGCAACCCTTCCCAAGGCACACATGTCTCTTTCCCTCTCCTATGCACACACACACACCCATTGCCTGCACTGCTGCAGCAAGAGTGAATGATCAAAGTAGTGCCTTGATCACATTCCTGGGTCTACCCACAGAACTGATTCCTGACTAGGGCAGCCTTGGGCTGGCAACACTGTGATTAATGCTTTGCAGTAGAGAAAACAAGAAATTTAGGATAAAAGAATGACAAGCAGGCAGCACTATTTTCTAGATCCTTTTGAAAGAGATATTCTAATTAAAGCATGATAATCTTTTTTGCCTCCCAAATCCTGGCCTTTGGATGACAATTTGGAATAAGAAAAAGATTCCCAACTTTTACACCAACTTTCTCATTCAATCCAAGGAACGAAGGTGCTATGAATTCAACTGTCAGAAATAAAAACCTTGATGACTTATCTCACATGGAAAAACAATCCTTCACTCCCAATTCATGTAAGAATAATTACACAAGAGGTAAGTTAAAAATGCTTCCTTTATTACATAAAGCCAGTAACTGCTACTTCTAAGTTCAACTGTGCATCTCTACATTTTTCAGTGTCATGCCCGTGATGTTAATGACAATCACTTCCAAGTGTCATTGGGTGGTGGCTCTCTATGAGTGTCATCCATGGTAAATGCACCCCACTTCACACAGTCAACAAACTGCTCTAGGAAATTTCGTTCTCCCAGGTCCCAGAGGAAACATATACTCAGTGTTCTTCTACATCTTATTGTATTAGATGCAGCAAAGCTCTGAAGGAAACAGATATTGCAAGTGTCCTAGCTTATCAATAAACTGTTTTATCATTTTCATTAACAAAGCAGATTACAATGGAGCCCTAATTTGCATTATAATTAGTTGTTAGGAGATAATGCACCTTCTCCAGAGGACATACCATGATTTCCAAGATGCAAAGTCACTCTCAAAACAGTTTCCCAACTAGCAGGCTGCAAGCTCACTGCAGGTGCAAGGGCTGCTGCTTCTTTTCCAATGATGTGCTTGAAACAGTGCTTTGCAAGATCAGCGTGAATTACATGTGGACAATTTGATACAGTTTCCATTACACATTGAGTAGAATTAAAAGACTGCTTTAGTCTTATTGTTGTTAGTGTATTAACATTATTACAAGTTACAACAAATATTATATCCCATTATTCTGTTTAGGTCAAGGAAGAATAGAGAATTAAAAATAATTTTGGGCCAAAATAATTATCAGATTATCACCAATTCTCTAACCAAAAGAAACAAACTGCTAAGGTTAACAAACATATAATAATTCTCTTCACATGGCTTTGTACTGTTTTGTGAAATGCATTATTAAAATTCCTGAGCTTACAAAAATCTTTATAAGTCAATTAAGTCAATTCAATAAAACAGGCATTTGGCCAATAAAAATTTAATTTCACACCAATAAACCTTTTAGACTCTAAATTTATTTAGGGCTGTGTTTGCACATGTTTATAGAATATTTAGTTTACTCTAAAAGATGACAAGACAGCTCCCCCTCAGTGAGACCCTGGCCTAAATATATTCATTTTCTTTATATAGCAAGAGGATAACATTGAACATGGAAGCTTACAATTTGTGGCACTGAATGATCACCTACACAGGGCATCCTTCAAAAGCTACAATTAAGGATCCACCTAGCTTTTCAGCAATACAAGCCCGATTGAGGTCTTCTGGCCCATTTGCTTGACATTCATGTTTTATGCCTAGAGAAGAAAAACAATTCTATTTAGAATAACATCAGTAGCTTACTTATTTATCTAAGACAGCAAACCATTTTTAAAGACCACTTGTAGTATGGATAAGTTGTGGTATTTATAAATCACAGAATACTATGCAATAATGAAAAGAAATAATGTGTAACCACATGCATCAAAATGGATGATGTTGACTGAAAGAAGCCAGAACAACATGCATACATACTTTATGTTTCATTTGAATAACATACAAAATCAGACCAAGCTAACTTTGGATGTGGAGGAAGGGGTAAGAGGTTAGTGTTATAAATTGAAGTCTTCAAGGGGTGCTTCTGAGGTGCTGATTATTAGATCAAAAAACACCATTATGTTCACTCTATAAAAACCTATGGAAGCCAGGCGCACACCTGCAATCCCAGCACTTTGGGAGGCTAAGACAGGAGAATCGTGAGTTCAAAGCCAGCCTCAGCAAAGGCAAGGCGCTAAGCAACTCAGTGAGACCCTGTCTCTACATAAAACACAAAATAGGGCTGGGGATGTGGCTCAGTGGTCAAGTACCCCTGGGTTCAATCCCTGGTACCAAAAAAAACAAAAAAAAAAAACAAAAAACAACCCATGGAGTTCTATAATAATTTATGATGCATATTTTTCTACAGATATATTGTACTTCAATAAAAAAATTAAAGGCAGGACTAGTAATGTTTTTTCTTGATTTTTAAAATATAAGTAAAAAATAAGAATTACACGTTTTCATTGCACAGTTGATTTCGTCAACTGTACTGAAGTGAGAAAAATTATCAATAACATCATTTTTGCTATGGAAAATAGTTAGCTCTCTAGTGGTATTACACTACACATTTAAGAAATCTACTGCAATGAAAACTGTGTAAAATGTGGTACTGATGGCTTTCTTAGAAAAAATTACATTACCACACTACAGAACAAGCTCAATTACAAAATTGCGTACAGTAGTTTCTCTGTGAAGAGCTACTATATTTTAAATAGCTGCATTGTTATTCCATCATTTCAAGACCATTTTCAAGCAAGTTGGTTTGTGGGCCACATAGGACTGATCCGAGAAAGCCAGTGAGGGTTTCACTAGAAGAAACTATTTGTTAAGCATAACCAATGTAAACCAATTGGTTCCCACCTGCTACAAAGTGACTGTCATTTACTATCAACAAATCAAGTCCATACAGCAATTCCTTTCAATGAAAAGAAATGCAGAATAAGGATCACGAGGAACCCACCCTGATTCTTTTTTGGTTTTACTGTAAAAGTATTCAAGTTAACAAGTCATTAGAAGAGGCCAGTTAACAGATTAGTGAATATGCTTCTGGGGACGCCCCAACATCAAGCCAGATGCATGAAGAACCTGACGAGGAATGAATTATGCAGCAGCAGGGCTTGGGAAAGGAAGCAGAAATTTTGTTTTCCTAAGTAAAACAAATAAGGGCAAACCTGTTCTACTACAAGTGTGCAAGACCCAATCACAGAAAAACAAACAAAACCAACACTAGGAAAGCCCTTGAGACCTTGACTCGCTCAGCTGTTTAGAAATAGCAAAGGTAGGGAGCTGGCAGAGCAAACACCCTGACCAAGGCTTCCAGTCTACAGCTGACAGAATCAAGGCCCATGGAGGTTAGGCAGTTCTGGCCATGGTTACAAAGCAGTTAGACAACAAGCTTAACTCTCAGTGCAGGCCTCTGGCTACGTGCTCCATGCTCTGTCCACCATACCAATGCTTTCTCCTGGCTGGAATATGGCCCGGCCATCTCATCCGGACCCCAATCACCCAATGGCCAGTGGCAAGTCAAATATAAGTGGCCAGCTCAAGGAGTGAGTGTACTTTCCTTTGGACATAGATGAATTAATTACTTAAAATCATACCATTTGATAGTAAAGCCAGAGATAAGAGCATTCTTCACATTTATGAATATTTCCTTTTGCTACTTTACTGTATCAACTACATTCATAGGCAATAGCAAACTGATACATTAAATACAACCAATGTAAACCAACTGGTTCCCACTGCTGCATGAGAAACTAGTTTAAAACCAGCCTGTAAGGCTGGGGGTATAGCTCAGTGGTACAGTGCTTGCCTTCTGTGCGTGTGGCTATGGGTTCAATCCCCAGCAAAAAAAAAAAAAAAACACCTTTAAAACCACCCTGAACAAAGTAATATACAGACAATTTTGAAAGAATAGTTATTAGCATGGGTCCTGCAGACTGGTCCAAAGCAGAAGTCCCTCTGAGAGCAAAGGTCTTTTCCAACTTTGTGCCCAAAATTATCCAAAGAAAATGAGGCATTTTAGAAAAGTTGAAGCCCTATTCTGGGAGGATATCTTATCTCTAAATATCTGGAGGTAAATCTAGTCCATACCTTGAAATTTCTTTTTGATTGCATCCTTGGAGCTTGCATAGATCATTTTACTTTTCAGAGGTGCTAATTCTGGTGCCCTAGATAGAAAGATGCCAAAAATGAAAAATTGGATTTAGAGAAAGTATAGCTTATGTCTTTATTAATTTGTATCTATTAATTTGTATTTGTATCTATATTTATTAATTTGTATCTGTGATGGGATAAAGGGCCTCAAATCTCCTGAAAGAGTTTTTCTATTTCACCACCTCTTCAGAGGGTAACTGTTAGAGATAGGCATGTGGAGAAGCACTCAAAGAGTTGACCAGGGTTAAGAAAAAGTATAGAGGCTCTGGTAGAAAAAAAGAATCACTGATTTAGAATCAGACTAATGTGGAAGCCAGGTACGGTGGTAGACACCTGTAATCCCAGCTACAAAGGAGGCTGAGGCATGAGGATCACACTCCAGGTTCGAAGACAGCTTCAACCACTTAGCAAGGTCCTCAGCAACTCAGCAAGATTGTCTCAAAATAGAAAATAAAAAGGATAGGGCTGAGCTGGGTGCAGTGCACATGCTTGTAATCTCAGTGACTTGGGAGACTGAGGCAGGAGGATCACAGGTTCAAGGCCAGCCTCAGGAACTTGGCAAGACCCTGTTTCAAAAGAAAAAATAAAGGACTGGGGATGTAGCTCTGTGGTAGGGTACCCCTAGATTCCAATCCCAGTACCCCCACATACACACAAAAAAAAATCAGATTAATGTTACCATAATAAAGAACCAACATTGGGTATTGATGTATTCCAATCTGTTTTCTTTTAAAATATTTTTTTCATGTTTTATAACAAAGGCTTGAGTTTAGGTGAATACTCATTTATACAGCATTTTGACAGGTTTTCTAACTGAAAAAAAGTTTCAAAATACATAGAAGTACAGAGAACAATCTGTTAAGTCAAGTATCTGTCACTCAGAGTTTTAAAATGCTAGCATTTTGGCATTTGTGCTTCAGACTGATTTCTAAGAGGAATAAATTATAAATTGAGTACAAATGCCCTTCTTAACTCTCCTAAGTCCTTTTATTTATATCTATTCCAATCGCAGATTCTGACCACACAGCTCTTTGTTTTCCACTTTAGTCTAGCATAATACATGTTTAATTACCAAACTGGAGGTCAACCCTGAGTTTTGACAACTCTCTTAAAAAAATATTTAATCTGCACATGTAACCTCAAGATTCAACACAGAACTTTCAAAGAGTTCTTCTTTTAAACTAAATGGCTAGTCAGCAATAAATGTTTTATTTGTCAATATTAGCATTATTCTTGTATCTAACAATTTTTAGTGCCTTCCTCTTCATGAATGCAAGCATATGGCAGAACAGAGTATACTTCACAACTCTTTCTTCATCAGCAATATTGAAAAACAACAGAAATATTAATAATGGGCAGGGAAATATCATCCTCCTCAGACTGTCCATACATGAATGCTTTCTTTCTGCCTCTATCACTAAGCCTCAGGCCTGGCTCTATATCACATTACCAAAATATCAAAGAAATACTGAAAAATACTTTTGGGCAATTAAATGGTTCCATTTAGCTGCCTTATTTCTAGGACACATTAGCACTGGGTGCAGCCCCTATCAGCCACATCTGGTAACTCAGAGGTAGATAGCCCCTGGGTTTAATCCCTAGTACCAAACCAAACCAAACCGATAAAAGTGGAAGGCTGATGATTCTTGGCATGGCATGTTGGTTGAATAAATAGCAGAAAATTTTATCTTATAAAGCAGTAAGTTTAGAGGACCCATAAAAACTGCTGTCTGCCCTTTTCCACCAAAAAATATCAATTACAAGTAGACAAAGGTAGGTTAAATTTTAGATTTGGTTCTAAAAACATCAATTTAGCTAAGACCTTATGAAACCTTACAAACAAAAACTAAATGATCATGACTACAAATAGCTTGATTAAAAATTACTTTGGTCCCAGAACTGGTTCTTTAAGTGCTGATAGTAAGAGACTAACTCTGAGATTTAGAAAGACTCAGGATTTCTAACCTGAAATGCTTACCACAAAAAAAACATCAACTCTTCTTTTCTGGATTCCTTGGTTTCAAAGCTTGCGTCATACAAAGCATAACGACAATCTTTTTCAGGAAGCATTCCCACAAAATGCTTGAAAGGATCGGTTATGGTAACACCAACATCTCCAACCAAGATCTCTTTGCCTTCTTCAACAATGATGCACTTTTTGTCTGCACTGAGACAAAAAATGACAGCCTTCTTTCTTTTCTTGATTTCTTCTGGTGTGGAGCACTTCCGAACTTTCATGTCATAAAAAATGCGACATACTTCATCAGCCACTTGCACTCCTGAGGCCTATGAAGAGAAATGAGAACGAGGCTTACAATTTTTATCATGCCAAATGTAGATTGAAAATACACTTACATATTTTAAACTATACTTATCATCTAATAAAAACCCAAAAAACCTAAAAGTATATCACCACTGATTTCAGATATCAAACTTTATTTAAAGCTTACATATATTGCATAAGCCATTTCATCACCATTACATGGGATGTAAAGGAGATTTCAGCCATTGTAGCCTCTCCTCACTTGAAATCTAAAAATAAATGCTTCTTAAACTGCTGGATTCAATTATTCTTACACAGGTTTCTTAAAACCTTGACTGAGAGCTGATCATTTTCCTAGTTTGTATATGAGTAACACCTAAAACTTTTTTCATAATGCAGAGTTAGAAGTGCTGGGCTGGAAAATATTCCATTTCTACAGCACTTCTTTCTCTAATAAAATAACAATTACTTAGAGGTCTTTGCTCTACTCACCTTCCAAATTTATGTGATCAACATTCAGAAACATATTAGTCACTTGTTATTAATATTTCACTTAGAAAATCTCTAAGTTCTAAGATAAGAATAGAATAAAATGAAATGCTCATTGGTAATAAGAAAAGAGAACAGCTTAACGTGGTTCTTTACTGGCCCAAAATTTCACCTTTTTACCATGTTATATTTGCTATTTTGGAATGAAGAACAGCTAAACAAGATCTTGACGGCAAAAAATGTTAAACCAGTTTTTAATCCTTACATGTTCTTTGAGAAGTGTGATATTTAGCCGGGCACGGTGATATACACCTGTAATCCCAGCACTCTGGGAGGCTGAGACAGGAGAATCTTGAGTTCAAAGCCAGCCTCAGTAAAAGTGAGGTACTAAGCAACTCAGTGAGAGCCTGTCTCTAAATAAAACACAAAATATGGCTGGGGATGTGGCTCAGTGGTCGAGTATCCCTGAGTTCAATCCCTGGTACCACACAAAAAAAAGGAAATGTGATATTTAAATTGACTTTACTATATCCATAATTTTTATGCCTCATTAACTACTTTGTTTCATATGTCAGCTTTTCTAAAGCAAGAACTATAGAGTCATAAACTTAACAGAGTTTAAACACTAAAAGGTGAAAAATACTGATACCCCAAACTTAAAGAAACAAAGATGCATGAAAAATGATGAGATAATCTAGAGAATTGGAGAAAAAATTTGCAATTCATGAGCAATAATATTTAGAATGTATAAAGAATCTTTACAATTCAACAAAAAGAAAAATAACCCAATCAAAAAATGATGAAGGGATCTTTTTAAAAAATATTTTTTAGTTGTTCATGGATCTCTATTTTATTCATTTATTTATATATGGTGCTGAGAATTGAACCCAGTGCCTCACACAGGTGAGGCAAACGCTCTACCACTGAGCCACAACCCCAGCCCCTATCAAGTGATCTTGAGATGTTTCTAGAAAGAAGATGCTATACAAAAATACTTAATAAACTTATGGAAAAACTATTCAATATCAGTAGTCATTAGGGTACAATGAGATTCCACCTTACCTCATTTAGAATGGCTATTATCAGAACAAAATATAAATGCTGGCAAGCACATTGGTAGAAATGTAAATTAGTACAGCTACTATGGAAAACAGTATGGAGGTTCTTCAAAAAAAAAAAAATTACCATATGATCCAGTTATCTCTCTCCTGGTTAAGTATATATATCTATGGGAAATGAAGTGGCATACAAAAGACATAACGTGCATACTCATGCTATTAACAACACTATTTGCAATAGCTAAGATATGGAATCAGTCTAGCTGCCCCTGAACATATGAATGGATGAAGAAAATAAGGTACATATACACAATGGACTATTCTTCAGCCACAAAGGATGAAATCCAGTCATCTGCAGCAAAATGAATGGAATTGGAAGACATGTTAAGAGAAACATGTTAAGACATCATGTTAAGCCAGTCACAGAGAGACAAAGTACTGCATGTTTTCTCTCATATGTGGAAACTAGAAAAAAGAATAACCTGAAAGTAGAAGAATTACTAGGAATCTGGAAATTAAGGAAGGGGTAGGGAGAGAGAGAGGATAGAAGGATGTATGGACATGATTATGTATGCATGTGTGGAAATATCACTATGAATCCCATTAATCTGAACAATTAATGTGCTAAAAATGATAATAAAAACATACTCTGTCATCCATAAAAAAGTAGTCATTAGGGAATGCAAATCAAAACTACAAAGAAATTCCACTTCATACCTATTAGGAAGGCTAAAAAAAAAAAAAAAAAAAAGAAAAAGAAAAACAAGTGTTAGGCTGTGGGGAATTTGTAACCTTTATACAATACAACAGAATTGTAAAATGAGGCAGGCACTCGGGCAAACAGTTTTACAGTTTCTTAAAAAGTTAAATATAAATTAATATACCACGTAAGAATTCTACTCCTAGGTAGACACAAAGAACAATGAAAACTTGCCCACAAAATTATACACAAATGTTCACAGCATCATTATTCACAAGACCAAAATGAAAATAAGACTAATGTTCATCAAGTGATAAAGAGATTTTTTAAATGTAGTATATCCATACAATGAAATAAAAATGAAGAAATGGGAGGTTGGTGGTTTCTAGAGCTGAAATGGAGACAGAAATGGGGAGTGATTACTAACGGATATGGGTTTCTTTTTGGAGTGATGAAAATGTTCTAGAATTTGACAGGGATGATGGATACACAACTCTTAAATATAATGAAAAAAAAAACACTGAATGTGAATTATACCTCAATGAAACTGTCACTAAGAATAGTGCAAATCTAAAATCCCAGCTACTGGGAGGCTGAGGCAGGAGGATTGCAAGTTCAAGGCCAGCCTGGACAACTAAACAAGATCTAGTCTCAAAAAAAAATTTTTAAAGGGTTAGGAAAGGAGCTTAGTGGTAGAGCACTTGCTTAGAATGTGTGATCTCCTGGGTCCCATCGCTAGTACAGCATAAAACAAAACAAAAAAATATGGAAGAATTCTGCACAGGGGGATATATACTGAAATCCTAGCATTTACTTAATATGAAGGTAATTAGGCTATTTAATCATTCATTAAAAGAGTGCTAAATATACTTCAATTCCATTTAACTTAAACCACACATAATCATAACCCACTTCACTTGTGTCTAATCAACACATTTTATACAAATGAATATTACCCTTCAAATTAAGGAAAATGATTTAGGAAAATTAAGACTATCTAGTCTGATAAAACCTACACAATCTTATTACATTACTATTATTACATTCTTATCACATGTACACTCTTACATTTTTTAAAAAAGCATTTTCTTAAGTCTTTTTCTTCTTTAAGAATAGAATTTTTCTGATCTTTACAATTTAAGTTAAGGATCTTTATTTCGCATGGGTGTAGTGGTGTATATACAATGACTGAGAGGCTGAGGTAGCAGGATCACAAATTTGAGGTCAGCCTCTGCAACTTAGAAAGACCAGTCCTAAAATAAATAATAAAAAAGGCTGGGGATATAGCTATGTGGTAGAGCACCCCTGGGTTCAATTCTTGGTATCAAAAAAAATTTTTTTTTATTTTGCCAAGAAGTGAATAAAATGTTCCAAGAGACAAAAATTAATGAAAAACTAGAAACAGATCCCAATTCCTCTAACTCCTTAGTCTATAATTTTGGCTTCTAAGTCTCATTTAACCAACACCAATTTTTAAATATAGTTGAATACATCTATCAATACCTAAGATCCCCCAAAACACTCTAAATTCTGATTTGGAAGTTAAAATGAATTAATCATATAGCAGCAATTGAAAACAAAAAGTGTACATTCTATAATTATAATGCAGGTAAATCTCAGCCAAATATGGCTATAACTCACAAGCACTTCGAAATCCTCAGTAAGGAGGAGTTGGAGCTTTTTTCTATCAGAACTGTAGCCTATATAGGGGTTTCTAATAGAAGACTACTGAACACTGTGCTTGAGAAAATTAACACTGAAAACTGAGAAGGACAAACTGGAAGCAGGCAGACCAATTTTCAAACAATCACTAGTTTCCAGAGAAGAAAGCTCTGGACTATAGCAATGAGGTGAAAACAAACATCCAAAGATGTTCCTGGCAAGGTCAAACCACGAGACATGAAGGGGCAGTATCAAAGAAGGTTCAGAATTCTTTAGCCTGGTGACTATGAACAGAAAGGGAAAATGGTACAGCAGTATGACACATTCGGTCTGAAGACTGGGCTCAACATCTATGCATACAGGGCCAGCCAGCAATGGAATGATGAGC
This sequence comes from Xerus rutilus, assembly GCA_028644305.1. NCBI lineage: Eukaryota > Metazoa > Chordata > Mammalia > Rodentia > Sciuridae > Xerus > Xerus rutilus. The sequence goes on from CM053401.1 coordinate 141,065,883, forward strand.
ATGGATCTCACAGGAAGGCTGTTCCTAATACATGGGACTATCCCATACCTCCTGGGGTGTGGGGGGCACTAACTGCAAACAGGAACAAAGAAACCAATGAAGATGCTAAGAAGAAATTATCAAAAAGTTAAACATAGGTGGGGAGGGGATAGTGTCCTAGAAGCCAAGGTAGAACACTCTAAGGAGGGAAATCATCAATACCCCAAACTGCAGAATCTGAGAATGACTGAAAGCAGACCATTGGGCTTGGAAACAGAACCTCTGAGCATTTTAGCAGCCCGAAAAAATAGCTAGAAACACAGGGTAATAGGCTGAGGATCTATGAGAACTAAAAAGGTAAAGATGGAAAACACAGAATGGTTAATGGTGAAAGGAAAAGGAAAACTTCATGAAAGTTTTAACTGAGGAGACTGATCATACTAGAAGTTTAAGAGCCAAAACATTTAAAAAAAAAAGGTTTAATACTTGGTTTCTTGGTAGTACACTCATTATTCCTTGATTAACTCCAACAGAAGGCAGTATCGAGAAGATAGAGCTTAAACTGCAGGGACATGATCGGGTGGAGAAGGAGAGGGACAACAGTCAGGGAGGATTTCACCTGCAGTGTGGAAGCTAACTTAAAAGTGCTCCAAAATAAAGGGACTGAAAGAAAAAGGAAAACATAATTCCTGACAAAAAGAACCAGTGAATATGATATGAGAAAGGGAAACTGGATTCCACCTGGATTCAGGTGGAAAATGCCTCCAATGGCAGGCTCAGCAGTTTGGAGACCTTGAATATTTAAAAAAAAGAAATAAAGAAAAGAAAAGAAAAAATTAAGAAGACCAGTGTTTTGTTTTTGGAAAGTAAATGAAGCTATGCATAAGAGAAGAACAGAAAGAGAACTGTAGCAAGGACACCAGCTAAAAGTTAATTCCACAAACAGGGCCAGAGGCAATAGAAGCCTTTCCCAGGCATGGTAGCAGTACTCAGGAGGAGGGCATGGGGGCCACTGCATAGGAGCAATCATGCATACTTGACAATCACTAGGCTCTGAGAGGGAGGCTGGAAAGGCAGTCAGTTTGGTGATCAGGAGATGGATTCAAGTTGACAAATGCTCAATCCCTAATCTTTCCACTGTGGTGGCTTTCAAGGCTTCAATATTAGACTACTATGGTTCTCTGTGACTAGCGATATTATATACCAAATTTTGCCTGCGAAAATAATAAAAATCCTATCAGGCAAAGTATATGTTAGATTCAATGAATATACTTAAAATTGTTATACCTCAGGTATAGTACAATCTTGAAATAGCATTGATGGAAACAAAGATTAAACAATTAGTCCCTAGATTCTACATAGTGATTTTAATACAGTAAAACTAAAATCGTGAGGCAGACTGAGAAGGCAGGGAATGCTACTCCCACAGCCTGGCCCACACTGCCCAGGGCTCCTCTCTTCCTCTCATTTCCTTTCTCTTGCTGCCATCATATCTCTTCTTGGCAAGTTGGTTGCTTTTATATTTGATTTTGGTAGCTGAATAAGAAATCTAGGATGAATACTACTAGTGGGATGGAAAAAAGAATAATCCTTAACCAATTACACTTTGTTAACATTTGGAGACCACAAGAAGATAATATGAAGTTAAAGCACCAAAATCATGGGATCAAGAGTCCATTCAAGCTCCTCTACTACACTAGCTGTGTTATCTTGGTCAGAGCATTTAACATCTCTGAATTATTTTAGATGTTTCAACTGTAATTTATGGGCACATATTATATCAGTTATTATCAAACTTCAACGTGCACAGGAATCATCTGCTAACTCTGTAGAATCTGGGTAGATTCCCAGTATTTGGGTAGTCTGAGAGTCTTCATTTATAATAAAATCCAGCTGATGACTCCTAAAACTTAGTTCTAAAATTTCATGAACTACATATATAAGAAAACTTAAGCTGGACGTGGTGGCGCACTCCTATAATCCTAGTGGCTCAGGAGACTGAGGCCCTAAGCAACCTAGCAAGACCCTATCTCACAATAAAAATTTTTTTAAAGGTGGGGGCGGTGGGGGGGCCAGTGGGAATATGTATCAATGGCTAAGCACCCCTAGGTTCAATCCCGGGAGGGGGGGATGGGAGGGAGGGAGGAAGGAAGGAAGGAAAGAAACTTCAGCTCATTGCTGTATTTACTTTTGCCTACAGGTAAAAATTTTAATAGTGATTAAGAGTACTTCACAAATACTAGTAGGTTCAAAGTCAAAGCATTTGTTTTTGTGTTCTATGGGCTCCTGGCCAAGCCTATCTGCCCTTTTCTCCAATTATGTTTCAAGTAAAATATATAGGATTACAAAAGAAGTCAATTGTTGGGAGCAAAAAGCCCTGAGTCATTTCCTGATTGGCTCCACCTCCTGGTTAAGCAGGAGCGCCGAAAAACCCGCGGGCGCCAAAAGTTAAACTTACCCGTGGGCGCCAAAGCAATGAGCCTCCCCTTTTCGATACCACCTGTTCGCACTGACCAATCGTCCTGCGACAGCTCCTTCCTTTCCCCTCCCCTCCTGAGCATACATATATACCCCTGTTCTTAATTAAAATTCGGAGGTTTGATCAGAATCCTGTCTTGCCTCCGTTCTTTCGCGCCCCTTGTTTGTTTCATTCTCTTAGGT
>CM053401.1:141069022-141178142 GCA_028644305.1 Xerus rutilus
GGGCGCCAAAGCAATGAGCCTCCCCTTTTCGATACCACCTGTTCGCACTGACCAATCGTCCTGCGACAGCTCCTTCCTTTCCCCTCCCCTCCTGAGCATACATATATACCCCTGTTCTTAATTAAAATTCGGAGGTTTGATCAGAATCCTGTCTTGCCTCCGTTCTTTCGCGCCCCTTGTTTGTTTCATTCTCTTAGGTGGTTCCCGCGTGTCCCCGTTGTTGCCCCGCGGGTTGGGGCAGTCAATTATACTGAAAAACAGTTCATCTACGATGATAGTTAAGAATTCCTTGGAGTATTGAGTTTGGTGGATCTCTTACCACAAAGCAGAATTACTGTGAATCTTATATAGAATCACCCCATTCTTTATCTTTAACCCTGTGCTTTTATCTAACAGAAAAAGTCCTCTCCCATCAGTTTCACTTTTCAATATTTCTCCACAGTGTTAGGTTATTAAGATATTTAATTGCTCAGCTGTTGAAAAAAATCTCAAGTTTATCCTAAAAAGGAAATTTGAGATGGGCCTTGTGGTACACACCTGTAATCCCAGCTACTTGGGAGGCTAAAGCAGAAGCATCACAAGTTCAAAGTCAGCCTGATCGATCAACTTAGTGAAATCCTGTCTCAAAATTGTAGTTCAGGGCTGGGATTGTGGCTCAGTGGTAGAGTGCTTGCCTAGCATGTGTGAGGCACTGGGTTTGATTCTCAGCACCGCATATAAATAAATAAAGTCCATTGACAACTAAAAAAATATTTTTTAAAAAAATTGTAGTTCAGTGGTAGAGTGCCCCTGGATTCAATCCCCAATGCCACAAAATAAAGATAAACAAATAAAAAGCAAATTCAATTTTGATTTTAAATTGTCTAAAAGTTACTGATATTCAAATACACAGTTTTAACAATAAAGACCATTAAAGGATACTCTGAACATAGTACTGAAATTTGCTGCACAGTTGGGAAGGAAAAATTTGAGAGCAAAAATAGATTGCTATTGCAACAAGCACTTTGTGATTACCTTAAAAAGATATGTTATTCACATCTAGTTTCTCTGTGTTCTGTACCAGTGTACCAGCTCTTAGAGCTCCATCTCCATGTCAAAACAGTTGCTGTTAAAGAAACACTTTGCCACATTTTGTCTCACTTGACTAAAAGCTTTAACTTGTTTATGAAAGGTAAAGTCTCTCCCATCTGAGTCTTCTCTGGAAGAAGACTTATAAAATACTGATCAGAGATTAAATCAGTATTCAAGATTCACTCAATGTATTCTTTTTAAAATAATCTTAATACTTACAAACAGGAGACTACTACAAAGAATATGGGATATTGGGTATTTTAAAGTCACAAATAATGGGACACAACTTAAAAAAATAATGGGACACAACTTAAAACATCAATTCTAGCATAAGATTTATAATCTTTGAAACTTGAGCATTAAGTTGTGTGGATTCGATTTTTGTAAGCAACTGAACTAGTTCATAAAACTAGTGCTAAACGATCATTTACAGGGTCCAAGCCAAAATATCAAAACAGAGGTCTACTTCTATACTACTAAATTCAAGTAGGACATCTAACCTTACTCCATAGTTAAAACCAACTATATTTTACCTAATTAGAGAAAAACATAAATGAAAGCTATTTTAAGTACCTAAGAAAATTATTAATTTTTTAAAAGCTATCTTTTCTAAGCTTAGAGAATCTGAAATACTTGAAAGTAGGATACTGCATAGCAGACAAAGGCAATTTTGAATTTATAAACAACTTGGCAGAAAATACTGGCTCCTTTCTCAACCTACCAGTTTAAAAATTGGGGTTCATGATTCTCTTTGTTTACATTATGCCTTACAAAAGGGCCAAAAGAAACAACAACAAAACAACAACAAAAATGGCTAACAAAATATCTGGGTTTGGGGCTACAGCAACTGATGTCTCTGAGTAGTAAAGTTAAGAGAAGAAATACACTGCGTTGACAAGTATACTTCCACATATGAGTGTTAAGATCTCTCATGGGTCCATGTTAAGATGAGTGATAAGAGGCTGAATACATATGTCTACTTTAATTCCCTACTAAAATTTCACTGAAAAGATAAAGGCGGGTTTAAAAACACAAAAAGAACATTAATTTATCAAGGCAAGAAAAGAAATAATAAAGTTCAAACAGGAAGAATGAGTGAAATTAGTTTGAGAAGTAGCTGGATCCCTAGATCCCCTCCAGAACTCTACCTTGCCATGTCCCTCACCCTTACTCCTAGAATTCTGGAATTTATTCCCTATAGACAGTAAATAGTTGATCTTTCTGTCCTCATAATCATGTTGAAAAGAGGAAAGTAGGTGACCATACATAAATGAATGCTAAGACACTCTCCCTACGACCACCAACTTGAAGCCTGATCATCAATTACTAATTCTGTAGTTCACTATTCCAGATTCTGCTTTCCAATGGTGATGGCAATGTTCCTTTTCTGCACTGATATTGTAACCAATAATTTACATGGCTACTAAGCACTTGAAATGTTGCTAATAAAGTTGAGGGGCTAAATTTCAAAGTTTATTTTAAATAATTTAACATGAAGTAACAATTACTTTTCTTACTACTAAAGTAGTATGTTGGGGGTAACAAATTTATAAAATCTATTACATAGTTTTCTGCTTGGGCAATAGTATGTTATTTAGCTTTATTGATGACTTGTGCCATAAGGAACCTCAGTTGTTATTATACTATGAAATGACAGAATAATGTGTCCAAGAGCAAGGTTTTCAAATCTAGTTTTCAGTAATAATTATAAGGTCAACTATTTGGCGGGGCAAGGAAGCAAACTTGGGGCAAATTCAGATAAACTTTTTAGTACATATTCTAAGTACTGATTTGGAAGATCCAAACAATCAAAATAGAGAATGGATATGAAGTTTTATACAAGAAGACCTAACTTTAAGCCAGGACTAATTCTTAAAGATGGCATAATAAGAATTTTTTTATTCCTTCAGGAAAAAAACTCTGGCTACTGGGGAAGAAGTCAAATAGTAGATTTAAAATACTACATAAGAGAAGTAAAGGCAACTTTATTTTATGTAGTATTACATGAGACTATTCCAGATGAATTTACAATGAAGTGGGAATATGTGTTTTAATAAGCTGAGAAAGTCAGATATTGAATTTTTCTTTTCAAAAGCTGACTGCATTCTCCTCATAAACTGAATTTGGGGCATTTAACGTTAGAAAACCTTTTATTCAGAGAAGAAAACATGCCACAGGGTTGAATCAGACTTATTCAAATCTTGTTACTTCAGGAAGTTAGAGCTAACTTCTTTAGCCCATTTCATTATCTATTATTCAGAGGACCAATAAAAGCACATAAATATAGTTCCTGGTAATGGTACAATTCAGTAAGTGTCAACTGTTTTTATTAGCCAGAATACCTGATTACAGTTTTTTCAATGCTTTCTACTTACCAACGTGGTCAATTTTTACTAAAGCCTTTGGGTAATAGAATGCTATGGATAAAGAATTCAGAAACCTTAAAACTGTTATTTGGAACAGAAATTCTGTTTGTTCTCTGTTGATCAGAACTGAATTAAAAAATAAACCTGACATCTGATGAGTATCTCTTCTTCCTTCCCATGACTATTAAGTGATTAAATACCAAAGATATGCACAACAAGAGAAGGATGGCAGTTCTCTTAACATACTAAGATTCAATTACACTACCTCCTGGCATTCTCCTTGGTACAGGTTATCACCTGTAGTCAAAAATCAAAACCAACAGTGATGAAAGCTAGGGCCTCTGGGGTGAATTAACAGGTTTTATCCTAAAATCTGTCCGTTCCCAGTATGTATTAGTAAAACACGTGCAAAACAAATCCTCAATCTTTTGATAAGTTCAAAATGTCCAGAGGTGCTGCATGCAGTTTTATAGATTGTGCCTTGGTTAAAGGTGCCTGCTCAAAGGGATAAGACAAAGCTGAATTCAAGTTCAGGCAACACTAGACACCCTGTAGGGCTGCAACCATTTGGAGGAATACCAACTGCTCCTCCCCTGAGGCTGCATCACTCAGAGGGAGGAGTACCACTAATTATACAAAGTCACTACATTGCCTACCAGTGATCCAGAAAATGTTCCAAGTTAACTCTATCTTAATATACTAGTTCATTTCAAAAACATAAAAACAAAAACAAACAAATAAACCAAGATCAACAGTGTCAAATTGACAACCAATTTCCAATTATAAAAATCCTCATCTACCTTACAGTACAGAAAATATCTTTGAGGTGGCAGCCTACACAGACCAAAAAATTCTTTTTGTGTATGTGTGTGTGGTACTGACAACCGACCATAGGGCTTCCTGTGTGGCAGGCAAGTACTGTACCATTGACCTACATACCTAGCCCTTTTTAAATTTTGAGACAGGGTCTCACCACGTTGCCCAGTTGGCCTCAAAGTTGCAATCCTCCTGCCTCAGCTTCACAAGTAGTCGGGCTTACAGGTGCGTATGAAAAGCCCAGATCCCTAAACAACAATCTTACCTGCAATACATTAATATTTAAAGAGCTCCACTAAAAGACTCATGGATAAACCTTAGTGAGAAAAAAAATTCATTCAATAACCAAAACTCTATGAAACACTCCCCCAAAAAAGAAATTTCAAATATCTTAAAATCTCTTTAAAAAAAGTCAGAAAAATCATCTCAACAGCCATGTAGATTTTTAAAATTTTTAAAAATCTATCTCTGATTGCATGCAATTTCATTTTTCAAACAATCTTGACATGGTTTGTTAACAGGCTTCCCAGCCCCAGTAACAGGCAAGAGGTCAGAAAAGGCAGAGTAGGAAGAACAAGGAAGTTGTATAAGCCTAATAACAGAGTATTTCTCACTTCTCCCCTCCTCTCATAAAAAACTAAATAGAAAAATGGGAATAGGGCAGGGAGCAGTCTAGGGATGTTAAGTGCCCTGGCAAACAGACCTATGCCCTTGCTGTTTTCACTCAGATTTCCAATTTCCTTCACAATAAAATCCAAACCCCTTAGCACACAGTGTTCAGCTCCTTATGCTCTACCTCTCTAGCTGTCTTGCCTATTTCTCCTTGGCACATCCTTCTTAATTCCAGGCAGGTACAACTCTGCGATTCCCTGAATACCCACATTTTCTTATGATGCTTTATCTTTCTCTTCTTTGTCACCCCAGTCCGTCAGGATTTAGCTCAGAAATCACTTCTTCTGAGAAGGCAACTCTTACCTGGCCTTCCAATTACCATCTCCAATCTAAATTACATGATCCTTCTTCTATGTACTAATAAAGAACACAGTTATTTCATCATAGTATTATTTAGAATGGTGATTAACTGTCTGCTGGCTGAATCCCCCACTAGACTGTGCTCTGTAAAGAGCAAGAATGCAGTATCTTCATCAATCTCTGCCCAGCACACATATATGACTCTCCTTTTACCCAGAATTGTGAAGTTACCAACTAAATGTTTACTTAATCATTAAATGTTCAATACTTAATATTTGCTTTAAAACTTATGGTTATATACTTTTTATTTTTAAAAATATATATTATATAAACAATTTTAGCATTAATCCTATATGAGACATTAATGAATATACACTTATCAATATGCAAAAAGCACATGACCTTTAAGAAATTCATATCCCATAAAACACACCGACACATTTAAAAATTTCTCCAATCCAAAGCCTTGTTAAGTATCTATTTTATTCTGCATTTGAAAAAATTAAAAAGGCACTACTTAATAAAAAAGATGTTGTCAGTAGTTTTATGAGTAGACAGAATGACTGTTTTCAAAGGTTTTTTAATATTTGAAAAAATCTTTATAATCTTTCTGTCTCATACATTTTGTGAAAACAGGAAACAAAATGTACCTCTCCAACCTTTCCACTTATTAAGCTTGCATTACCCTGATACCATCACCATATAAGGGGACAACAAAGAAAACTATAAACTAATATCCCTGAAGGACATAAATATAAGAATTCTTATAAAACACTAGCAAACCAAATCCAACAATTTAAAGATTATGTTGGATTAATTATAGGGATGGAAGGATGGTTCAACTTATGCAAATAACTGTAATACATCATATCAACATAATAAAACACAAAAACTATATGATCATCTGAACAGATACAGAAAGAGTATTTAATAAAATTCAATATCCCCTAACAAAATTCCTCAACAAATTAAGTATAGAAGGGATAATAAGGCCATGCCATACAATCTCATGCTGAATGGGGAAAAGCTGAAATTATTTCCTCTAAAATCAGGAACAAGACAAGGCTGTCTGCTTTCAACATTCTTACTCAACATAGTATTGAAAATCTTAGCCAGGGCAATAAGGCAAGAGAAAGAAAGAAACCTGGTATTCAAAAAGGAAAGGAGAAAACCAAATTATCTCTGCTTATAGACAACACATTCAACATACAGAAAAACCTAAGGACTCCACCAAACAACTGTTAGAACTGGTAAATGAATTCAGTAAGTTGTAGAAAACAAAACACACAAAAAGCAGTATCACTTTTATACAGCAATAATGAACTTGCAGAGAAAAAAAAATCATAAAGCAATCCCATTCACAACAGCTTTAAAAAACCAACTCAGCAGAGCTGGGGATGTGGCTCACTGGTAGAGCACGTATCTGGCATGTATGAGGCCCTGGGTTCAATCCCCAGGGTTGCAATTAATTAATTAGTTAATTAAATATATTAAATTAAAATGAAATTAACAAACAAACAAAAACCCAGGAATAAAGGAAGTGAACAATCTCTACAACAAAAATTATAAAACACTGATGAAAGAAACTGAAGAGGACATACACACAAAAAAATGGAAAGACACTCCAGGTTCATGGATCAAAAAAATGAATATTGTTAAAATATCCATATTACCCAAAGAAATTTACAGATTTAACAAAATCCTCATCAAAGTATCAATGGTATTCTTCACAGAATAGAAAAAAATAAATCCTAAAATTCATAGGGAACTACAGAAGATCCTGAATAGCCAAAGTATCTTGACCAAAAAGAATAAAGGTGGAGATATCACAATACCTAACCTCAAAGTATACTATAAAGCTATACTGAACAAAACAGCATAATACTGGCATAAAAACTGAAAGCTAGAACAATGAAACAATACAGAACCCAGAAATAAATTTACACATCTATAGACAATTAATCTTCAACAAAGGCACCCAAAACATTCAATAAATGGTGGTGGGTAAACTGTATCTCTATATACAGAAGAATGATACTAGACCCTTTTCTCTCATTGTACACACAAATCAACTCAAAATGCATCAAAGACCTCAATTTAAGATCCAAACTATGGAACTATAGAAAACAGGGGAAACACTTCTAGACATCAAATAGGCAATAACTTTTTATGTAAGACCCCAAAAGCACAAGCAACAAAAGTAAAAAATAGACAAATAGGATTATATCAAGTCAAGAAGCTTCTGCACAGCAAAGAAATCAATAAAATGAAGACACAACTTGTAGAATGGGAGAAAATATTTGCAAACTATTCATCCTACAAGAAATTAATAACCAGAATATACAAGGAGCTCAAGAGGGAAATAATCTGAATGTAAAAGGGGAAAATGATCCGAACAGACATCTCTTAAAAGAAAATATAAAAATGACCAAGATTGTGAAAAAAATGTTCCACATCACTAATCATCAGAGAAATGCAAATCATCAGGGAAATGCATATCACAATGAGATATCACCTCACTCCAGTTAGAATGACTGTTATTAAAAAAGACAAAAAGTAACAAAGGTTGGCAAGGATGCAGAAAAGGGTAACTGATAAACTGTGGTGGGAATGCAAATTAGTAGTATAGCCATTATGGAAATCAGTATGAAGGTTTCTCAAAAAACAAAACAAAAACAAAATAACAAAAATAGGGTCATAATTGAGCTAATTCACTACTGATTATATATCCAAAGAAATTAAGTTAGTCTATCAAAGAAAGAGACACCTGCACTCCGATGTTTACTGTAGCATTACTCACAATAGTCAAATAGGAAACCAACTGAGGTATTCAGCAATGCATGGATAATCCCAGCAGCTTGGGAGAGGATAAGGCAGGAAGAAGAGTCAAAGCCAGCCTCAACAAAAGTGAAGTGCTAAGCAACTCAGTGAGACTCTGTCTCTAAATAAAATACAAAATAGGACTGGGGATGTGGCCCAGTGGTCGAGGGCCCTGAGTTAAACACCCCAGTACCAAAAATAAGAAAAGAAGAACAAAGAAAAAAAAAAGAATTGTGGCAAATATACACAATGGAGTTTTGTTCAGTCATAAAAAATGAAATTCTATCATTTGTGGTTAACAATGACTAGAACTGGAAGACATTAAAGTAAAATAAAACAGGCACAGAAGACAAACATCTCTATGTTCTCAGGTGTATGTGGAAGTTAAAAAATGCTGATTTCATAGAAACAGAATAGTGGGCAGGAGAGGATGGAAAGGTAGCAAAGAGAAGAGCTAAAGGAAGTTGGATAATGAGTACCAAAACAGTTACACAAAAGGAGTAAGTTCTAATGTTCTATAGTACAAAAGGGTGACTGCAGTTCACAATAATTTATTATATGTTTTATAAAGAACTCTCATAAAGGAGGTTTACTGGGAAACTTCAAAAGCAATAAGTAATTAAGGAGACAGAAATGCTAATTATCCTGATTTAGTGAGATTATATATTGTAGATATGTATTAAATTACCACTGTTCCCTATGAATATGTACAATTATTATGTGTCAACAGAAATATTGTCTATAACAAACAACTGCAAGCTTCTCAACAAATTAAAAAATTGAATAAGTAGAATCTACCCTTTCACTAGGAAATGGAATACCACTCAGCAGTAAAAACAAACTACAGATGTACAAATGCCTTAGGCTAAGTGAAAAGATACCAGACTCAAAGCAACTGACTGGCCAATTCTATTTATATGACATTCCCACAAAGGTGAAATTATATAGACAAAAACAGATCAGTGATACAGGGTGGGTGAAAAGAAACGGAGAATTTTTTGGAGTGAAGGAATTATTCTGTATTTTGATTGTGGCAACAGTTGTACAGCCAAAACTTGCAGAACTTATCACTAAAAGGGGTAAATTTTACTTTGTGTAAATTATCCTAAATAGAAAAAATTATGTATCTTTATTTTAAAGGTAACAAAACAGAAAATATTCTACTCCTCTTTGAAAAAAAGTATACTGAGCAAACAATAAGCTAAAAGATTACTCTTTGGTTTAACAATTTGTCTTAATGCTCTCTGGATGGTTAGGAAGACAAGAAACAGATCTGATGTTGATTGGCTGATCTACCACTATTTAATAGTCACACAGTTTCTAAGTCCTATCAATTCCTCTTTAAATGTGTATTTCAAATCTATTCCCTCTTACCTACGCTCAAGACCTTATTCCTTCAATATTAAAGATCTTTAACAATTCCCAAGCACCTATAAGGTAAAAAGTCCACATTCCTCAACAGCATAAAAAGCCCTTTATTTTCTGAATCAAGCCTATTTTTTCAGATTCATCCTCCACCACAGTCAGCCCTATTACTTATTAATACCTTTTAGGAAGTAATTTGGCCACTTATATCAAGAGACTTTAAATAAATAATTCATATCCTTCAACTCTTTAAAATAAAAATACCCAACATTTTTTTTTTTCCTGTGCTGGGGAATGAATCTAGGGATTCACTCATGCTAGGGGGATTCACACATGCTAGACAAGCACTATATCGCTGAACTTTGAGATAGGGTTTCACTAAGTTGCCCAGGCTCACCCCAAACTTGCCATCCTCCTCCAGGTATCGTTCTTCTAAGAATTTAACATGGGGGAAATAACCTATGTAATACTAAAAACCAGACAGTCCAAAAAAACTTACAAAGAGCTGCAAAGTCAATTTTAGTATACTCACAGTTTCTGATATAGATGCTAAAATCATGTTTATGGAAAGTTTTTAATGATCTGAGGGAAGTATTTGTGATTTAGTTTAAGTAAACAAAGATATAAAGCTATATTTACAGTATAATCTCAATTATGCAAACCTGTACAAAGAAAAAGAATTTTTTAACAATTTTATCTCTAACATTAGAAATACAAGTGATTTTTATCTTCTCTGGTTCCTCTTTTTCTGCATCCTCACCAGTATCTATTTTTTTGCTTCTTGATCATAGCCATTCTAACTGAGATGAGATGATATCTCACTGTTTTTTTTTTCTTTTAATTTTTTTTTAGTTGTAGGCAGACACAATAACTTTATTTATTTTTATGTGGTGCTGTGGATCGAACCCAGTGCCTCACCCACGTTAGGTGAGGGCTCTACCACTGAGCCACAACCCCAGCCCTCACTATGGTTTTGATTTTCATTTTCCCTGATGATTAGTGATGTTGAACATTTTTTCATATGCTCATTGGCCATTTGTAGATCTTCTTTCGAGAAATGTCTGTCTAGATCATTTACCCACTTTAAAATCAGATTATTTGCCAGGAACGGTGGCGTATGTCTATAATCCCAGCACTTTGGGAGGCTGAGACGGGAGACAGTGAGCTCAAAGCCCCCCTCAGCAATGGCAAGGCACTAAGCAACCCAGTGAGACCCTGTCTCCACATTAAAACAAAACAAAACACAAAATAGGGCTAGGGATGTGGCTCAGTGGTCAAGTGCCCCTGAGTTCAATCCTCAGTACCAAAAAAATATTCTGGATATTAACCCCTTCATAAGATTAATAGATTGCAAATATTTTCTGTAGGTTACATATTCACTCTGTTATTTCTTTTGCTTATACCAAACACATAACTTTTTGATTCATTGATTTCATACATAAGACCATATTTTGAAGAAATTATGTGAACATATGCAAAGATTTACGTGAAAGGCAACAGAACATTTCTTATAATGGACTTATATTTAACATGAAGATGATTTAATGCCACAGTACATACATGATACCATTGAACAACTGAACTCATTTTCACAGATATATTTTAAAAACCAAAGTCACCCAGTTAAAGTGTAAATTGGTAGGTTTTAGTATACTCACAAATTTGGGTATCCATTACCATAACCTGATTTGAGAACATTCTGAACCCCCTAAAAAGAAACCTCTTATTCATTACCACTCGCTCCTCTTTCCTACTCCCCCAGCCCCAGCCACTGCTAATTTATTTTCCGTCTCCATGGATCTGCCTATTCACATTTCATAAAACCCAAATCATACAATAACCAGGCCTGGTGACACATGCCTGTAATACCAGTGGCTTGGGAGGCAGAGGCAGGAAGATAGTGAGTTCAAAGCCAGTCTCAGCAAAAGCGAGGCGCTAAGCAACTCAGTGAGACCTTGTCCCTAAACAAAATACAAAATAGGGCTGGGGATGTAGTTCAGTGGGCTGGGGATGTGGCTCAGTGGCTGAGTGCCGGAGTTCAATCCCCAGGACCAAAAAAACAAAAACAAAGACATACAATATGTAGCCTTTTGTGGCTGTTTTCTTTAGCTCAGCATGTTTACAAGTTTCATTCTTGTTGTAACATATTATTACTACTTCAATTACTTTGATTGACAAATAATATTTTATTGTATGGACATACTACATTTTACCTGTCCGTTCATCAGTTGATCAGTTGAGCTGTTCTCACTTTGGGGCTATCATGAATAATGCTACTGTGAACATTCATGTACAAGTTTTTGTGTACACACATTTTCATTTTACTTGGGTATGTAAGCAGGAGCAAAACTGCTGGGTCATATGGTAGCCCCAAGTTTAACTTTTTGAGAAACTGCCAAACTTTCCAAAATGGCTATATCATCCATTCCCATCAGCAATGTATGAAGGTTCCAATTTCACAGCCTTGCCAACATTTTGTTATAGTTGTCTTTTTATTATAACCAGTCTGGAGGATAAGAAGCATTTTTATTGTGGTTTTGATTTGTATTTTCCTAATGTCTAGTGATGTTAAGCATTTTTCATGTGCTTACTGGTTATTTGTACATCTCTACAAATAATGATTCAAATACTTTTGTCCATAAGATTGGGTTGAGTTTTAAGAGTCCTTTATATATTCCTACATACAAGTTCCTGTCAGATATGTGATTTGTAAATACTACCTCCCATTCTGTGGGCTGTTGTTTCACTTTCTTGATAATATTCTTTGATGCATGTATGTCTTTAATTCCAATGAATTTTAATTTGTTTTTTTTCTTTTTTAAAATTAGAAAAAAAATTTATTTTCAGTTCTGGAGATCGAACCCAGGGGGTACTTTTATCACTGAGCCACATCTCTAGCCCTTTTTATTTTGAGATAGGGCTAGCCTCAAACTTGAGTTCCTCCTGCCTCAGTCTCCCCAGTCTCCAGGATTATAGGCATGTACCATGGCAGCTGGCTTGTTTTTTGTTTTGTCCTTTATGCTTTCAGTGTCAGGTACCTAGAAATGCCAAAACACACAAAAGAAAACAACAACAACAACAAAAATCAAACCAACAAAAATTGCTTTAAACAAGATCATAAAGATTTATGCCTATGTTCTCTTCTAGGAGTTTTATAGCTTTAGTTCTTACATTTAGATCTATGATTCATTTTGAGTTGAATTTGGCATACAGTGTGAAGCAAAGATCCAAATTCATTCTTTTTTTTTTTTTTTTTTGGTACTGGAGATTGAACTCAGGGGCACTCGACCACTGAGCCACATCCCCAGCCCTATTTTGTGTTTTATGTAGAGGCAGGGTCTTACTGAGTTGCTTAGCGCCTCGCCATTGCTGAGGCTGGCTTTGAACTCGCAATTCTCTTGTCTCAGCCTCCCTGAGTACGGGGATTACAGGCTTGTGCCACCGTGCCTGCCAAAATCATTCTTTTGCATGTAGGTATCCAGTTGTCCCTGTACAATTTGTTGAAAATACTATTTTCCTCCACTGAATTACCTTGGCATTCATTACACTGGGATGTGGGAAATAAAGTTTTATTCTTTATAGATGAACTCAACTGTGTGGAAAAAATGATTTATATTGGCAGTTTCTACACAATCATTTTTTCCACTAAAGTATGTATTAAAATCTATAATTATCTTATTCAATTGTCTACTTTCTTAACTGTCTCTTCATTATAATGTATACTTCTTACAGACAGGGACCTTATTTTACATATTGTCGAATACTCAAAGCCTACAACAGTGCCCCAATTCCTAGAAGGAACCTAGAAATTATTTACTGGAAGAATGAACATATACACAAAATGGTCTGAAAGAATATGTGCCAAATGTTTATAGTTTAGTTGGGATTGTCATTACTACTAAATTTTTCTTAATAGTCTACAATGAATATACATTACTCTTATAATCAGATAAGCAATTAAAGTATTTTAAAGATATGTAATAAGCTGGATCAATGTATTATTCCTGAAAGTTCTAAGAATTTCTATTTTAATAACATCATCAACCTTGAGTCTAGATCTGGGGAGTCATCACTGATGACCTTTCTTTCTCTTATGTCACACACCCAAATTATATCAAGTCCTGTCAGGTCTACCCCCAAATACATAGCTAATCTACTTACCTCTCACCAGCTCCACTACCAATAAATTCTAAACTAAGCTACCACCATCTACTTACTACCTGAATAATAACAATGTTTTTTTACATTTTTTTTTAGTTATTGATGAACCTTGATTTTATTTATTTATATGTGGTTCTGAGAATTGAACCCAATGCCTCACACATGCTAGGCAAGTGCTCTACTACTGAGCTACAATCCCAGCCCTGTTTTTGTTTTTTTAAATCTGGCTTCATTTCTACACATACACTGATGGACCGGGACAAATCATCTCTGTCCATTACTTAACTTGTCCCTTCACAACCACACACCTAATGGCTTCCTAATGTGATCAGAATAAAATTCAAATTCCTTATCTTTGGCCTAACCACTTTTCCTGATCTAATTTTTGCCTATAACCCCTTTCCTACTTTTTCCTCTTGTTTGCTGAATTCTAGCCAAACATGCCTTTCTTATGTGCATATATTATGCTCATTGTGCTCTAAAGGTCTTTCTACATAAGAGTTCCTCCTGTAAGAAATGATCTCCGCATGGCTAGCTCTTTTGTGCCATACAAGTCTCGCCTTAAAGGCCACCCGCTAAAGGACTTTGTCCAACAATCCTAGCAGAAAAAAACAATTCTGCTAGTATTCCCTATTGGTTAATTTTTTCATACCATTTTAACTACTCTATGACACAATTTTGGTTTTTGTTGCTATTTGTTTTTTTTTTCTTTTCTGTTCCTCTACATTAGAATGGTAGCTTCAATGAGGAAAGAACTGTGTTTTTCAATACAGTATTTCTAGTACCTGGATTAATTCTTGGCATATAACAATCCCTTGAATATTTGTTGAATGAATGACCGCTACTCTAAACACTGAGGGCATTGAAAAACTGTTTAATTCTTTATTAATTACTTTAGAATAAAATATACCTAAGAGTGGAACAGAAGGTATTTTTACATCAAGAAGCAAGTCACCTGAAAAATCAAAATAAAAAATTCATTACATATGATGATTTGAAGTAAATACATTATTTTGAAGTAAAATACATTAAAGAAATAATGACTATTGAAATAGTATAATGCACTCCTCCTCACACTTTTATATGATCTACAATTACAAAAGCATGCACTGGTGGAATAAAGATATAAAGATGAACATAGAGCAGGCACAATGGCATACACCTGTAACTCCAGCTACTTGGGAGGCTGAGGGGAGAAGCACAAGTTCGAAGCCAGTCCAGGCAACTTAGACTTTATTTCAAAACTATAAAACAGCTGGGGATGTAGCTCAGTGGTAGAGTGCTTTCCTTGTATGTATGAGGCCTTGAGTTCAATCCCTAAGACCCCCACCACCACCACCAAAAAAAAAGACAAGATCAATACAGGTTACAGGATTAATAATAACTTTGAACTATTCTAAACATTTACCCAAGTTAATTAGAGACAACATGTACTAGTAGGAATCCATGTGATTAGTGCTGCAGAGTAGCAAAATACCCAGGCTGTCAAAAATACATGATTCTGTATGAAGGGAGGTGACTGGAGGGAGCGTCATGTCAAGATCTTCCCAGAATAAGCTGTTGAAAGATTAGCTGCCTTTTGATTGGCTAAGCATAAATCCCTTTTCAAGGAGTTAAGTGATTTGACTTTTTCCATTCATATAGCAAGTAAAGAAAAAAGTATATATCTAAATTAGATCCAAGGCTGACTCCATTTAATATTATCATTCTAACCAACACTGATAAACACTTTACTACAGGCCAGGCACTTCTTTAAACTATGCATCACCCATAGTGTTGTGAAGATAGGTACTATAATCATTCTCACATGGAAGAATCATGAAATCAAGGCACGAAACAGCCAGTAACTTACTTAAGGTCATATGGTTAGTAAGTGATGGAACCAAGATTAAAAAAAATCTCAACACCCAAACTCTGAGTCTATGCTCTTAACCACTTGTCTGTATGGTTTAACTGGAATAACACCCTCCTAAATGGATAAGGATTAAGACAAGATAACATAATGCCTGACACCCAGTACTTATCTAAGACAGCATTACTTCTTGTTCTTTCGTTTGTTAGGCCTTCAAGTGCTTTTCTTTCGTTCAGGATGCCTCAAATGAGCATCAAATGCCACTTGGTTTCATTTTCAAGGAATGGAGGGGAATCAGCATTTATTGAGGGGTTTCTGTATGTCAGAATCATTTTAAAGATATTTCTCTAATAATACTCACCTCATCTATCTCAAAGGATCTTTACTGTAAAATTGACTCTAAATTGCAATGCAGTATAAAAAGAGGAAGTCATATTCAGTTAGTTCAGTCCTTAAATGTCAATTTCCATTGCATTCTTAAAAAGTATGTGGGAACAAAAAATGTAAAAATTAAAATAATCCATCTCCATGAGAACCTGTCTTTTATCATAACTAAGAAAATCCTCTCCTTCTTGTTCATTAATATCTGTGTGAGCCTACTATGAGAGGCATCACACTATTGATATGTACAGACTATCTTTAAAGAATTCAACATTACAGTTTCACAAAATATCTTAATGAGTGCTATAAAAGAAACATTTGCTCTTTTTTTTCCCCCTGGGTGGGGGCAGGTACTGGGGATTGAACTCAGGAGCACTTGACCACTGAACCACATCCTCAGCCCCATTTTGTATATTATTTAGAGATGGGGTCTCAATGAATTGCTTAGCGTTCGCTTTTGCTGAGGCTAGCTCTGAACTCCCGATCCTCCTGCCTCAGCCTCCCGAGTCATTAACACTGGTTCTTATACATGTGCAGAAATGCAAAGAATTAAAGTGTTGGTAATAATATTAACTTCCCATTACATATTAAACAGACCAATCCACAAAATGTAAAGCTGGTCAAATAAGGTAGCCATTAACCACGGGCAGCTTACAGAGTCCTTTAAATATTGCTAGTGTGACTAAATTTTATTTCATTTAATTAATTTATATTTTAAAGTTCTCCATTTCATTACTAGAAAACATGTTAAGTATGTGTGGAGCAACCTGGCTATGTGAATCTACCTTTTCAATTGTAAATTTTACAATACCTAAATATAGATCAAGTCTGTCCAAAGAAAATTCAAGTGTTCGAATTGAGATGTGCCTTAAGTGTAAAATACTCACAGGAGTTCAAACAATTTGAAAGAAAAGAGAATGTAAAGTTACTTATTAACTTTTATACTGATTAAATGTTGATATAGGGGCTGGGATTGTGGCTCAGTGATAGAGCACTTGTCCATCATGTATGATGCACTGGGTTCAATTCTCGTGCACCATATATAAAACAAACAAATAAATAAATGTCCATGGTTGATTTAAAAAAATATTTTTTAAAAAGTTTAAAAAAAAAATATTGATATACCCAGTGGCTCAGGAGGCTGAGGCAGGATGATCTCGAGTTCAAAGCCGTCCTCAGCAACTTAGTGAGGTACTAAGCAACTGAGTGAGACCCTGTCTCTAAATAAAATACAAAAAAGGGCTGAGAATGTCGCAAAATGGTTGAGTGCCCTTGAGTTTAACCCCTGGTACCAAAAAAAAATGTTGATACAATATTTTGGATAGATTGATTTTAATAAATTTCACCTTTTTCTTTTTACTTTTTAAAATGGGGCTACCAGAAAATTTTAAGTACACACATAAGCTTATATCTTATTTCTATCTTAAAACACTGGTAATGGTTAAACATTGTTATAACAAAACTTCAACAATTTGAGAATTCTTCAAAGCCCCCAGGCTTCAACAATAAACTTAAAAGGTTGTTCCAGAGCAAGCTGAAGGAGTTTTACCTTTATGCTTATGTGCCTGCACATTAGCTTTAGCTCTATTACTATCTGAAAATACCACCAATAAAAATATGAGAACATTTTGAAATAAACATGACTACCTATACAAGCTAAGATAGGAATAAGAATAGGAAACTCATCTTTGCTTTTCTGTGATAAGACAAACAAAAGTAGCAAACTATAATGTTAAAATATTGAAAGGAGTAAACAGTATTTCTTAGATGTGATCCAAAAGCAAAATGAAGTGACAAATGACCTCACTGCAATATGTACTGAAGTTTCTTTCAGATAATTAGCCTATTTCTTGCTGCAACAGAACTAGTTCTCAGCCTTTTCACACTTTCAACTAGATTCAATTCTTAAGTTTTAATTGCTTTTTCACTTAAACCAATTACTTTTAAAATTTTTTAAATTGAGTCTTAAATTTTAACACAAAAAAGCAAATTATGGATTAGAGTAAGCAGCAAGTTAGAATTACAAGGTCAGTTACTAGAAGACTAGGTCAGTATTAAGAATTAGGAAACATTCTAGACTAAAATCTACTGTACAGCAGATTCTGATAAATGTAGCAACTGTGTCCAAGGTATTACTGGGATAAATGAGCCTTATGTTTATTTTTCTAAGTCTATATCTTTCTCAACAAAATTTTAAGAAAAACAAATAGGTGATAGCTCAGAAGCACAATTCCACATGAAAACTTCTAGCTTATCACATCAACACAAGGAAGCAGAGGACAGAAAAAAAAACTGTCATTAAAATATTTCTGAATCGTTAGATGTAAACCTTTGAATATGACTCATGGATAATCTAGAGAGAAATATTATGCCCCAAAAGAAGTAAATTCAAGATACTTTAACAATCTCATTTCTTTATTGTTCTGTGGGTTATATACATAAATAGCAAATAGTATGATAGAGAGACTGGGCCTAGTAACTCAGGGCACTCAAGTGTTGCTCAGCAGATCAAAAACAATGCATTTATACACATTTGTAATCCCAGCTACCGGAGGCTGAGGCGGGAGGGTCTCAAATTCATGGCCAGCCTACACGAGACCCTGTCTTAAGATAAATTGGGGGCTGGGGTTGTGGTTCAGTGGTAGAGTACTTGCCTCGCATGTGAGGCACTGGGTTCGGTCCTCAGCACCACATAAAAATAAATAAATAAAATAAAGACATTGTGTCCATCTACAACTAAAAAATATTAAAAAAAAAAAAAAGATAAATTGGAAAGGGCTGGGTGTGTAGTTCAGTGGTAGAGCACTTGCCTAGCAAGCACAAGGCCCTAGGTTCAATCCCCAGTACTGCCAAAAGGAAGAAAACAAAAAAGAAGAAAACATTGCATTTATACATAAATTTAGTTTTAAGAACCTTCAAGATTTATTCTAATTTCAAGCATAATGTGTTTCATCTCAAGATATTTAATTATTACTCACTAAGTTAAACATTTTATTTAAACCAATTCTATCAGGAAAAATAGTCATGGTTACTTGTTTTGCAAGTTTGTTTTTAATAGGCTTTATTTTTTTAGCGAAGTTTTAATTCAGAGCAAATCTGAACAGAAAGTAAAATTCCCATACATCCCCTGAGTTTGTTTTTAACATTTGGTTGGTGAACTGCCTAGGAAAAAGAAAGGGACAAGTATAAAGTGGAAGGGGTTAATCTCCACAGACCTCAGCTAAAAAGGACTCCACCCTGAAGCACTCCATGGTCTACCCCTACCATAAGCCGGAGAATGGCAGATGACTAGAATTAACAAAGTACTGAATTTCTGTGATTGAGCAGCTTAAGTGGCCTGGAAAGAGACTTACATGACAGAGGAGTGGAATATTATATTATTTTAGACGTCTTCTAGTGTAAAAAAAGAAGAAAAAAGCTGTAAAAGGCTACACAAAGCACAGTATTTATATAAATACAATATGTATTATTAATGATGCATATCATATATGTACAGCAACAAGTATGGAACTATCAGTGAGAATAAAATAGATCAATTTTAGGTGACTATGTTTCCATCCTGGGAAGCAGTGATGGTAAAGAAATTCACCCTTGGGGCTGGGATTGTAGCTCAGTGGTAGAGCGCTTGCCTCACATGTGTGAGGCCCTGGGTTCGATCCTCAGCATCACATACAAAGCAATAAAATAAAGACATTGTGTCCATCTATAACTAAAAAAAATATTAAAAAAAAAAGAAAGAAAAGAAATTCACCCTCATCATTTTGTATTATGGGAAACAGGTAACCGAAAAGGACAGGCCTGTTGTATATTCCAAAATAAGGCCCATTTTCATTCTTCCTCAAGATTTCCTGGTTTATGTGCCCCAGGTCTTTTTTTCTTTGACAAATTTCTCCTTAATAAATGTTTTCCTAATTTGCAATGGCCTGAAAAAAATCATCTCCTTAATGGGCCAGTACATCATGTCTTTGACACAGGAGTAGTTATCTCTGGGGAGAGAAAGGAATGAGAAGAAGATGCATATTTAGCTGAGTATGGCAAAACCTGAATATGGCAAAAAGTTAACCTTTTTTAAAATTCTGCCTCCTTTACTGCTTAAAATGTTTCAAAATTATTAGTTTGGTTCTTTAGAACAGAGTTCTGATTGGGGTAAAGTTAAGAGCTATATTATCATGTAGACCTTAACTTTATTTCAGGGGCAAGACTATACTCCTACTTTCCAGAGAGCCATACATCTAAGCTGCCAGGGCATACCTTTGTTATAAGAGCTAGGAAAGTCTATGTACAACATCTCAATACATATCCAACAAAATTACTAAGCAAACAACCCTAGGAATTTGATGGTGGACTGGTTAACAATCTTTGCACATATAATAAAGAAGTTGGCACACCTAGTACACACATACAAAAAAAATTTTTTTTTTGAGGTGTATAATGTGGTTCATGTGGAGGTAGGCTTTTTTTTTTTTGGGTGGGATCACCATAAAGTGAGACATCTGAAAACATGAAATATCATCTTAAAGTGCCCAGGATGATTTTTTGAGTTGGTTTAAAATTGCTTTATTACAAGTGCTTCTAGAAGACTTGGTGAGTACCAGGAAGTAATTCTGCTGTTTTAGAACAAACCCATTAGCAGTTAAAATGTAATCTCAAAGAAACAAACAAACTTGGAACCAAGCATCAGACTAACAAATCTAAACAGTTCCAAATACAGAAAGAAAATGCTAGAATAGAATCTAGGATAATAATGGGACTCTTCCTCACAATATTCTCTAAGAGCTGGACTGAGTAGAGATGCTTTGTGTTTACAAGACCAAATATAAGAGTAACCTTTAAAAATGATGGGTCTGAATTCTGAACTCTATTCTTTGCAAGCATCCAAGCCAAAGTAGCTTGTAAGGGCTTCTTGATCCCACTAAGACCAGAAAAGTTTGAGATTATTTAGAATTCATGTATGTTTTTATTTCTTCTCCCAACAAGTACCAAGAAATAGGAAAAAGACTATTCCTTTATTTTATTTCAAGGTACAGAAATTAGGAATTTAAGCTCTAATATTAAGTATTTAACTTAAGCGTTTAACCAAAGGCAAAATATTTGGTCCTATTTTAAAAAAATAATGTCTGTACTAGTAACTAAAAAAAAAATTAAATCGGAAGACCCTAAAGCAGGGTCTTCAAAGCACTTTCATCAAAGTGGATGGTCTTAAATTTACCAGAACTCAAAGCCCTTAGTTTAAAAGTCTTCGAGTATAAAGTAGTATATATACTTAAAATCTTAAAGAGGTTAAACACTTAAGATGGTGATCCTCTTGGTAACTTACATGAAACCAAAAAGAACCACAGACTAAATATCAAACTCCTATTACACAATCTCAGTCATCAAGATACTACCAGTTAATCTCTTTTTCTTCTACTAATGAGTCAACTTACATCTTCATGAAAGTTGCAATACCTTAAGAAAACCAAAACTGCGATTCCACGAAAACATTCTCTATGCAGATAGAACTGGTACCAACTGATTCCAGACAGAGATTCAATAACAGTGTGATATTTCTAGAAACGTCTGGTTAGGACTTTGCCTGCAAATCATTGACCAAAAATGGTAACAGTGTGTGCACACTACAGAAAATGACAAAATGTTCTACCTAATCGTAGAATGCTGTTTTACAGCAGATGAGAGTGACAGTTTAGAGAAAGAAAACAATATGTAAATTAGGACTAAACTCCATCATCTACAATAAACTAAACATCTTTACTTTTTAGTGACTCGGGTAATTCAACAGACTTCTAAAAAGCTCTTAAATTTGCTTGTATTAGCATCCCAGCATCATGCCCAATCCTTGTACATGAAGTCCCGGCAAAGCCAAACTGTTAACACGTAAAAGAAAATTTCTAGCCATACACGGGCAAATTGGGTAGGAAAGGGTTAAAAGAGACACTGCCAAGCTTGACAAGCACAATGAGAGTGCTGCTGGAAGCTGATTGCCAGATACGACAAACAAAGCGGCTGCAAGGCCACCCAGTTCTTAATCATGCCAGGGTCACGCTCGTCAGCGATCATTCTGCCCTCTAGGGTTGTTCAATAAAGATCTCATTTTCCTTATTGATGGAAAGATCTTAAGACCGAAACAGGCGCCGGTCCCTGAGAGCCGGCGTAGGGGAAACCCGCGCCAACAAGGCTCGTCGCCTGGTTCCAACCCCCCCCCTCTGGGCCTGCAGACCCCCGGATCTGTATCCGAAGCGGTGCGGGTGCTCGTCCCGTTGTACCAAGACTGGGAAAGTCTCCGCGGAGGTCTCGCAGCAGCTGGGAGCGGAGCAAAGGCCGGGGAGCCGCCCCGGAGCGTAGGGCCCAAACCTGGCATCGGAGGCCGGGAACTCTCCTCTGTATGGAGACTGCAGCCCAACCGGGTTCCTTTCCTCCCGCGGCGGGGACGCTGCTCCCAACCCTTAGCTCTGTACCCGCCGCGCCCCGGAGCCTTGCAGTCCCGGGACGCCTCAGCTCACGCCTCGGGCTCCCTCCCACTCACCATTTTCACCGCGGCTGTCGGAGTGATGCGGAGAAGGAAGCCGACCGGCACCGAGTCTGCGGAGCGTCCTTTTCGCAGCCGCGAATCGAAGAGACCGAGAGCGGAGCCGACGCTGCGGCGCGAGCCTACCAGGGGGCGGGCGCGCGCCTCGGGCCGAAACGCGGCTGCGCACGTCACGCACCTCCCGCCGTTGCTGTGCAACCGGCCGGCCTAGCAACGCCCCTCCCCGGCGACCCTCTGGACTCCCAACTGCTAGGGGGCTTCCGTCACCTTTTTGGGGCTAGGGGGCGGGTACCCCTTCACCGCTAAGTCTTTGGAGGTGTAGGTGGGTCCCCTTACCCTGCTGAAGGCAAGGAGGCGGAGCCTAGACAGATACCTACCGGCGAGGGGCGGGCAAAGGGTGCGCTAGGATGGAGTGGCCATTCCCCTCCCGGGGGCGGAGCCAGGAGACGCCCCGCCCACTGCGCTGCAGTTGCCCTTACATAGAAGTAACCACCTGGCCAGGTGTGCACCGCCACTAGGGGTGGGGCTGCGGGCGGAGGATGGACCCGGCTCGCTTAGGAAGTGGACGGGAGGGAAGACAGGCGGGAGCGGGGCCCCAGCTGCGGCAGAGGGGCGGCATTCCGCATTTTTTACCTACTTTGGTGTGATTCCTGCCACCCTCCCCTGATTGGCCAGCCCAGCACGTCAGGCCCTCTCGTGAGAGGAAAAGTCTGCACATTTTTCCTCCTTCCCAAGGCGACCGTGGCTGTTCTGAGTGTTCTGTGACTCACCGCTAATTTCAGGTCTGGAAAACAAGGAGTGATTTATTTATCTTTGGGAACAGCCGAGAGGAGGCCGACGGCCCGCAGGGGTGTGGCTGGGAAATGGCAGCGTTGCCTTGGAATGATGGCGCCTGGCCCACTGCTCCGTTTTGGGGGGTTTTAATTTGGGACTGTGTTTTTCTAACGGGCGGTTGCAGCAAAAACAGTTTTCAGAGGGACATTAGGAATCCCAACGTTTTTTCTGAGGGTGTTTTTGTGGGGAACAAACGGAACAGGAAGAATCAAATGGGATGATTGAGTTTTACCTAATTTAGGCTACCGAGAACATCATGGTCTATACCAAAACTATTTTAATTTTCCAAAATGAGCCTTTTGGACAAGATGATTGGTATCCCCCCTCCGCCGAGTGCTATATAAAATCTAGGTTGTATATGGCTTTTGTTCTGCCCACTCAACATAAAACCCCATTTCTCTCTCTTTTTTTTTTTTAAAGACAGTAAGCAAGCTGTGGTATTTTTAAGCCTTTACCACTTGCTGTGGAATTTTTGGCAGGATAGAGCTTTGGCATTGGATCATGACATGAGTAACTTATTCCAAGTCAGATTTGTGAGTTTCTGACTTTGTATATCTAGGATGAGGCCTGAGAATTCGCATTTCTAACATTTCCTAGGTGATGCTTAGGCTGCTGACTGGAGCTCCCTCTGAGAACTCTGGCTAATAAGAAAGAACCCGCCTGTATCCAGCTGCAGCTGAAAACCTTTGTTTTTCTGTGTGCCTGGGTCTCACTGCCATCTTCTCCATCACCACCACCACCACCACCAAGTAGGAGACTTTCTTTCTAGTCCAAAATTGGAGCATGCTCATTTAAGGATACATGCCTGCCTGCTCCAGCCTCTCACTTATTTTATCCTTCACTCTGCCACCAGTTATGTCCCAGCACAAGAATTTGATCCTGTTACTTTCCTGCTTAACATTTTCTGTGACTTCCTCCAGAATGTTCAGCAAGTCTGAAGTCTGTGGCTTCTGCCTGTAGCTTCAGTGTACCTTTTCTACCTTTGTCTCCCACATCTTCCAAAGTACCCACCTGTACCTTCTAAGCTTCTCATTCCAGTACCCTTCTTGCTCTTTCCAACTTCCATGATCACAAATCTGCTCATTATTCAGCCTTAAATGTTTCTATCACTGCAGCAGTTTGAAGACTTCTCTGACTACTTCCCAAGGAATCAATAATGAACTCTTCTGTAATCCCATAGTTTATGACGTCCAGAATCTTAGCATCCAAATTGCCTGGGGATCTTGTTTAAAAATGCAGATTTAGGAATTTAGGGGTAGAGTCTCAGATGCCACCAGAAGATGCAGATGCCTCCAGTCAGACCGCATTTTAGAATGATGTTTTTTTATGGGTTTTCCCTACTGTTAATGTAGTTCTGTAATTGTTCATTTATATATATTTGCCACTACCACCAGATTAGCCTGGGAGTTAAGGTCGAGAGATATTTAGGATGCATCTTATATGAACTGGCCTATCCCCTTATACTTCATAGTTTAATAAATGTTTGTTCAGTAAGTGAACCAGTATCAGAAGATGTTTTAGGATATATCAGGTAAAATTCTACATCAGTTTATTGTAGCTTAAGAACCCTCATTTTCTTGAGATTGAACTTTAGCTTCTGCATTTACACTTAAGTGTTCTAGATATTTGCCCTCTTTCATCCCACAGAGGGAAAAAGTTTTAACAATGCTTTAGACTGTTTTAGTGTCCCTCCCCTAGTTCACATATGGAAATCTAATCCATATTTGGGTGATGGTATTTGGGTGTGGGCCTTTGATATGATATGTGGGCCTTAGGATATGATGTGATGAGGACAGATCCTCCAGGAATGGGATTAGTGTCCACTTCTTTGCCTCTTCTACAAGTGTAGGCACACAGAGGCTGCCTATGAACCAGGAAGTGGTCCCTTGCTAGACACTGAGTCTACTGGTGCCTTCATCTTGAACTTCCCCAGAACTATAAGGAATATTTGTGGTGTTGATAAACCATGTCTATGGTGTGGTATTCTTTTACAGCAGCCCAAACAAACTACAGCACATAAGATCTCTTCTTAAATATGAGATGAGTGAGCTGGCGTGGTGGCACACACCCATAATCCCAGCACTTTGAGAGGCTGAGACAGGATAATTGCAAGTTCAAAGCCAGCCTCAGCAACAGCGAGACACTAAGAAACTCAGGGAAACCCTGTCTCTACATAAAATACAAATAGGGCTGGGGATGTGGCTCAGTGGTCGAGTACCCCTGATTTCAATCTCCGGTACCAAAAAAAAAAGAGATGAGTGTATTTCATTTTTCATTTAGAAAATATTTGCATAGTTAACAGTCTGAACTTATAAGCACTTTCACTTAAATCCATTAATATGAGTGGCAAGGAAGAATAAATTATACATTAATGAGGCATTTGCAGAGACGTGGGTTAATATATGGTCTGGAAAAACTTCCTTTGCCAGGGCTCATAACCCTGTTGGAATACAGTATTAAAAAATATATATATACTATTCTGAGTCCTTCCCAGTCTCCTCACAAATATACTTCTTTTTTTTATACTCTGCCCTTATTAATGTCTATAGTCTTTAAAAATAACTTTAATCATGTAAGGCATGAATATATTCTCATTATGCCTGATTCAAACAAGCTGGATATAGTGGTGACTACTTAGAATCCCAACTACTCAGAAGGCTGAGGTAGAAAGATCACGAGTTTGAGGCTAGCCTCAGCAACTTAGCAAGACTCTGTCCCAAAATAAGACTGAAAAGGGCTGGGGGTATAGCTTAGTGGTAAAGTGCCTGCCTAATGTGTGAAGCTCTGTTCAATCCCCAGTACTACAAAAAAATAAGATTCAAATAGTACAACAAAGGAAGACCCCTTGAGTACCTATTTTACTTTCCCATAATCTTGGTCCCCTCCTCAGAGGTAACCACTAATGTTAATTTGATAATTTTACGCCTCTGTAAGGCGTAACTTACAGAGAAGTACACCTTGTGCATGTGTTTTGCTTTTGTTGGTGTTTTTGTTTTTTTAATGGTTTTATGCTGGTTTGTTGTGTTTTGTAGCTTGCTTCGATACAATTAATGATTGTCTTGGTAACCTTGCCTCATGAATAAATCATTATTGTAATTGCTGTAAAGAATGACTGTTCATGCTCTTTCCCTTACTGATAACCATTTAAGTTATTTCCAATGCATAGCTATCACAAACAGTGTTTCAGAGACCAGCCTTATGACTTATGACAAATAAGGGAGTCAAATATTTGGTTTAAGGCTAGACTAAATGACTTTAAAACTCTTCAAGATGAATATGAAAGAATGTGTTGTGTTCATGAAAAATAACCACATGGGTAGATCCCCAAGATACACTGTTGAATGAATTAATAAATACAAACTCTAGTTCTGTATATATTATAGTTCTGTATATGTTCTGTATATGTTACATTTTTTAAATGACATATGTCATCAACACTTCAAAATAGTGGTTAAAGACACCATTTGATTTTTGAAGTTTATTTTACTTAGAAAAGAAATGCAGAGACATAGTTCAGATTTGGTATATTGACTTGCTAGTGTTTGAGATAGTCTCAATGCTGTTGTTTTGTTGGGCATGATTTCCTTTCCCTGTCACCTAATAGTCCATTGTAGCTGCTAGAGCACCAGCTGTTACTTCCACATTCTATGCAGTAAGAAGGAAGAAAAAGTAAAAAGAGCACCCCCCCCCTTTTAAGGAAACTTCCCAGAAGTACAGCGTTGCCATTTTTATCTTAGTGACCAGAACATCATCATAAGGCTGGGAAATGTGGTCTCTGCCCTGACCAGTAGTGTGCTCAACTAAGAAACTGAGGTTCCTTTACTAAGGAAGAAAGGGAAAATGGATATTGAGAGATAACTAGTGGTGACTGCCATAGGTGGATATTGTTGGTCTCATTCTACTGGTGAAGTAGGCTAAGAGATGTTCCTTGGGAGCCCAGAGAAATAAACAATACGCTCCAAGCTCTTGACTCTTACCATTAGGCCGCATGACGCAGCACTCGTGAGTAAGGAAGATCAAGAGAACTGAGATGTCTTTCAGCACTTCTCTAACACAACAGAAATGTGTTAGTGTTAAAACAATAAATGGAAGTGGTAGAAAATACATTCTCGACATTCTTTTACTTACTTACTACCCATAACCTGGTCCTGATGGATCATGCCTCCTCAAGGGCCTGTCATCTATTTTTGGTAAAGGCTAAATATATTTGAGTATATTCACAGGAATGATACAGTATCACATGATAATATTGATTTTTCTATTAGTCTTTAAGGTAGAGTAAAAGTCCTATGCTACTCTTTTATAATGTTTAAGTTTGAACCATTCTGTGGTTTTTTTTTTTTCCAGAAAATAGTGCACTTCTTAAGGTAAACCATGAAAAAAATCATAACAATCTTTTTTCTCATTTTTTAGTGCTTTTTTTTGTTTACTGGGGATTGAACTCAGGGGCACTCAACCACTGAGCCACATCCACAGCCCTATTTTGTATTTTATGTAGAGACAGGGTCTCACTGAGTTGCTTAGCACCTCGCTTTTGCTGAGGCTGGCTTTGAACTTAAGATCCTCCTGCCTCAGCCTCCCGAGCCACTGGGATTACAGGCATGCACCTGGTGGTGCCCAGCTAGTGCATTTTAACTATACAGAGTAATGGGTTTCATTGTGGCATATTCTTACGTGCAAATAACATACATTGATCACACTCACCCTGCATTGCCCTCCCAACCATCCCTAAGGATGGGGAAGGGAAATCCTTCATCCCCTTCCTCTTCTTTAATAGTCTCCCTGTCACTTTCCTGTTGTCTTTTTTGCCTTAGATTGTACATATGAGAGGAAACATGCATTAATTGTCTGAGTCTGGTTGATTTCCCTTATGATTATGATTTACAATTCTATCCATTTTCCTGCAAATGACATGATTCCATTCTTTATGGCTCCTTTGTGTATATATATATATACCACATCTTCTTTATCCATTCATTCATTGATGGGCACCAAGGCTGGTACCATGGCACAACAGTCTTGGCCAGTGCTTCTTAACTGCTCTTAGGGTTCAGGTCTTTTTTGGGAAATGTTCCAAAGGAAGCCCAGCGTAGGAATAAATGAACAGTCCCACAGTTCCTCACACACAGGCATACACCAACCATCAGAGAGGGTATCTCACTGCTAATTGATTTAGCATAAAGTCTTTCAGACCCTTCCAGTATAGAACATTTTTTAAAATACAACTGGTCTCAACAACACATATAGGACTGCAGTTTTTATTCATTCATTCAACAGTGTGTCTTGGGGATCCATCCATGTTGTCTTGCCATTTTTCATAAGCATGCTACATTCTACAATTCAGATCTGGGAGTTGTATCTCTGAAGAAAAATGAGCCATGAAAGATTCAGAGTCAATAAAGGGAACCAAGTGTTTTGGTTTAAGGATAAACAAAATAGATTCAAACGCTTCCAAATGCAAAGAAGCTCAAGGATGGAGTGTCATCACAGGCCACAAAATTATAGTAAGAATGAAGTGAATAGACATTTCACAGCAAAATATTAACTTATAAAAATAAAAGGGCTTCCTCTTCAAGCTCAGAAATAATTACAGGAAAAATACAAAAGTTAATGTACATGGTGCATAAGAATGGGAGGAAAATGGGAGAGGAAAGCAAGCAATGTTACAGCAACAGGTTGGTCATGGTGAACTCTCTGATGACCTGTTTTTTCCTCACCCTGTCCTACAATTCTCTATAGACCAGTCTCCCCCACTGCTACTGTAGGACTGAAAAACTTCTGAACCTGCAAGGCATCTACTCCAGAAACTGCCAGATAATGTTTAGGCAGCCTTGGAGCCTTCCTTGGGTGTAAGGAGATGACAAATGCAAGTGGACTGCACAGACCCAGAGCTTTCCCTCACTTCCTCTGCCTCTGAGCACTTAATGATTATATCTTGGAACAGAGAGGGGTTGGGAACAGGAAGTCATCTGAAAGGGATAGGGCCTCCTGGTTGAGGTAGGGGGTTAAGCCCAGATTCCAGCATAAGTGGCTCCCAGCCTTCCCACTTGTCTCTCCCGGCCTTGCCAGGAGCAGCACCAGTTTCCTCTCTCCCCAAGTATTCTGTAAAAGCTCAGGAAGTGAACATCTCAAGTCCATGGATGAAGATCATGAGTCATAGGAGGAATCTAAGCCCTATGAAAAGAAAGACAGCAAATTGAAAAACTCAAGCAGAAGAAAAAGGAAGACAAGAAATTAAAACAAGCATTTTAAATATTCTCAGAGAAGGAAAGATACTGAGAAACCAGGGCAGGAATAAACAATTATGGAAGAATTGGGGACATTAGGAATATAAATTATTGTTGAAGAAATAAAGATTCAGTGGACGGGTTGGGAAACAGCCTGGATATATCCAAAATAAGATTGTGAAGCCGGGCGTGGTGGCTCAAGCCTGTAATCCCAGCACTTAGGGAGGCTGAGACAGGAGAATCGCGAGTTCAAAGCCAGCCTCAGCAATGGCGAGGTGCTAAGCAACTCAGTGAGACCCTGTCTCTACATAAAACACAAAAATAGGGCTGGGGATGTGGCTCAGGGGTCGAGTGCCCCTGAGTTCAATCCCTGGTACCAAAAAAAAAAACCAAAAAAACAAAATAAGATTGTGAGTCAAAAGATGGGATCAAGGAATTAACTTGGAAGGTATCAAAAAGGGATAAAGAAGTGCAAAGAGAGGGCAGAGGGTATAGTTCAGTTAGTAGAGCATTTGCCTAGCATATGCAAGACCCTGGATTTGATCCTCAACACCCCCAATAAAGGTGAAAATATGAGAGATAAAAAAAATTTTAGAGAAAAGTTCAAGGCATGGAGGATAGAGGGAAAAGGGTTAATTGTACAAAGGAATCCAGATAATGGAATTAGTAAAACAAGGAAATATTTGAAGAAATAATAACCATGATTCTACTTCTTTTTAAAAATTAACTATAGAATTCATTATTTCAATATTTGTTTTGTGCATACTCTGTTCAGAGCCATGAATGAAACAGAAAAGTTTCTTGCTATCTATCCTTGAGCTTAATCTTAGTGTGTCAGAGGCTGACACACAACCAAACACAAAAGCACAGGATTGTAAATGATAAGTGCTCTGTTGACAATAAAACTGGATGATCTGAGAATGTGAGAAAGGGTAACTGAAGGCAAAAGGGTGCTAATTAAATTGATGCTTAGAGAAGTTTTACTTTTGAAACAAATATTTCAGAGAAATTTTCTATGAAATTGTAGAATTTTCATCTGAAACTTAAATTTCAGGAAGAGCACAGCCATGTAAAGGTCTGGGGGGAGACCTTCTAGATGGAAGAAATGAGCTTGGTGTATTCCAAGAACAGAAGGAAGACTGTGGCTGGGGCCTGAGGAACCAGGGTAGACCCGGATGAGGCTATGAGGTTATCATGTATAGCTGTAGAGACCATGGTGAGGAGATTGGGTAATTAAAAACAAAACAAAACAAAAAACAAAAACAAAAAAAACTATGGCTTCAGTGTTAAACAATGTATTTTTTATTATGTTAGGTTGAACAATTTTCTATTGATATATTCAACTGCCTTTGACCTACAAAAATAGGAGTTTCTCTTGGTGTAGTCTAAGACATACTAACCACATAGGTATCTGAGCAGTCATGTCTTTTTAAAAATAGATTTTTAAAAAATGATTCTTTAAATAACTCCATCGTCTATTAAAATACCACCTGTATTCTCCTATGAAACAGAGGAGCTAAGTGTTAAAAAATAAAAGCTTGGCTCAGCATAATGGTACACACTTGTAATCCCAGTGACTAGGGAGGCTGAGGCTGATACAGGAGGATTGAAAGTTCATGGTCAGCCTAGGCAACTTAATGAGACCTTGTCTCAAAATAAAAATTAAGCCAAGGGTGCCTCAGTCACCACTACTGCAAAAATAAATAATAAACAAACAAACAAACAAAGCAAGAGAGCTCTGTTTGGAAGCAAAAACTGAGTATGTTTGTTTACATTCACAATGAAATGCTCCTTTGAAATATTTTCAGTTAGATTTGACAGATGTTTACTGAGGTCCTACTGTGTGCCAGGGTTCCCTTGGGAATTCTCAAGATCTTAACTGGTGGGATAGATCTGACTAGGGAAGATGTCACTGAATCTTTAATAAGGGAGGTGTCCACAGAGGAGGGAAACAAGTGAATGTTACTGACAAGCTTTCTCACTTGTGTTTGCCAATATGAATACAGAAGAGATGGCTAGAGGGTCACTCAGAATGATGTTTGGAGGAAGAGAACACCACATGTTTCTGCCAAAAAACTCCCTGAACTAAGATGTGTAAGATAGATATAGAAGTGAATGTGTAGTTCATTTTGTTTGTTTCCTTTGTGGGTGGGGGAGCTGATCTGACTTACTTTCTATTTCTCCCTTCTTCTGGACATGGAGGAGGAATGCCCAATGATGATTCAGTCAAAAAACCCAGTTCTTCCTCATGAGGGAACTCAGAGTTATAGTCAAGGACAATTCCACCAGAAACAGAATCAAAGAGCTATGGCCACGATATGAAATCTGAATCCTTTTAATATGCATGTTTTGTTCTTACCACAGAACCTCCAATATTTCTATCAGCAGTCCCTCCATGAGGTGCTTGAGTCTGGATGTCACAAGTTCTAGTCTTGCCAGGCATTGACATCTCCAAGAGATACCTCTCTGGGCTTCCACATCCTCACCTGGAAACTGAAGGTGTTGAGGAGTTTAACCTCTTTGGCTCTAAGATGTGACACTTGCACTCTACAAAAGATT
Organism: Xerus rutilus; assembly: GCA_028644305.1. NCBI lineage: Eukaryota > Metazoa > Chordata > Mammalia > Rodentia > Sciuridae > Xerus > Xerus rutilus. The sequence continues at coordinate 141,100,973 of CM053401.1, forward strand.
TACTGAGGCTGGAATGTAGCCAATTAGAGCATGTGCTTGGCATGTGTTATGCCCTGGGTTCCATTCCCAGCCCCCTGTCAAAAAAAACAAAGATTTATTGAGTACTTAGCATAATCTTAGCAAATTGTAAAGTATCCTATTCTAACCATATTAAGCATTTGAATTTTTTTTCATAAATTCTGAGATTTGAGCTCTAGACTCAAAGTATATTTTTTATAGCAAAATCAATCAGTTACTATAATGGTCTAGACTGTAGGCCAATGGGATTCCCTCAGCTATCCACACTCAAGGAAAGGGAACTGATTGGTACAAAGGGACCAAACAGCATTAGTTTCTCACACTCTCACATGCAAATGAGGCCAACAGTCACATCCTGCAATCAGTGGTGCTCCTATTTTTTTTTTTCTCTTTAGGGTGATGGTGGGGGAAAGAGATAAATAAAGGGCCAGTCATTAAGAGATGGTCCCTTATAAAACTTTCCATGCTGGAGGCGTTAGGAATCACTTGCTCATTTTTATGCTTGATTCTTTGGGAAACTGTTCCTACAGTGAGTCACTTCCTCCTCACCAACTTCTAAAGATTCCTGTCTTGCCCAACCCAGGCCTCACCCTCATCAGAGAGTTCTGGGCTGTTAGGCAAGAAGGGTACTTCTGGTGGCAGGTGGCATACCTCTGAAATGCCAGAGAAGGATCCTCCTGTCAGGGAATGATCCTCCTCCAAGCATGAGAGAAAGTGTACATTAGTTCTGATAAAAGCAAAGTGTTGGCTTCTAAGTTCAGCATTTTTTTTTTTCCTTTTCATTTGAAACTACTCTAGGAAAGAAACACCCATAGAAGGTGCAGCGGATTGCGGGTTTCATTTATGACTCATGGAAATTTCTAAAATGATAAATATTGGCTCGGCACTAGCCTGACCTAAGAAGCACTCCACTAAACGAGACACCATGGTTACAAGAAACAAAAAGAGCATATTCAACAAATAAACTGTGACTCCACTTCCAGCCTGTCAGAGAAAAAAGAGCAGAAAGGGAGGCTTGGGTTCTGTGAGTGTCCCTTCCTTGCTGATCAGGTTCCTTTTGATTTTCCTGAGGTCAGAAAGTTCTCGGGGTTGGTTGCAGTACCTTCCTGACAAGGAAGACCTTTTCAGATGGTTTTGGTTCAATATTTTACTTAGTGAAAACTTTTTTTGGCTAATATATGAAAAATCTTTACCAACCATAAAAATTAAAGAGAGGGAAAATGAAAATATATTCCCCTCAGGAAAAAGAAAAGAAAAAGGAAAATCAAAATTTCCTTGCTGAGTAAAAAAAAAAAATCCCTCCATGTCTGTGTGTGGAAGAAACTGGACATTCTGGAGTGATGTTAAAAATCTGGAATATCAATTTATTTCAGAGAAAATTTAGAGGATAAGTCATAAATATTAGTTGGGGTCACCTGAGTCCAATTTTTATTTCTTATAAAATATAGTCAGAATTATTTTAACTTCCCCTTATCTGATTTTATTTTCTAAAGAAAATGTAATATACTAATATTCACACGTAATTAAAAGCCTTACAGAAAATTATGACTTTGTAATAACTGAGTAACAGCAGCATTACTGATTAGCATACATACATACATACACACACACACACAAACTATAAACTATATACAGGCTGGACATGGAAAGGAGAATTAACAACAAAATAGATGATGGGGGAAACAATAGAGTGATACAAGACTCAGGCCACAATTCTTTTTTAATCCTTTATTTTATAAAAATTTTAGCTGAAATTATTGTATATGTTAATGGGGTACAGTGGGATATTTTGATATATGTGTACATTGTACAATGATTAAATCAGGATATTTAGTTCATCCAGCATCTTGAAAAATTATCATTTATTTATGGCAAGAACATTCAAAATTCTTATAGCTATTGTGAAATATATGATACAATATGTTAACTATAATCACCCTTCTGTGAAATAGAACATAAGAAGTGGTGCCTCCCATCCGGCTGTGACTTTGTGGCCATGGACCAATCTCTCTCCATTCCCCTTCTTTCATACCTTCCCAGGCCTCTGGTGCCCACCATTCTGCTCTCTACTCCCATGAGATCAGTTTTTTTAGATTCCACTTATAATAGGAGTGACATCATATGGTATTTTTCTTTCTGTGCTTCAAATAAAGAAGCTAAAGGGAATGTGAAGCATGTGAAGGTCCCAGCAAGGTACCAGAAAAGGGGGTACCAAATCTAAATCCTTGCCACCACTCGAGGACATATGGACTCCCCTTAAATAAGAGAAGCCATGCTAGGGTTGTGGCTCAGTGGTAGAGTGCTTGTCTAGTATGAGGCATTGGGTTTGATCCCCAGCACCAAGTTTAAAAAACAAAAACAAAACAAAACAAAAACTAAATAAGCAAAAGTGTTGTGTCCATCTACAGCAAAAAATATTTTAAAAAGATATTTTTATAGGCCATGGTGGAACCCATGTAGGGGCCCAGGGCAAAGACTTCAGAACACACTGAAGGGAGACAGTGACACAGCTGTCCATATGCTTCTGCAGAGAAGCCACCTTAAGGTGGAGGAGAAACTAGGTGCCCAGTGTGATCTGGAACCTGTGCAGGTGGAAAGGGACATGTCACCAGACACTACCTTTGACTGCCCTTTGACTCGGCTGCTGAGGGACTTACCTTAAATTATCTTCAGGGTAAAAAACTACAAAAACCAGATTAATCAGAAAGATGTGACATGGGGCCTGGCATCTTTGGTAAGGAAGTGGGACTTCTCTCTTGGAAAGACTGGCCCTCTACATTTTTCTCCCCTTTGCCTCTTTGCTCATCTTATATTAAACAGTATTGCAACCTGATGGGGACAGAGCCATCCCCATTGGCAGAGTATGGTGGGGCTTAGAGCAAGGCAGTGGCAGGAGTATCTCTGCAGGTAGCCAAGGTGATGCTGGCAGCCACAGAGCAGCAGTTGGGATGGCTCTGGCAAGAATGCCTTGCTGGCTGCCAAGGGAGAGGGCTGGGCCTGGGCCAGGACATGGACAGGCCTGGGCCATTCTGTTGGCTGAGCCAAATGGCATTAAGAATAATTTCAGAATGGAAATCATTTAGGTACATTTTTTCTGGTTTTTAAAAAATACAGGTTTATTGAGGGGAAATAATTATAAAAGTGTTTTTTTTTAAAGTAAACACATGATTGAGGGATACCTTTTCCTTATTTAAAAAACAGAACCCAAAAAACTTCACTTTTACTCCCCTGCAAGTCTTCTCTCAACAAAATTACTAGACTTTGTTCTGTGCATTTACACACACACACACACACACACACACACACACACACACACACAGTGATAGATAGCTAGATAGTTTTGTTCTGTTGATTTTGTTTTTGGAGTGGGTACTAGGGATTGAACCCAGGGTCGCTTTACCACTGAGCTATTTCTCCAGCCCTTTTTATATTTTTATTTTGAGACAGGGTCTCACTAAGTTGCTGAAGGTCTTGTTCATTTGCTGAGGTTGGTTTCGAACTTGTGATGCTCCTGACTCAAGTCTCCTCAGTCACTGGGATTACAGGCATGTGCCCCCATGCCTGGCTCCTGTTGATTTTTTTTTTAAAGTATAGGTGGTATCATATTCCATCAGCAACTTGTCTTTTTCATTGGCAGTATGTTTTGGACATCTTTGGCCTTACTTATGGCCTTTGCTCAGTGGCATAGGGTTCTATAGTATGAACACACCAGAGTTTATTTATCCATTTGCTTACTGGGAGATATTTAGGTCACTTCCAAGAGGAATAAGGCAGCAATTACCATCCTCGTACATGCTTCACTTCCAAGAGGAATAAGGCAGCAATTACCATCCTTGTACATGCTTCTGTGAACATGGTTAAGTACTGCTCTGCTATGGACAGTTTAAAGGTGGAACTTCTGTGTTGAAGAGTATATGCAAATTTAATTTCAAAACCCAAGATAAATTGCTATTCAAAAAGGCTTTACCTCTTTATCCCCTCACCAACAGTGTATATAGGAGAACCTGTCTTTCCACATCCTTACCAACCTTTATACATTTGGCCAATCTAATGCATGAAAAATGTTATCTCATCAATTGAATTTGATTGCTAGTGATGTTAAGCATCTTTTTCAATTTTTTAAAATTTCCTCTTCTGTAAAATATATCTTTACATGCTGGTGATGTCCCTTTTGACTTTCTCTGATTTTGGAAGTTATTTACATGTTCTGATTATTAATCTTTTGGTTTGTACATGTAAAAAATATGTATTTTCTATTTCTTCTTATCTATGAATTTTGGTTATACTCTCTTTTGTCATGTTTAAATGATGTTAAACATGTGAAGTGACGTTTTTGTTTCTGTTTTTTGTTTGTTTCTTTTTGGTGCTGGGGATTGAACCCAGGGTCTTGCTTATGCTAAGCATGGACTCTAGCACTGAGCTACATCTACAGCCCGATGGTTTTATTTAAAAGATAAATTTATTAATCCTCTTTTGGTGGTTATCGTATTTTTAATTTTGGTTATGAAGACTTCCTCTACCACTAAGTTTTTATTTGGGATTAGTTTTATATATCTATTTTTGAGTCAATTTTGGCACTTTGTCTTCTTTTCTAAAAAATCATGCATGTCATGTAGGTTTTAAATTTGGGGGAAATAATACTATGTGTAGTGTCCCATATTCCTTTGTACTAAAAATATGTCACCTGTAACAGTAGTTTGTTTTGTACCAAATATAATTAAATTACACCAAATATAATTCTTTTTTATTTATATATGTGTGTGTGTATGTGTGTGTGTGTGTATATATATATATATATATATATATATATATATATATATATATATATTTAAACTAGTCCTTTCAAAGATCCCAATCCTGATGTCAAAGATTTCTACTCAAAATCTAAGAGGCATGGATGATTATCCTACTAAATTAACTGGTCTCCCTGACCCCCCACTGTCTATCCTTTTTCCATTCTGTAATTTTTTTTTAAAGTACTTGTCAGCAACTGACATGATATATGTTTATTTATTTAGTTGTTTATTGACTCTTTGCCCTCAATAGAATATATGTTTCATAAGTTTAGGTATTTTGATTTATTTATTGCTGAGTTGTCAATTAATTTCTAGAACTTAGTACATATAAGATAAACACTAAATATTTGTAGATGTTGTTGATTGAAGATGTAATTATTCTTTTTCTTTTATGGAGGGATTCTACTGTCTGCTTTATCAATTTTATTTTCTAGGTGTTAGTTTGGCTTGTTTGGCATTCCATCCTCATAATTTCTTCCCCACAACATTCCTGAGACTGCTGTTACCAAAGGGACCAAGAAGCTTCACACTCATTATGATTTGAATCTTAAATGTGCCCCAGAGGTCCACAAACTAAAAGCTTTGTCAATAGCTTATGGCACTATTGGGAGGTGGTGGAAGGAAGTTGGGAGGTAGGGCTTAGAGCAAGGAAGTGAGGTCATTGGGGGTGTGCTCTTGAAGGGGATATTTGGACTTCAACCTCTTCCTTTCCCTATCTCTACTTCCTGGATGCCAGAAGGTGAACAGTATTGCTTCACCACATGCTTCTCCCATGATGTACTGCCTCACTGCAGACCCCAAAACAATGGAGCCAACTGACTATGGACTGAAACCTCCAAAGCCATAAGCCAAAACAAACCTTTCCTCCTTTCAAGTTGATTCGTGTCAGGTATTTGTCATAGCAACGGAAAGCTAACTAACAGCACTCCTAAATTCAATGGTCAATTCTTACTCCTGACCTCAATCAATATAATTAATCACATCTTCTCTTCTCCTTGACATGCTTTACTTCCTTGGCTTCGGTAATTCCACAACCTTCCTGATTTTCTACCTTCCTGTCTGACTGCACCTTTTCAGTATCCTTTGCTGATTCCTTCTCATCGCCTGATCTCTATGCCTAGAGGTCCCCATACTGGATTCCTAGACTTCCTCTCTTTACTATCTACATGTCATTCCCTTGGTATTCTGATTCAATTTTATGACTTTGAGGAACACACAACATCCAAGCTATAGCAACAGTAACTACATAAAACAGTAACATAGTCATTTATTATCATTTCAAGTATTATGTATTATGCATAACGGTAGGTGCTATACTTTTATATGAATTGCAGAGCATTAGGTGTGTTTACTATACCAGCATCACCACAAACACGAGTCATGCATTGCTCTATGACATTAAGAAGGTTATGATGCTGCTAGACAATAGGAAGTTTCCAACTCTATTATAATCACAAGGGACCCTTGTCATGTACATGGTCATTGCTATGTGTTACATTATATGGAGGAATTTCATCTGATTTGATTATCTGAAAACAATGATGCAGGGCTCTTTCAGTTATTGCTGATGTCCCTCCCATCTCCCCTCAGCATTCATCTCCTCACCCTGAAGGCTGCTTCCTCTGAACCACCTGCCCTTTTCTGTCATCTAAGTGTTCCTCCCTGTGGAGCAACCTTCCATCAGTGATGGACAAAATGTTGGTGGTGTTGCTTCCGCAGCCCTTGGCTGAGTTATTTCTCTTTTGCTTTCTCTCTCAGAGCTTAATTGAGTTCCGGTTGCCAGCAGTGGTCATTGTGGCCATATTCTCATTATTGCCTGTCTTTCCTCCCAGGCTTTACTTCCCCATTCCTCTCCTGGTGCCAGGGATCATGTCACAAATACCATATTTGTACTTCAGTTCTAAGGGTCAGCTTTTGGAAGACTCCACACTAAAACAAATGTTTAACATAAATCAAGCCACATGCAAAAAATAACAGCTAGTATTTATTAGGCACTTACTATGTGCCAGAGACACCACTCTAAACACATCATTTAACCTTCACAACAATCTTTTGGACATTACTGTCACTTCCAGTTTATAGGAGGCACGTGAGGCTTAGCCAGGTTAAGTATCTGGTCTGAGGTCACACAGCTCATGGGTCATGAAGGATTTAAACCTGGACTATTCAACTCAAGTGCCATGCTTTTAATCACCATATGGCCTCTGGCACAGCATATCCAGTTACTTCAAATATCTTCACTAGTACATATTTAATAGGCTTTTGAGAACATTTTACTAATGGGTTTTGCTGATAGATGAGCTAATAGATTTTTTTTTGTAATCTGTCAGCAATCATAATGTTGCATAACATGTGTTGTCTGCAATCATCCCACTGAAATCTGAGCCACATGCAAGAAGCTTTTCTTTTTCCAACCACATCAAGAAGTTCAGCAGTGTTTTCTTTTCTCCTGACTCTTCTAAAATATAAGTGTGTTTTTGTAGCTAACCACTGTTCCTACTGCTTTTTTTTTTTTTTTGTCAAAACTATGCTCCTCCTAGCTTAAAATTTATTGCATGATAAATGAAGGTCAGCATTTATGCCCCAATAACCAATTGAACAGATGCAAGATTTCAGCTGGTTGTGATGCCAAGTGAGGCATATTCATTTCTGATTTGGAATACAACATATCACGGGTTCTGGTTGACCGTTATTTGAACTGTAATCTTAAAGCTGCTAACCTTGTCACTATTTTTCTTTGTTACAAGGCAAAATATTATGAAATCCTCTTACCTCTACTGTTGTTCTTCAGAAAGAGTAAAACAAATGTTTTGTGGTTCCTCGAAAATGTTATAAGATTGTTTCCCAAGTTAGGTCACTGCAGTTGCAAAACTTTTGTTTTGATAGAAGGCTTGGCCAAAAACAACACAGTCGATGATCAGCCATTATTTCAGGGAAAAAAAATCTTGAGATTAGCCAGAGGTTGCTGTCTCCCATTCCACTAAAATAGAGACAAATTCCTCCAGCTGGGCTGAAACTATTTTTGAGATAAATCTATTTCTCTCTTTATAGAGATACAGTCAGTTAACTGGCTGACTTCCCCAGGTTTTGAAATTGCTCCATAAAATTTTGGAAGGCATTTTAACTTTATAAGGCAATTTATCATGAATTAATTTTCAGAAACTTCTCAAGCCAACTTTAAATAAAAACAAACCATGTTCTCAGGCAATAGTCTCTAATTTTAGTCTGATTTTTAAAAACTGGATTTAAAGGTAGGGCACCATTTTAAATAATACGCTCTAGAAGACTCTCTTCTTTGAGCTCTCAGAGACAGAGGAAAGAATGTCAAAAGTTTATTCCATGCCAGGCATAGTAGCATATGCTTGCAACCTCAGCTACTTGGAAGGCTGAGGCAGAAGAATTGCAAGTTGAGGCCAGCAAGACCCTGTCTCAAAAGACAAAAAGCACTGGGAATATAGTTCAGTGTACTTCATTCCCAGTTTCTAACCACCAAGGAGATGGTATTATTTCACAGGTAATAGGATGTCAGCAAATGTTTGATAATTGACCTTCTAGGAGTGAGATGTTCTAATCTGCAGTGTTTGTCAATTCCCGTGGTATAAATACTCTCACCATGGTTGATTTTAGCAGGTTCCAACCAGATTGGCAAAATTCCTGGAAGTTTAATAACTGGCTTTCATGAGCTTCTAAGAGGTTCAAGAATAACACTGCAGGTGATTCAGCCAAATAATGCTGTTAATGCAGTCTTGGGACCACTAGTTTGTTGGCTCTGTAATACCCTGGGATTTATTGTAGAGTTTACTAGGACAACATGTAGCAAACCCTGACACGGTGGCACTTTCAGCTCCAATATATTATTTGGTATCTTAGTTTATTTTCTGTTGCTATAGCACAATACCTGAGGCAGGATGATTTGTAAAGAATAGCAGTTATTTTGTCTTTTTGTTTTCTGGGAGGATTTTTTTTTTAGTGGGGGGGTTCTGGTGATTAAACCCAGGGCCTTGTACATGCTAAGCGCATGCTCTACTACTGAGCTTCAACCTTTAGCTCATAGGTCTTGAGGTTGGGAAGTTAAATAACATAGTGCTGGCTTCAGTGCAGCTTCTGATGAAGGGCTCATGCTGTTTCTCAGAGTGGAAAACAGAGAAAGTGGGCACACATTGAAGAGAGAAAAGAGTGCCAAAATCCAGTGACAGCTAGCCCATTCCTAAGAGAACGGCGTTAATCTGTTCACGAGGGCCCTGCAGTGTGACATATATATTTCTCACAAGGCCCCACCTCTAAACATTGCCACATGGAGGAATTAAGATTCCAGTACATGAACTTCTGGGGGACACATGCATGCCCTTGCACCCCAAACCTTAGGTTACCATGAGAAAATAATGTGCCGTGAGAGAATTTGCTCTGAAATATCCTTTTAATTGTCCTTGCCAAGTGTAACAATTAGGGTCACTGAGGACAGTCCAAGGACATTTTAGAGACAAAACCACTTACAGTTCTATGGCTGAGGATTAGACCGCAATGTTCAGCAAAGACTGACTGCAGAGCAACAGCAACAAAAAGCAAGCAGAATCGGTTTGGGCTTGGATGCCACCCTTTGGCATGGATTTTGTTTTAGGTTTACATCTGAAAAGCCACAACTTTTAAAGATGCTGGGAAGTGTCTTCATTATCTATCACATAAGGACATCTCTATCCACCCCCTCCATCTTATTAAAATAGAAATTTCTTTCCCAAGGAATGACATTTCCCTTTTCACGTGTTTTGTAACTGCAGTCATTCTGCTGACTGGTGCACTGTTTTCTTTCCTAACGAATGGATTTTTGTTCTGTTCCTATATATTTCCTCTAATGATGAAAGATGACATAAACCCAGCCATCATAGTGGAGAGAGAAGTAAATTTCAATTTGAGGCTACTACTAAGTTTGACTCTGCCGTTCGAAATAACACAGTCAGGAAATGTGGAGCGAGAGATGGTGTCTGGCAGGTGAGAAGAAAGATCAGATGATAATATTTTTAAATAAATGAAGGAGTGGTAGTCAATAGGAATCAACATGCTAGAGTATAGCAGTGCAGTCTTAACATCACCCATAACCCCTTTCCAAATGAGCTAACAATTCAGGTGGTTGGAATAGATAATTTTATGCCCAAACCCTGGCAAACAATGAAAATATTCTGTAATTCAGTTCTTACTAGAAATTTCATTGAGTACTTCTCATGGGCTGGGTGTGTTACATGCCTATAATCCCAGTGACTCAGGAGGATGAGGCAGGAGGATTGCAAGTTCAAAGCCAGAATCAGCAACTTAGTAAGGTTCTAAGAAATTAATGAGACCCTGTCTCTAAATAAAACACAAAAAGGGATGGGGATGTGACTCAGTGGTTAAGTGCTCTTGGATTCAATCCTCGGTACCAAATAAAGAAAGAAGTAAATGAAAATTTCTCATGGTGTTTAGGTCTGAAAATTGAAGGCCAGAGCTTAAACTACATAGTCATCATATCCCCTAGCATTCTTTTAAACTATGTGCAGAATTTTAAAATGGCTGATAAAATAGCTTGGGATATCATCCCTCCCAATTTTAGGTCAAACCTGAGAAGTTGGTAAACTTTGGAAGATAAAACATGTTCTCTTGTGAAATAGTTCACTCAGTATCTGTTAATATCATAGGAAAGTAGACCTGAACCTGTACAAACAATGGATATCCCAAATGTATGTTTAAATATATGAGTAAATGTCCATGAAAAATGCATTCATAGATGTGTTTGTCCAGTTTGTTGGGATCCATTTCTTAATTGGTGCAAAGCATAGTTTAGAATATCCTTTTTTTAGGGCAGTGTGGTCATGCCAGCTGGCCAGCTGTGGCTTAATACATCAAACCGCTTGATGATCTATTCCCAGAAGAAAAAGGGCTATGGTTCAGATGTAGCCTGGCCCAACGTCAGAGTGGTAGTAGGTCTGCTTAATGATATGTTAAAGAGAAGAACATGGCTAGATTTATGCCCACAGAAATTATAACTCTGAGAGATTCTCCATTCTCAGTCCTAAGGATGGCGCCTACTGGGACAATGACTCATTTTTGCATCTCAGAAGTCATGGGTAGGGTCACTTTTCATGCATAACCAGAGTGAGTCTGTGTGATGGTGGGTCAATAATATTCTAAGACTTGAGTTCCATTGTCTTATGTGCAGGGAAGGCAAGTCCAGATTGCCTCAAAATCCCATCAGCATCATTATGTACGTGTTAAACTCCTACCATAGTTGTCAGTGAAATGCTGGTTGCTGAAACTATGACCATCCAGTGAATCAAAGGAGGATTTTAGCATTTTCTTGTTCTTCTTAAGAAGTATTTGGCTGGGCACAGTAGTGCATGCTTATAATTTCAGTGACTCAGAGGCTGAAGCAAGAGGACCACAAGTTTAAAGACAGCCTCAGCAAATTAGGTAGGCCCTAAGTAATTTAGTGAGACTCTGTCTCAAAATAAAAAATAAAAATGGCTGGGGGATGTGACTCAGGGGTTAAGTGCCCCTGGAAAAGTATTTGTTATCACCTCAGCAGGGTGGTGTATCTTTGAAATCCTGGCTACTAGGGAGCTGAGGTAGGAGGATTGAAAGTTCCAGGCCAGGTTGGGCAATTTAGAAAGACCCTGTCTCAAAGTAAAAATTTTTAAAAAGAACTAGGGATGTAACTTAATTACAAAGTAACTGTCTAGCATGTGAGAGGCCCTGGGTTCAATCCCCAGTACTGGAAAAAAAAAAAAAAAAAGAAAAGAAAATGAAAAAGAAAAAAGAAAGAAAGAAATATCTGTTATCAGGACAGTTTACATTGTGTTTAGGATTGAAGGATGTAATGCTTTCTTTTGTTATAATTTTAAAATTATAGAAAAGTTCCAGGAACAGGATAGGGAACTCCTATACTCCCCATATCCTTTACCCAAATCTACTGATTACTTTACATTTTGCTCTATTTGTTTTATTATTCTGTGTTTGTATTTATTTATTTTTGTAATACCAGGGGTTTGACTCAGGAGCTATCTACTACTAAGCTTCATTTCCTGCCCTCTTTGTTTTATTTTGAGACAGGTTTCACCAAGTTGCTGAGATTGGCCTCCAACTTGCCATCCTCCTTACTCAGCTTCCTGAGTTGCTGGGATTTTGGGAATTCATTATTGTACCTAGCATTGTACATTTATTTATGTAAGTGTAGATAATATGTGAACCATTGAGAGTAAGTTAAACATTGTACCTTGTTATCTCTTAGCCAGTATGTATTTCCTAAGAACAAGGTCATTTTTTACATGTCATAATACAATGATCTAAATCAAGCATTTAACTGTTATAGTATTATTACTTAATCTGCATTCCATACTCAAATTCCATCAATTATCATAATAATATTTCTTGTAGCTTTTCTTTTTTCCAGTCTAGAATTAAGTTCAGCATCATGCATTGTATTTAATTGTACTGTTTTTGTTGGGGTCTGTGAGTCAAAGAACCAACCCTTGTCACACAAATTCTGATCTTCCGCTACTTGCTTCAGTTTCTGTACTAAACTCTGAGAAAAACAGGTTGGATGCTCAGTGCTTTCTTGCCTTTGCTAATGTTTGAATCTCAGGTTTCACTTTCCAGAAAGTTGGAGAGGAAGCCCTGCTTCTGGCTGTGTATCTTTATCCATTCATGGCAACTCATCACTTTCAACAGTGCTGAGCATGAGTTACAGGGCCTGATGGAGATCCCTAGCTACATGGTGCAGAGATCTGGGAGTCAGGAATCTGCCCTTTCATACCTGGGTTATTGGCTGCCTTACTCAAAATGAGTCTTCCCGTGGCTGAATTGCCTTTTGAGTTGATCCAGTTTGCTGGAAAGTCAAAAAGTTGTGCAACTGTACATCTGCCTGACCCCTCTGCTATCTGCCCTCACCCTCAGGACCTTAAGGCAGGGTGTTCAATTTTAGTGCAGCATGGCCCTCTTGTGGCAGGCATCTGTATGTTCCAGGAAAAGGATGGGCTCCGAAAGGGGCATTATCAGAATATTTAGTGCAGTATAGGAGTTTGCTAAGGCTCCAAAAACAAAGTGCCACAAAGGAGGTGGCTTAAACAACAGAAATTTACTTCTCAGAGTCCTGAGGCTGGAAGTCTAAGATTGGGTGTTGGCAGAGTTGGTGTCTTCCAGGCTTCTATATCTTTACATGGTCTTCCCTCCACGTATGTCTGTCTCCTAATCTCTTCTTATAACGGCACCAGTCATATTAAGGCATATCCTAATGGTATTATTTTACTTTAAAGACCTTGTTTCTAAATATGAAGTGTCAGGACTTCAACAGGAGAATTTGGGAGGGACACAATTCAGCCCATAGCAAGCAGGAAGGGAGAGCTTTGGGATTCTTTAGCTCAAATTTACCATTTAAAAAAAAGAACATATTAACTGATTTGTTCAAGGCCATCCGCTAGTATACATCAGATACCCAATGTGAACCTCCAGTTCCGAAATCCATGGACTCTCTCCACTACCTTTTGTTTTACCAGAGTTACGTGTTAAAAGCCTAGAGCAAATTCAGGATGTATTTTAACGGATAAGGGTGGCTCGAAACTCCAGAGTATGAAGTTGATTAAAAGGCAAGCCATCTAAGTGTATTTTACTTAGGCTTTTTAATAATTATTCAGTCTAAAAAAATTTTTATTAAAAACTTTAGGGGCTGGGGTTATGGTGCAGTGGTAGCGTGTTCGCCTGGCATGCGTGAGGCACTAGGTTCGGTCCTCAGCACCACATAAAAATAAAATAAAGATATTCTGTCCGCCTACAACTAAAAAATAAAAATGTTTAAAAAAAACAAAAACAAACTTTTACCTGTAGTTGTAGCTAATCAGGAGGCTGAGGCAAGAGGCTCTAGTGTGAGCCCAAGAACTTGGGGCTAGCCTGCATAACATTCAAGACCCTGTCTCTTGGGCTGGGGTTGTGGCTCAGTGGTATAGCGCTTGCCTCACATGTGTGAGGCACTGGGTTCGATCCTTAACACCACATAAAAGTAAATAAAGATATTGTGTCCATCGACAACTGAAAAAAAAAAGACCCTGTGTCTTTAAAAAAATTAAAGTCTCTTCTATCTTTGGACAACTTTAATTGGAAAATAAAAAAGATGTAAAGATGAGACCTGGTAAATTTTACTAATTTCTGATTTATATGGCTACAATCACCATGCATCTGGTATTTTGGTTTTCTATTTCTCTTCATGTTTGTTACCAATATTTTCATTTGTAACTACATTAAAATTGAATAAGAGATACAAACTAATTCACTCCTATTGTTACTTTAGTTTGTTAACCCGTTCTAGATCCCCTTCTCTCTCTGCTGTTGTATGTATATAAGGCTAAAAAGTAAAACAAAAAATATATACTTGCCCGTCATTTTAAAAAAGCAGATCTCTCTCCTGTTTGCTATGGGCAAAGCGCTTGATGTATCAGGTGATTATGTTTTTCACAAACTTTTCAAAAATAATTTGAAACTTTCTAGGAAAAATTGCAAGAATCGTACAAACAACCCCTGTTAGATCAGCTCAAGATCTCGCGTGCACAAAGGAATAGCCAACCATACGCTAATAGGTAAGCAGTAATGGCGCCTCCTACCAATCAGTGGACTTTTCCTGACTCATCCCAGAAGGACACAGACCTCAGCAGGATCCCCCAACCAACTCCAGGGGAACACAGGACTCCAGATACCTCCTCTTCCTGCCTTAAGCCCTCCCCTTCCCCACCTGGCTCTTTAAAATTTTCTGTACCTCGGAACATGTGTGCAATACTCCTCTCCTGCTCTGTTGGACCAGGGGAATTTGCCAGGAAGGGTACATCCCAATAAAGCCTTACCCAGCGGTTTTATTTACCACCTTTTGGTCTCCTGGCTTTACAACCCCCACATACCCTTTAACTAGATTTACCTGTTTTGCCTGAATATTTTGCCTGATTTGCTCTCTTTACGTACGTGTTTATATTTACACATCATTTCATTCACAATCATTTGAAAATAAACTGCACACAGTATAACTTCTTTCCTCTAGATAGTTCAGAGTATATTTTCTAAGAACGAGGATATTACTTCACATTAACTGTGGTATAATCTCAAGCCAGTAAATTTAACATTGAATGTGGCATTGGGGGGATTGCATTTCCCAGCATACTTGAGGTTAGGTGGGGCTAATTTTGTCAATGGATGTAGCAATGACTTTGTTCATTCAAAACGTAGCATTGTTTTGTTCTCTTCCAGTACAGGATCCAGATTAGGATCTGCATTTAAATGACCTGTCTCTAGTATCCTTTAATCTAGAATATTTCTAAAATCTCTCTTTGTCTTTTATGATACGTAACATTTTTAAAGAATGCCATCTCCTTTCTCTTCTTATTAGTAGAATGTTTCTTATTTGGGGTTTATCTGGATGTTTCCTTATGATTAGATTCAGAGTATACATTCAGGTTATCAGGTCAGAACAATAAGAATGAAAAACTCTATGCTGCAACAAGTAAAATTGTATTACAAAATGGGTTTTGGTTTGATGATAAATGGTTTCAGTTTGAGTTACCCCAGACCCCTAACCATATTCCACATTGGAACCAAAAGCCAAGCAGTAAACATTTCCAAATTCAGAAGTTGCTGGAGAGCTTTTCTCTGAAGTCATTCAGTTACTCTAGAGAATGATGCCAAATCTCTTGCCTGGAGAAAGATATACTAGGCGACCAGCATGCTGGGAAGTGGGCTGGTAAATGAGCAATGGGGGTAGGGGGGAGGTACAGCTGTGCCTCATCCTTCACTGTGCATCTGCTCCCTTA
Organism: Xerus rutilus; assembly: GCA_028644305.1. Taxonomy (NCBI): domain Eukaryota; kingdom Metazoa; phylum Chordata; class Mammalia; order Rodentia; family Sciuridae; genus Xerus; species Xerus rutilus. Next base: position 141,116,598 of record CM053401.1, read on the forward strand.
ATTGCTTTACTTGCAATATTTGGCCTCATCCCTGCCCTTGGCTGTGTCTGGTGATCTTGAATTCAGGATCTCTTGGGTTCAATTTCACTGTAGAATACCTTCCAGGTGACCTGTCACAATAAGGCTTGGGTAGTTGCTCAATTGCTCTGTTGTACAGGAATAAAGAAGGGGATCTAAAGGGTTGAATTGGTTCTTGTCCAGATGCTCAGCCAATGCTCTGGTTTTCCAGCTCTGCTTCTCACTCCACCTTCTAAAATATCGGTTAATTGAAATCCTGAGCTTTTCTCAGATTCTCTGGCATGAACCAGCAGTTTTCTTTCCCTTTCCCTCTGTTCAACTTTCTGAAAGCTTGTTGACATATCTTGTCCACTGTAATTTTTCTTCCATTCTTTTGTAGAGCTGTAACCTTTTTTTTTCTTTTTTGATACTGGGGATTGAACTCAGGGGCACTCGACCACTGAGCCACATCCTCAGCCCTATTTTGTGTTTTATGTAGAGACAGGGTCTCACTGAGTTGCTTAGCGCCTCGCCGTTGCTGAGGCTGGCTTTGAACTTGCAATTCTCCTGTCTCAGCCTCCCAAAGTGCTGGGATTATAGGTGTGTGCCACCGCACCCTGCTTAGAGCTGTAATCTTAAAAAAAAAAAAAAAAAAAAAAAGCCAAGCTGCTATTTCTTGTTTGGGGCTTGGGAAGAATGGTGATAATGTCCATGTTCAATATAGTGTGCAGCTAGTGGGAAGGCCAGTTTTCCTTGTGACTTTTGCTGGGGGATCCCTGTTGTTATCCACCGCTTGAGTCAGTGTCACTATATACAGGGAGCCTAGCATACGCTCTGCTGTTTCTGAAATCAGTCCCTCCCACATCTCATTTGCACTGTTCTCTGTTTCTCTGAGTTCGCCACCTACCCACATACTACTCACTGCTTTTTCTTTGATACAACCACAGAATTTGGTTAAAATCTTTTCTTTAAAACTCATTCTGGATTTTTAATGTTTTTATCAGTTGGCTTTGGATTTGTTTCCTGCACCCCTAGGGCAGAGGCTTGACCTTGTTCAATAATTCACTCTCTGAAACTATGACTTCTGGGTAGATATTTTCTAGGTGTTTGTTCCACTGGATTAAATGGAGTATTTTTTCCGTTGTTATATTTTCCGGGGTAAATCTGTCTCCAATGGGATTACTCCCTAGGGTAGATTGAGTTCTTGGTCCTGATTCTTCATTTCAGTATGATAGGGCTATACACCACATCCTTGTCAAGGCCTCAGATAAGTCATGCTTCTCCTTTTACTCTTGACTTTGGCCATGATCTCCCAATTCGCTTTGACCAATAGACATGATGCAAAAAATGTTCTGGCATGAGCTTGTATGGCTGTGCTTGCTCATGTGCTTCTGTCATTGCTAATTCAGAAGAACAAGGGGTGTTTGGAACAGAGCTGCCTCAGCTGATCAGAAGACCCATAGCTGGAAGGAGAGTCATCCAGCTGGCCTGCAGGCCTGAAGCATAAATAATGATAAATACTTCTTGTTATTATGTGACACAGTTTTGGGGGCAGTTTCTTCTATAACAATATCATACTGATACATAGTGTTAAAGGAAATGAATGACATAACTCTTGTTATCAACTGATAGTTTTACTTTCTAGGAAGCTTGAAATTAATTTACCATGCCATCAACATGATATATGTGTACCTACAAAAATACTCAATGTGGCCTTTTTTGATTTGACCATGAAATCTATTTTTAAGTGGCTTATGGGGAGAAAAATAGAACAACCACCATACCACTAGCAGTTTAGGATCTTACATAGCTTTACTACAGACCAAATGAATGATTTTACAGGCTTTTTTGAGTAATAATAAACTCAACAAAGATCAATGTAATTTTCTTTCTTTATCTTTGATAACTATGAATTTAATTTGTAGTATAATTATGTGCAATCCATGTAGTTGGTAATTATATGGTGCTGCTAATCCTTATTTTTAAGAAAACAAGGCTTTTGATAATGATTTTTAACACTGGAGCTCTGACAAAATATTTCTATTCAAGAACATTCTCATCAAATGGTAGTAATTTCTTTCAGCACTACAATTTACTTTTAAATTGATCAAAGCCTAGCTATTAAATTATATACATATGTATACTTAATTAAAAGCTTGTCATCAAAATCTACTATTTCCATAATAAAAATTAAAATGAATCACAGTGGCTTTAAAAGTCTGCTTGAGTGTTGGCTAATTTGTTAAATCTTTAGTCTGTAAGGATCTTTCTTCAGCAAGTCATGGGTGAAGCTCCACTGTTTATTCCACTCCAACGTGTCAAAATTCTCTGAAGTAATGGTGACATAATTACACTGCATGCCCGTTTCCTGAGCTATTTTGTAAAGAGTAGATTCTTCACAAAATGCACAAGATTTAGTAAGAAATTACCTGCAACACATCTCCCCACTGACTGAGATATGCTATTTTATTTGTATCCATGGTTATGAGCCTTTGCCATAGAGAAGGCTCATCAATATCATGTTATAATTGTGGAAAGAACTTGTTTAAATAATCAGAAAAAGATATTATTGTTAGTTTTATAATGGAGAGCAGAAAGAGAGAGGAAACAAAGTGCCAGGCCTCGGACCTTGAGGGAATTCAAGTTTAATAAGCTTGCCTTGGGTTGCCTTCCCAATTCCCAGTGGAACCAGTCAAAAGACCGTCATGCCTCTCTTGTCCCCCTGACCCTCCATTCAATCATAAAGCAACAGGCCTTCACAATCACGGAACAAAAACTTCATTGCCCAATTTAACCTTCCAACCCCAGAGTTGTATGGGTCGCTAATCCGGCTCACAAAGCAGGCTGCTTCTCTTTTATTGTCCCGCGCCCGGGCACCGAGTGGAGCTCAACTGCTGATCAGCTCTGGAACGTCCCAGCGGCAAGTCGGGGGCCTCCGATGTTTATTTAGCAGGCTGCTGGCTCGGCCACCGGCTTCCTGGAGAGCCGACTTGGCGCTCTCGCTTGCAGAGGAACCATGTACCGCCGCAGCTACGTTTTCCAGGCCCGCCAGGAACAGTATGAGCGCGCCGACGAGGCACCACCACGCGCCGCTGAGCCGGAGCGCCCGGCCGAGGAGGGCCGGATCGGGGCGCCAAGCCTAGCTGCGCTGCAAGGACTGGGCGAGCGTGTGGCCGCCCACATCCAACGGGCCCGCGCGCTCGAGCAGCGCCATGCTGGCCTCCGGCGGCAGCTGGACGCCTTCCAGCGCCTGGGTGAGCTGACCGGCCCGGAGGACGCCCTCGCCCGCTACGTCGAGGGCAATCGCCAGCGCTCCCGGGACTTAGCAGCCGAGCGCTCTCGGCTGGAACGCCAGGGCGCAGAGGCGCAGCGCGCGCTTGACGAGTTCCGGAGCAAGTAAGCGGCGGCCGTCGGGGGGGAAACCGCGGCTGGGCGTGGGTGTCCCGGCGGCGCGGATCTGGGAGAAAGGTGCCATTAAGGGGTGGAGAGTCGGCTTTGATCGCCTCCTCCCCGCGACCAATGACCCCATGTCTGCAGAGTACACTGGTGGAGCTTTTCCTTAAGTCTGAGTTCTGTTTTGATGGTGCTTTACAATTTACATTAAATGGTTGATACTATTTGCTTGTCATGTATTTTTAAATTTACAAAGTATTTCACATGTATTTAATTTACTTAAAATGCACAGATTATAAGTGCATAGCTCAATGATTTTTGACAGAAGCCTGTACCTGCCTGTAAAGCCACCGAAACGTGGTGAATTTCCACTACCCTAGAGTTCCCTAGCCCCTGCTCTTTCATAGTTATGCAGTCCTCTTTCCCAAAACAGAGGCGCCCAGTGTTTTATCACCATAGATTAATTTTGCTTGTTCTAGAATTTTGCAACAGTATATACTTTTGTATGTCTGGCTTTATTCACTCAGCAGGGTTTTAGAGATATATAAATGTTATTTAATCCTCACAGCCTTATCTTTACTGCTTCATTTTACAGAAGAGATTGAGGATCAGAACATGTAGAAATTTAGGACAAGGTCGCAGAGCTAGTGAACTAGAATCAGGTCTTCCATAGACTAAGTCCAATTGCCTTCGTGGCATCGCAGCTGGCACTGGGAAATGATGTTTCAAGTGTCCTCTAGGGTCTTGCTACTCAAAGTCTGGTCGGTAAACCAGCAACATCAGCATCACCAGGGAGTTTGCTAGCAGTGTAGACTCTGGCCCACCACAGAGCACCCGAATCAGAAAATGTGTTTTAACAAGATCACTATTGATTCGTAGTTTAAGAAGTTCAACACTGAAGTTTAAGAAGTCATTTTTCAAGGCATGGTTTCTCCTTGACCATAAATGGAATTATGTGTTGGTATCACTTATATACTCAGAATTGTCATCATCTTTCTAAGTTATAGAAAGATGTATGCTTTTTGTCTTAGGAGGCACTTTAAGGAATTTATTCTATGATAAATTTATTCTATGGCACACCTGCAAAGATATTTGTTGCTGCATGATCTGCATTAGAAAAAACTTGGAATCCATCTAAATGCCCATAAATAGGAGACAGGTTATAAAATTGTGCTTCATCCATACAATGGAATACTGTTCGGTGGTAAAAAAAGAGAATAGTATATCACTACCATTTATTTTTTTAAAGGCATGGAGGGGTGGAGTTTTTTTGCATGCATAAAGAGAGAAGAATTTCTGGACATCCCCATTTCCCCATGACACTGGTTGTTTATAAGTGATAAGGGAGTAGGAACTGGGCAACTGGGAGACAGAAATGGGAGAGAGACTTTTAGTATAACATCTTTTAATAAAAATTGCTTAACCATGTAAGAGATTTATCCATGAAAAAATTATATAAATGAATTTTAAAAATATAGATCTCCAGACCCTACCCTGGTCCTCAGGTGGGGCCTAGGAATTTTCATTTCTAATGAGCTCCATTGGTAATTTCAGCTAACAAATTTGGAAGCCCTTGGTATAGAGTAACCAGAAGAATTTTCTCAAAACATGCTCTATGTTTGAGTTCTACTTTCTCAACCCAAATCTTGAGCAGGTTATTCAACATTGTGTACCAAGCATACTTATCAAGTTATATTCATTGATTCAACTCACATATTCATTGATTCAGTTCTCTCTATTTTTGGTTTCAGTGCTTAGAAACAAATTTGCAAGAAGGGATCTGAAAATCCAGCTGTTAGTGCCCTTCATGAGGAAACAGGCTTGGAGAGGGCTGGGTGGAATAACAGAACTTAAACTTGCTTGCTCCTAAAGTCTTCCCAGAACCCCATGTCTTGGAGAATCCATCATACTCCTGTAGGATGAGGTCCAGAGATGGGACTGTATTCAGATAAAGCTCATCCCCTGAGGCAAAGGGAAGTACAGCCTGGAAGGATGCTGCCTTCTTGAAAGCCATGCAGAGCCTTCTGGGTCTTAGATACTGTAGAGCATCACACTAAACTGCTCACCCAGACCTTAGATAAGGGAGATACAAACTTCTATCTTGGAACAATGTAAATTTTTTTTTTGGTGGCAAAATACATGTAACATGCAATTTATTATCTTTGCCTTTTTAAGTGTACAGTTCAGTGATATTAAATATATTTATAATATTTTGCAGCTCAGACATCCAGGACAGCTCTATGGGCTGTCAGGCACCCTGAATCCCCAGATGGCCATACCTGGGTGTTGGACCAGTGTAAACTGTGATCTGGCTGGGAATGCATGGTGGCTCCCCTAAGTCCTCACTGGGGAGTGGCCATGTTTATTTCCTTGTCTTGATTTCACTTGGTTGTGAGTTAGATGCCCATTAAGGAGCAGTTTCTTCAGATTCTGTGATTAATTTTAAAATTTCTATTATGTGATTTCATGCCATTGCCCCCTTGGAGAAGTTTTGATGTTTTGATTGGGATAGTAGGATTTAAAAATCATTATAAAAATTATACTCGATACATTCCTGGGTGTGTGCTTACACACATACATACACCCTAAGTTTGGTTTTACATTCCAGAGATGAGTTGATGCTACCTCAAACAGGGTGAAAATCATGCAGAAAGGGAGAAGAGTGTATGTGTCCCCATGCCAGCGTTAGGGATGTTTGTTATTATTATTATTATTATTTTTGGTGTTGCTAGGGATTCAAACCCAGGGACCTGTGCTTGCGAGACAAGCACTCTATCAATTGAGCTATTTTCCCAGCCCCAGGCATGATCTTTACCTGATACTTTTGTGTTTTTTAAAATAACTTTATTTTATTTACTTATTTTTTATGTGGTGCTGAGGATTGAACCCAGTGCCTCACATGTGCTAGGCGAGTACTCTATCACTGAGCCACAACCCCAGCTCACCTGATACTTGAATAATTTCAAATTTGAGTCTCTATCATGTTGAAGACTAATAAAACAAGAATAATAAAATAAATACAACTATCAAAATCCAATATGAATAGTCAAATTGCTGAACACCAAAAATAATTTATATAAAACCATCAATTAATTAAAGCCAAAGTATTTGTTTTCACTTTGTGAAATCATTTATATAATTATATGAATTCTTATCATGAATTCTGTGTAATGAAATCATTTCCCTTTTATATAATATCTAGACTGGTTTTTACAGCATGAAAATTACCTATATGATTATGTTATTGTATTGATTATCAAATGTTTTTAAGCTAAAGAAACTCTTTACTGTTTCTTTCAGAAAAAAGCAATGAGAAAATTAGATTTTGTTAACAGTTTTATTCTCAAACCTAATTACCCATTTAAAAAATGATTTCTGACTCTATTAGAGCAACACACAAAAGAAATGGTTACATGCAACATCCTGGTGTGAAATGTAAACCTTGTGCAAAGATGTCTAACCTATCAGTCATAGCTGAGCTTCTCAGATGATCTTAAAATTGAGAATGTGCACATATTCCCAGGTAGGACTTTTAGGTTTTTTTAAAAATATTTTTTTAGTTGTAGATGGACACAATATCTTTATTTTATGTATTTATTTTTATGTGGTGCTGAGGATTGAACCCAGTGCCTCATGCATGCCAGGTAAGCACTCTACCACTGAGCCACAATACCAGCCCCAGGACTTGAAGTTTGAGCCACAGTGGTGTGGCTCTCTAGCATGTGTCATTCCTATGAAACACTTAACTTGAACCAATGGCATGGGAGTGCAAGGGCACAGAAAGCTCTGCTTTGTGGGCTTGGATCAATGTTAATTAGGATTGGTTTCAACTGAAGTGACATAAACTCCAAAGTGACATTTGAACTGACATAGGTCTACCTCGTACCCATTGGGATCACTACTGTCACTGAGACAGAAAATAACAAACATTTGAAAGGGTGTAGAGACATTGGAACCCTTGTGCTCTGTTGGTAGGAATGTGCAGTGGTGCAACCATTATGGAAAACAGTATGGTAGTGTCTCAAGAACTTAAAACCAGAATTACCATGTGATGCAGCAATTCCACTTGTCGGTGTACACTCAAAAGAATTGACAACAGGGTCGGGAAGAGAGAATTACACACTTATGTTCCTAGTAACATTATTCACAGTCATTAAAATGTGGAAGTAATTCAAGTGTTCATTGACAGATGAATAGATAAACAAATATATTGGAATATCATTCAGCTTTTAAAAGGAAGGAAATTTTGATACATGCTACAACATAGGTAAACCTTAAGTAAATCATGTTAAGTGAAATAAGCCAGTCACAAAAAAAAGACATATGCCATACGATTCCATTTACATGAAGTAGTTATAGTAGTCAAATTCATAGAGACAGAAAGTAGAAAGTTAGTTACTAGGGGTTGGGGAAAGGGGGTTTGGGGAGTTATTGTTTAATGGGTACAAAGTTACAGTCTTGCAAGATGAAAAGAGTTATGAAAGTAGATGGTGGTAATGGTTGCACTATGTTATGAATGTATTTAATACCACTGAACTGTGCACTTGAACGTGGTTAAGATGGTAAATTTCATGTTATATATATATTTTATCACCAAACACCAGTAACAACAAATACATGACATTGGTTTATTCAAGATGGAAGTTTGTTTTTCTTTTGGGTAAAGTCTAGGTGAGCAATTCTGTATGGCACTCTACAGTGTTTAAAACCCAGAAGGCTCTGTGTGGCCTTCAAGAAGATAGCAGTCAGCTAGGTGTGGTGGTGAACACCTGTAATCCCAGTGACTTGGGAGGCTGAGACAGAAGAACTGCAAGTTGGAGGCCAGCCTTGACAACTTTAGTGAGACCCTTTCTCAAACTAAAATTTTAAAGGGGCTGGGGATGTAGTGCAGTTGTGGAGCACTGGCCTAGCATGTGCAAAGCTTTGGGTTCAACTCCCAGGACCTTAGAAAAAAGAAGCAGCAGAAGAGAAAGAGGAAGAAGAAGAAGAAGAAAAGGAGGAGGAGAAATAAGGCGGTAGTCACATCCCAGGCTGTAGGATAGACAAGTGGATGGTAACAAACAGGCAAAGAGCATACCTACTCCATTGCTTATAGTAGGTACCTGAAAGTTGCCACACAGGCCTTCCATCCTGTTGGACAGGATTTAGTCACATGGCCAATACATGGCTTCAAGGAAAGCTGGACATGTAGTTTCCTAGAGGAGACCTTTGCTGGGAAGGAGTGAGGATGAGAAGGAGGGTAAAGTGCTGGCAGTACCTACCTAAGGGATTGGACAACTTTCTTCTTTCACACAGAGGTAGCAATAATAACTCTTTTTCAGGTGTTATGAGGATTAAATGGCACAATCCAGAAAAATTGACACATGTCAATGAATAAAATAGTATACAAAATCCACATGAGGTTAGGTCGTTGGTGTTTGTAGTCTGTGTCAGGTGGCCTCCCTGTCTCTGTGCTGCTGTTGCACTTGGGTGTGCTAAGATTTAAACTCCTCATCCTCAGGGTGACTGGGTGGGTGATGATCGAGGGCAGGTGGGGCCTCTAGGCTGGAAGACTCCTGTTCCTTTTACCTTTTCCAGTTATCCCATGCACTGTGCAAATGTTGCCACTCTCTACATGTGCTATAATGTGAACAGCTTTGGGAGGCAGTGGGCAAGGAAATACAGAATTAGCTACTTCTTTAAAATTGAAATTAACTTCTTAAAGGAGAGAGAATGGTATTATGTCAGATTGAACTTTATGCTGACTGTGTGATCTATACATGCAATCATAGGAATGGCCCACCTCTTGCTTATGTGTCCCATTTGCAGGTATGAAAATGAGTGTGAATGTCAACTGGTGCTAAAAGAAATGCTTGAACGACTTAACAAGGTGAGTAGAACACAGCTTTGGGTTTCAATAGCTTAATTCCAGTATTGAATGAAATGTTAGAAGCAATTGTTTCATGCACCTCCTTTTGGTGATATTCTAGGATTTACCTGCTTCCTTTGCTGTCACTCTCTTCCTTGACTTCTTAATTTCAGCTGGGTCTTTGTGAGTGAACTCACACACTCATGCATGAGCATGTACTCTACTACCATATGATACACAGTCTCATGAGAGAATGAAACTTATGAAACCATGAAACCATGAAACTTATCTGTTATACTAGGTGCATTGGTTTCTTTTCCATTAACATAATGAAATAGCTGAGACTGAGTGATTTGTAAAGAAAGAGATTTATTTACCTTATAATTTTGGAGGTTGAAAGTCCAAGCACTGGGTCTAGTGAGGGCCCCCCTGGCTCAGTTACTTCTCAGTGGATGACATCATGGTGGTAGTGTGTGAGGAGAGATCGCATGGCAAGACAGGAAGCCAGAGTCAGAGAAGGGGCCAGTAATGAACTTCCTGTACGCCCCACCTCTTGGAGATCCTATCACGTCAACATCACCACACTTGGAACCAACCTCCCAACATGTGAACCCTTGAAGGACACACTCGAGTCATATCCACACCATAGCACTAGGCTTTCGACATGTGTCAGCAATACAATAACCAGCTGTGTTTTCACTATTCAGATATACTGAATAGTGGAATATATATTCAGATATACTGAATATACCCTAAATAGCAAATTTAGGAAGAAACTTGCTTTGGGTGGTGTTTTTTTGGACAAAATGAGAACTTTGTTTTGTTAACTGAGTCTTTTTTTTTAAATTTTTTTTTTAGTTGTAGATGGACACATTGTCTTTATTTTATTGCTTTGTATGTGGTGCTGAGGATCGAACCCAGGGACTCACGCTTGCGAGGCAAGCATTCTACCGCTGAGCTACAATCCCAGCCCCTGTTAACTGAGTCTTAAGATTGCTATTCCAGAGGAAAAAAATTGGAGGAGAACAAAGAAATTTCCATTTTCCTTGAAACTCCTTCTTGGAGCAGGGAAAGTACCATGGGAGTACCATGGATTCTTGGTTTCTTTCTGGAAACCTTCCTGTAGGGATTATATGGAGTTGTTCTTTGCAGAGACAGTTCCCTCCTTTCAATCCTTCATTATCGACCCAATTGATTGAATTTCCTACTGTAGCCAGGAGAACTCTACTACTAAATAGCAGAATAATTCTGGACAACAAGGGTTGGACAAAACCGGGATAGCTTTATGCATTGTCCTTTTCTGATCATTTTAGCTTTATGCATTGTCCTTTTCTGATCATTTTAGAGCTCAAATATCAGAGTGGAAGGACCTATGGAGACTTAATTGATGGGTTGCTTATTCAGAGCACATGGCCTGCCATCTCCCACTCCTTCCATGCCTATAATCTCATCCTAATTGCTGCTAGAACACTAAACTCTTCCCTGCTGTGTCCAGATAGGATTTAGAATTCTCCTTCACATGCAACTTAAGTCAGAGTCAAGTTCAGGATAGTTGCCATTTCATAGTTTGTCCAGCCTCTGTTGTCAAGGATTATCCTGCCAGTTGGTCAGAAAACCAGAACTATAATCTGGAGAAGTCAAATTTGTGCTTTGCCAATGTTACGTGCCTGTGGTGCCCCTTCTCTGTGTGAGAGTATAATGTGCTGTCCAAACCAGGACGCTTGTGTGAAAAGGTGCCATCAGTGGCTATACAGATCAATTGTTATAACCTGGGACTGTCTCAGGCCAAATGGAATGACGTGTGAGCACCCTTGATATAAACACAAAGATGGCAGTAAGAATGTGCTCCAGGAAGGCCCTGAATACACAGGCTCCAAGGTTGGCCTGGGGAGTGATGGCCCCATGCCTGTTGTAACTTGGAGTTGAGAGATTTCATCTCCGTAGCATCCAACATCACCCAGCTATTCTGCTAACATCTGTAGCTCATCCTGTTCTTGTTTTTGATGGCAATTCCAGGTTCCCAAGTTGCTCATCCTGTTTTTATTTTGGTAGCAGTTCCAAGCTCCCAAGTTGGGCCACCATCTTGTCCATAAGCCACCACTTTCAAGGACAGAAACTTAACACTCCTCACTATGGTGCCACTTCAGGCCCTCCCAAACCCCTTCCCTAATGTGCTGCTGTGTAAGTATTTGTTCTCAGTGAAATTGGGCCTTTCTCTGGACTTTTAAAGTGGTCATATATGTAGCGCCATCTTGGCATACCTTAAAGGAGAGAAAGACCAGAGTTCTTCTTTTTACCCTTGGGGGAAAGTGACAGTGGAGTCTATTATTTTACTCTTATTACAAAAGCAGTACATATTCTCGTAGAAAAAATGAGGCAATATAAATAACGGAAAATAAGGAAAAGGGATCCCATCATTTCGCCTCCCAAGGAAAACAGCTATAACATGTTTATCTAGGTTGTGACATAGAGTGTGGATGTTTTAAGTATCAGTTCCATGAAACTGTTATGGGAAAAGATGCTATCAAGAATGCAAGTGCGTGCCAGCACAGGAGTTGATGTGATTATTCCCTGAGTTTAGGGTAAGACCCTCCTGTCCACACTTGATTCATGCCATCTAAAAAAGGAGTGTAGCCTATTAATAGGCTCCTCTCCTGATCTAGACTTTGAATCCTATTTGGAAAATATCACAATGTATGTAAAAGCAGTCTTTGCTACTGCCCTCACGAATTTTCCCTGTGTTCATGGTCTCCAGTGAACCTCAGATACTGCTGAGTATCTGAGCTGGAGGTAAATTGCCTCATTTCTCTTGAGCCTTATCTTCCTCATCTGTGAAATGAGAACAAAAATAATCCCCACCATCATCAGAGTGGAAGTATGTGTACATGCCGAGTGGGAATCAGATGACTGCCTGTCACACAGTGGTGAGCAATCTTTGGTCACAGTTATTACAGAGCACTTGATGGTGAGACATGCCAGCTTAGTTTTCTCCAAAGCATGGAATGCATAACCCTTTTGGAATAAGAGATGATTTTAGAAAGGGCTTGAAGGAGTAATTTTTTTTATAGTTGTGAATTTTTATGATTAACTTTTTCTTAAAGCGAATGAAATTTTAAAAAGTTCCTTTATCAAGTAAGTCCAAGCAAAAATGAGTTCAACTGAAGAAAAATGCAGGAGGTGCTTACATAGAGAATTTATGAACACAGTGTGCAAATACAGGCACTGGGGAGGTCCTTGTGCTGGCTTGTGGGAGGCTTGGAGCAACCTTTTGTTATTGGTGGGTAGGTTTGACTCCTAGAAGTGACCCAGTCCAACTCTTTCTTTTTGCCCATGAAGAAATTCACACTTGAGGTTAAATGACTTGAGAGTCCTAAGTCCACTCATGGCAGGTGTAAATGGCATCTTTTTTATTCATGATTCATTCTCTACTTTCTAAGAATAGTCAGTGGATCTGTGTCACTCAGAAGACAGTCAAAAAGGCAAGGTGCTGTAGGTTAAAGGTGACCCCTTAGCTCTTAATGTTGGTGCCCTGTTCATCTTTCCTGGGCCACCGCAGCTGCCACTGAGACATGATGAGCACATTGATGGCTTTCTGCATCTCTTTGGCCATGGAAAGGTGAATGACTCACCAAAGCACAGTGCAGAAGTGCTGGCTGTGTTAACTCCGGGAAGGGAACCTCAGCCATTGAGGGACAGGAGTGGGTGGACAAGTTTCCCAGCTGCTCCATACCCAACAGTGAAAATCCAGTGGAGAGTTCCACATCGCTTTTTAGAGGATCCCCCGCTGGACTAAGCTTGTTGTTCGTAAGTGTAACTTGCTCATTAACACACCCTTATTGGCTTTGTTTCTTTCTCCTTGTCACTGACCCTTCTGCTGTTGTGCTTCCTGGAACCACCTCCCAAATAAATGGCCTGTGTCCAAACTTTGCCTTGGGCTCTGCTTTTGGAGAACTCTAGATTAGGTAGCCCCTGAAGGAGTTGGCCAGCTGGACGCTGGAACTTCTTGTTCTCTGTCCATGAAGATCATCAGATGAGAAGGAAGAGTAGAATTCACATTTTGTCAGCTGGCCGGATCAGTGATTTGGATGTCTACTTAATAGCAAATCAACAAGGTTTTGACCCTCAGCTCAGTCTCATGCCCATTTCCTATGGTTTCACTTGGAAAAATGATTTGTCTTTGGGTATGGCTATGGGGAGTCATTGATCTAGACTTTGAATCCTATTTAGAAAATATCACAATGTATGTAAAAGCACTCTTTGCTACTGCCCTCATGAATTTGCCCTGTGTTCGTGGTCTCCAGGTAATTGAACCTCCAGAACAGAGCTCCTGAGTTTTTAATAGCCAGATAAACTCAAGCAGGCCACTCTTTGCTACATACTTTGAAAGAAAATAGATTCTTCAACATACTACTTAAATTGTATGGCCAAAGCCGGGCTTTAGAATTTGTTTTTTAAGTGGTATTTCTAGAATCCCTGTGAATAGGTTGTCAAGGTTGCTTTTGAAGGATGCATCAAATTCTTATATATTTCTTTGGTCTCTTTCTTAAAAAAAAGTCTGTGAATGTTCCAGACCAGTGGTTCTGAAACTTCAGTGTGCATCAGCATCACCTAGAGGAAATGTTAAAACCCAGATTCCTGGCTCCTGGCTCCAGAAATCCTGACCCAGTAGGTCTGGGATCTACTGGAGTCTTTGCATTTCTAGTCAGTTCCCATATGGTGTGATCCAGAGACCACTCTTGGAGAACCACTGTCCAGATCTAGAACATACACAATATCAGGGTTGGATTGTTTTCTGAAATCACACTGTTGACCCAGAGTCTCAATTTGGAAAAATCTAGATGCTTCTGCTAGTGAAGCTTTCGAAAATTCAGCTGACAGTATCCAAACATAATAAAAACACAAGCGTCTACACATTTCTGAATTCTGGTGCAAACAAAGGAAAATACTTCCAAAACATTCTCCTCAACATATCAGCAACTGCACATTCCAATGGCACCACCTTACCTTTGGGGTTTTTCAGGGCAGTTTAACAGACTATTATCTTCAAAGCAAGACAGTGTGCTTGTAGAAACGTTTGGTTATTCCCTATTTTAAGGACCAATATCAACTGGTCTTTTATTTTCACCACAAGCAGTTTTCCCAACTTGATTGATGGAAACTGGGAGTGATTATTTTAGCATGATACTAAGAGGGAAATGGGGAAGGATGGCAGGCATCCCACAGGATGGGATCTCTGTTCAGCACCCAGCTCATCATTAGACAGAGAAGCCCAAGGCAGACTCCAGTCTTATTATCTTCCAGGAAATAGTCGAAGGATTCATTATCAGTCGGGCCTCAGCCTCCTCTCTGTAAATATAAACTTTAGTTTTTGGCCAGCACTTGGCAAAGCCCTCAGGCTTCAGAGAGTCACTTGAAAGACATCTGAAGGAACAGGGCTGCTGGGCAGATGGGGGAGCTTGTGGCCTATTAAGCCCTGCAAGAAGAGGCTCTGTGGTTAGGGGCATTGCTCAGTGGTAGAGTGCATGCTTAGCATGTTCAAGGCCCAGGTTTCAATGCCCAAAAGCACCCCTACAAATAAGCATTCCTGCTTTGATTTTATACATTTACTTCCATGGGGTACTTTTTTAAAGGATGGCATCTGTGGCTTATAAAACATTTGAGGACCAATTACCCTTAGGATCCCTTTTATTCTCAAAATTCCGAATGATCTCTTTTTAAGTAATAACAGGAAGGGTCCTATTCCCAATTCTTCTTTGGCTCCAGTAATCATGGATGAAATTTTGGTAAAAATGAAGATACTTCAGAATTTGCCACCCTACCCCATCCTCAGCAGACTTAAGAGAGGCAGAAGGAAGATGGAAAAATCATTTAGAGACATTGGCTTCTCCCATCATTTCTTCACCTCTATCCCAGATTTAGCCCTACCTCTCTGGGGAGGTGACATCAGCTCCAGGGCATAAAGTCACTCCACAGTGGACCACTGCTCCTGAACAGTATAGGGGTACATCCCAGAACATTTATTCTGATTCAGGCCCCAAAGCTTATACAGCCTGCTCTGTAGGCTCCATGAAGTCCCACCTCTCTGATGTCATAGGTGCAAAGACATCACATGCATGGGAAGCCCATTTGAGGCACATACAGCAATAGAGTCAGAATCTCCACATCCTATTGTCACCATTAGACAATCAGAAATCTTCCCATACCTGTGGTATTTTATAAGAACAGATAAGGAATCCAATACCTCTCTCTCTAGGTTCTTTTTAGTCATACATGACAGTAGAACTCATTTTGATATAATTATACAAGCATAGCATATATCTTACTCTAGTAGGATCCCATTCTTGTAGATTCACTGTGATGTTTTCATATATGTGCATAGGAAATGTATGTCAGATTAATTCCACTGTCTTTCCTTTTCCTATCCTTTCACCCTTCCCTTCATTCCTCATTATCTGATCTATTGAACTTCTGTTCTCCACCCCTCTCCCTTATTGTGGATTAGCTTCCACATGTCAGAGAAAACATTTAACCTTTGGCTTTTGGGGATTGGCTTATTTCACTTAGCATGATAGTCTCCAGATCCATCCATTTACTGGCAAATGTCATAAAGTCATTCTTCTTTATGGCTGAGGAATATTCCATTGTGTATATATACCATAGCCTAGCCATTGTGAATTGAGCTGCTGTAAACATTGATGTGGCTGCGTTACTGCAGTATGCTGATTTTATGAAATGCAATGAAACCTAAACCCTACCAATGTGAGGGTGAGGAGTGTCCCCAAATACCTTGGCCAGTCCACTTAATCTTGACTGTCTTAACTGTTCACCCAAGCATGGACAAGTATCTCTTAAATGTTTTAGTTAAATCATACATCCACCATTATTAATGAGAGTCCATTGCTAATCTTTATCATACCTATTAACAGATCATTAATAAGTCAGTAAAAATTCACTTACCAAAGCCTTGGATATGGGCAGATGTGCCTGGCAGAGGCATTTCATGGGAGTGGGGGAATCCCAATGAACCCAAGGAATGCCCCTCTGTGATATCTTCCTGAACACACTGTAGTATTTAAGCCAATTCCAGACATCTCAAGAGCATGAACAATCTCAAGAGCATGAACAGTTTTCTTATACCTGCTTGGTTTAATCCAGACTTGGTTTAATGGAAGTCTGAATTATCAGAAAGTTTAGTGACATAATTCAATTATCAGTGATAAATGTCATTTCCATCTTTGAAGGAACAAATGTTATTCATAATAGTTATCATTCTAAAAATTGCATTTTGTATTGAAACTATATCTCAAGGTGAAATTTTAACAGTTCTTGAAAAAAAACTACTGAAATACAGATTTCAGTAAATTGGGAAACAATTTTTCTGTTTTGGTCTTGGAGACTTAAGTCACTGATGGTAAGATATAGAGCATATATATATATATATATATATATATATATATATATATATATATATATATATATATTTGATATTGGGGATTGAACTCAGGGATACTCAACCACTGAGCCACATCCCCAGCCCTATTTTGTGTTTTATGTAGAGACAGAGTCTCACTGAGTTGCTTAGCACCTCACTGTTGCTGAGGCTGGCTTTGAACTCAAAATTCTCCAGTCTCAGCCTCCCAAAGTGCTGGGATTACAGGTGTGTGCCACTGCACCTGGCTTTAGAGCAAATATTGATATTGGTTAAATTTGATGTTATTTGGCATGTAAACATACCCTAATTCTTACCTCTTTCTAGGTCAAAAATTTTTATCCCTGGCACTAGTGACATTTTAGGCTAGAGCATTCTTTGTTGTGTGTGTGCATGTGTGTGTGTGTGTGCGCAGTGGGGTGTCCTGTGTATTATAGGATATCCAGCAGCCTCCCAGGTTTCTACCCACTTGATGCAGTAGAAGTACCCTCCCATTCAAATGGTGGCAATCAAAAATGTCTCCAGATATTACCAAATGCCCCCTTGGGTGCAAAATCATGTCCTGATGAACTCTTGTCCTGGACTGGATCCAATGGCTAACCCATGCTTTGCTAGGATGATAAATCTCAGACCCCCTCTCAGAGAAGAATATGCTTTCATTTTAATAAGTCCTCATGTGATTGGCCACATACCTGGCTCACTTTACATCTATGCACTGATGCTGTGCAACCTGGGACATGTCACTCTTTCCCGCTGCAGGAAGCTGACGAAGCCTTGTTGCACAACCTACGCCTTCAGCTCGAAGCTCAGTTTCTGCAGGATGATGTCAGTGCAGCCAAGGACAGGTACAAAAAGGTAACCAGGATCCTTCCGAATGCTTTCCCCCAGAAAACCCAGTTTGCATTTGGTCAGACAAGCCCAGGGCACTTGTGGCTGGTCACTGAGATGCTCCAATGGGCTACCTTGGGTGTGCATTTTTTTCTCCAACCGAACAGAGGATGGGTTGGTTATCGGACAGCACTTACTAAGCCAGATGTGTATAGAGGTGTAGGCCATAGTGGGTATGTTGAGGGTTGTGGGGCTGGGAACTGCTACCTATATTGTACATTATAATCAACAAAGTGATTTAGATAGATCTTTCCTGTTTCAGCTCATAAAATGCAGAAATGGAGAAAATACAAAAAAAAAATACCCACAAAAGTCTTACATTATAGATCCTAGCTCTGCCTCTGAGCTGGTTAATTGAATACATTTATTCCTGCAGTGTCTTTATCCTTCCCCACCTACACCAGCTTGTCACAGGCCTGACTTTGGGGGGTCTTGGTGTACTGGAAAATATCAAGTCTTGGGGCTGTATAATCATGGGGAGTGGCCTAACCTCTCTAGCTTGCTTCTTCATCTTTAAAATGAAAATGCCAGCCTCCCCTTCCAGAGCAGTAGTAATGGGTTAACTAGTGGAGCAGCCTTGTAGGTGCCTGACCCTGACCCTTGTGCTTATTTCTCCAGTGGGCTGTGACCTCCCTACTGCCAATATCTGCAACTCTTTGCCTGAGGACCTCTCTCCAGGCATCTGAAGGCTGCTTTGCCCCATAGGGAAGTTTAGGGGAACGTCTGTTGCCTGGGAGCAGCCTCAACTGATGGGAGGTGTATAAACAGCCCAGTTCCCTCTTACCCATGTGGGACAAGGCTTCTGATCTCCTGAGGATCCCCTGTAGCATTGAGCTCCAGGTGCTTGCAGTGGTGACTGGTTGTTGACACACACTCATCTGCTAACTCCCTTCCCCGTCTCTTCTCCATTCTACTCCTGGCATCATTGCCCAAATCAATTATTACCACTCAGATCCTTTGCTCAGGGTCTGTTTCTAGGAAAACCCAAACGAAGACAGTGTGGTATTGCAGGTACAACCTGGAGGTCGGCAAGGACTCAGCAAGCCTGCTGTTCTCCTCCTTCCTCAGTGGGTGCAAGGGTGCAGTTCTTCTTCCCTCCTCTTTTTTGGTACTGGGGATTGAACTCAGGGGTACTCGACCACTGAGCCACATCCTCAGGCTTTTTGTGTTTTATTTAGAGACAGAGTCTCACTGAGTTGCTTAGTGCCTTACTGTTGCTGAGGCTGGCTTTGAACTTGCAGTTCTCCTGTCTCAGCCTCCCAGAGTGCTGGGATTACAGGCATGCGCCACTGCGCCTGGCTTCTTCCCTCCTCTTGATATCCTTCCCACTTCCCACTGGACACCTTGCCCTGCTTCCTCCTCTTCACCTGCCTTCTTGCCTCTGCTCTAGCTGAGCAAGGTGTGGTTTCAGGTGGAGCCCAGCCTCAGCCCTCCATGGGAGCTCTGGGATGTGAGTGTGAATCACAGCGCAGGATTGATCCCACCTGGGGGCAAGAGAATTTTGTTCTGTGTTAGTCATTGGCCTGAGTTGGGATGTAGTGGAGTCCCTGTAGCTTCCGGACAAGATGACCACTGGTTGGCCAAGGCCACTCTAGAGAGGACTGTGTTATCAATCATCACTCATAGCTGAGGATGGGTGCACTGGCTGGTAGAGGGGGTCAGGCATCCCTGAGGAGAGGGTTGGCTCTGCATTCTACAGAAGGACTTACATTTCAGGTTTCTGTATGTGCCTGGGACCACATACATGCAGCATGTCATTTAGCCCTAGGCATGATTGACCCAAACCACCCCTTCCTTGAAACACTGCCTTTGTGCTGGTGTCAGAAAGGGTCCTTTGTACCCTTCTGGTCTTTTTTGTTCTCATCCCTCTATATCCAGGGCTCTGTGAAGACATAGCAAAGTGCTAGTGTAACTGAAGGGAAATGGCAAAATAAACCAAGCTTAGGCAGTGAACTCATCACTCTCTTTTCATCCCCAACTCGATTGTGGTTATGGGAGAATGTGTGAAAGTATTCATTCCTGAGCCCACCTTGGGCAAGAGGGAAAGACTTGGGCAGCTCAACTTATGATGAGAATGTTTTCCCTCTCCCAACAGAATCTTCTGGAAATTCAGACCTATATTAGCATCCTGCAGCAGATCATCCAGACTGCTCCCCAGGCATCCATCACCACCAGTGGGATGAGGGAGGTAAGAATTGGAGTCATGACATCAAGGAAAGTAAATCAAGCGTGCCTGTAATCCTAGTGGCTCAGGAGGCTGAGGCAGGAGGATTGTGAGTTCAAACTCAGCCTCACTTAGCAACTCAGTGAGACCTTGTTTCTAAATAAAATACAAAATAGGGCTGGGGATATGGCTCAGTGGTTGAGTGTACATGAGTTCAAGTCCCAGTACCAAAAAAAAAAAAAAAAAAAAAAAAAAGGAAAGAAAGAAAGTAATCAACCCTGAGGTGGGTGTGGGGTGTGGACCATGCCTAAAGCCTTTCTTCACATTCTTGTGGGACTATGGCAGAAATCCAGGGGCAAGTGTTGGGTCAGACTGTGAGGGGAGCCACAGAGTTAACAACTCACCCCCACTCCTGCGATGGGTTCACATTTGAAGTCTATTCTGTTCTTTGCTCGTGCTGTAAATGCTGATACTTAGACACCTGAAGACATAAACTGTCCCTGAACATTAAGTATTTCCTCTTGGGAATTACACTTTACACTTCTCTGTTCAAGTATTTTCTCAGATCTCTCACCTATTTTTAAAATTGAGTTGTGTCTTAGTTTGTGCTGCTGTAACAGAAAACCACAGACTGGTAATCTGTACAGAGTAGAAATTCATTTCCCGAGTTCTGGACTTGAAGTTCCAGATTAAAGCAGCAGCTTCTGATGAGGGCCATCTTGCTGCATTCTTACATGTCTGAAGGCAGAAAGGGCAAAAAGGGACACACTCATTCCTCTTGGCAGAAGAGCAGAAGAGGGAGAAGCCACTCCCACAAGCTTTTTTATAATAGCATTAATCCATTCTTGAGGCACAGCCCCCATGGCCTCAATGCCTCCCACTAGGCCCCACCTTCCAACACTGTTGCATTGGGGATTAAATTTCCAACACATGAAGTTAGGGGACACATTCATAGCAGGTTGTGAGTGTTTTTATTCACCTTATCAATTTGGTCATAAATTTCAAAGACAAAGATTCTTAGACACTTGGTGAATACTTTTCAAGATCAGGCTCTGCTAATTATTACGTGAGTCCTTGGCGTGACAATATGGGAAGAGAGAGATGGTCAAAGCCGGTTTGGAAACATGGGGGATTTGGATGTGAAATGTAATTTCCAATATAATGTTTCAATTTCCTTCCTCACTTGGGTCTCTAGCTGCTCAATGGGATATCGACATTTTTTTCCTTATGTGTTTTATGGAATTTTGTGATATATAATGTGATACATATAAACTGAAAAAGGATGCAAATTAAAATTGAAATGTCAGCTGGAGGTGAAACTCAGTGATAGTGCATGTATTTAGCATACTTGAGCTCTGGGTTTGAGCTCCTGCAAAATAAACAAATACCTAAATAATAAAGTCACCATGTCCCTTCTTCAGTCTGGTGCAAAGTTTGGTGGATTGGTGAACTGATAAAAAAAAGTTATTTCTTTTTCAAGAATGACCTAGGATAGTGGTTCTTGATCCTGGCGCCACTTGGAATTTCCTAGAAACATACTCAGGTCATGACCTAGGGCAATGGGGGCCTTCTCTCTGGAATAGCCAGAGTACAGGTAAACTGCAGAATCAGTGGGTTAGGGTTACGGGAGCTTTTTCATTTTGACTTAATGTTTTTATATCAAAGATAAAAGGTTTGCCCAAATTTGCTTTAGAAGACACTTTTAGACCCTGCCAAGTATCATCTAAGAGGCATGAAAGTTAACTTTTTTGGACTTCATGGAGATACACTCATCCAAATTGCCCATCAATTACCATTTCAGATTCTTCTCCTTAATTGATGTAGCTGAGGCTGCCCGAAGGCCCAAAATAGCTTTCCTAAAGCTTTAATTTTCTTTGTCAGAGATTCCTTTCCAGAGATCTTACTTTTATTTTTCAAACTCATTTCTCTCTTCTAATTCAAGGGTTTTTTTTCTTTTTACATGTGAACACACTTTTTAAATTGTTATCATCTGTTCCCTTCTAACAAAATCCTTCGGAATTCTAAGAACAGAGACTGATCAGACTTGTTTTGATATCATTGGATCAGCGTCATCTGGGAGATTGTGAGAAATGCAGAATGTCAGCCTGATATCTTCAGGCCACTAAGTCAAAATCTGCTTTTCAGCTAGATCTCCAGGGATTTATGTGCATGTGGAAAATGGAGAAATGCAGATTTAGAAAGCATTCCATTATTTTAAAATTTATTTTTATTTTTTAAAAATATGTTCTTTTTAGCTATACATGGCAGTAGAGTATATTTTGACATGTTATGTCATACATGGAGTATAACTTATTCTAATTAAGATTTGATTCTTGTGGTTGTACATGAGGTGGAGTTTTACTGTGGTGTATTCATATATGAACATAGGAAAGTTATGTCCGAATCATTCCACTGTCTTTCCTATTCCCATTCCCCCTCCCTTCCCTTCATTCTCCTTTGTTTAATCCACTGAACTCCATTCTTCCCTCCCCTTCCTTGTTGTGTGTTAGCATCCGCATATCAGAAAGAACATTTGACCTTTGGTTTTTGGGAATTGGCTTATTTCACTTAGCATGATAGTCTCCAGATCCGTTCATTTACTGCAGAAGTCATAGTCATTCTTTTTTATGGCTGAGTAATATTTCATTTTGTGTGTGTGTGTGTGTGTGTGTGTGTGTGTGTGTGTATCATTTTATTTATCCATTCATCTGTTGAAAGGCACCTAGGTTGGTTCCATAATTTAGCTATTGTGAATTGAGCTGCTATAAACTTTGATGTGGCTGCATCACTATAGTATGCTGATTTTAAGTCCTTTGGATATATACTGAGGAGTGGGATAGCTGGGTTGAATGGTAGTTCCATTCCAAGTTTTCTGAGGAATATCTATACTGCTTTCCAGAGTGGTTGCACCAATTATGCATCCCATTCTTTATGAATCTTGGCTTAACAATTCTGCAAACCAGTTAGAAAGTCACTTTTGGGTTTGTTTCCTTGACTCTTGTTATTGTCCTAGAAACTATGGAAGTCCTGTTTGTACTAATGAGGGCACAATTAGTATCGAATGCAGGCTGACAGGTTGATGTGTCAGTAAAGCATAATGCCAATGCCCAATAGCCAGAAGCCATGTGGGACACACTGAGGTCCTTTAAAACCAGGCTTGTTATTTGCTGCTGTGAGGAAGCTACATCCTCTGGAGACTTGAGGGGCATGTTGGTGGAAGGGGACAAGCACATGATCTGGACCTGGTAGGTGATTTGAGGGAGGAAGATATGCAGGCATGCTCTGGGTTAGGTGCTCTCAGAATGGGGATAAGTCCTCTAACAGTGTCTCCCTAATTGGATCTGGTCCAAAAGGACTAGCATGTGGCTACAGCTGTACTTGATCACAAAACAGCACACTTGGTCATTTTTGTGGTCACTCAGTGGTCTTTTGGGCTGTGCTCAGACACCATGGCAGAGCAGTCTTATTTTTGTCTCCTTCCCCCATGGTTCCAGACTGACACATTTGGATGCTGGGGTGACATCATTTATAAATAGGGAGCATCATGACTTCATCGTTAGTGTCAGACACCAGCTGACAGCTGTGGGCCACCTTCCTTCCTGTGTAATGAGTATTTTGAGGGCCTTCCATGTGAGGCATTGTGGAAGGCACCCTTTGGGTTTGAAACTCTTGGGCAGGGTGGGGAGCGTTGTAGTGATGAATAAGAATGAGCAGTGAGGAGAGACCTGGCTGGAGCTGGTGCAGTGGGTTTGCACTGTGTCTACCACCCAGTTCTGAGGCTGCTGGTCTGGAGTTTGCCAAGTGTAGCATGTTTGCAAATCTGCCATTGACTGGTTCCCTGGGGAGCACGAATCCCCCTTCTGCTCCCAGCTACACCTTTGTCTGCATCATGGAAGCAGGGCAGTGTCACCTGAGATGCAGAGAAATTAAAGAGGACAGAGACAGATGGAGAAACAGACTGAAAGACACAGGAGTGGGGGGAAGAGAGCGAGAGAAAGAGAGACCTCAATGCCCTGAGAGCCACAAGAATAAACAGATGCATCTGAGGGGCCCTCTACAGTTAGGTTTGAGTTCTGCCTTTTCATATGGTCAGGCCATGAGACAGACCCACGCCTCCTTCCGCACTATATGTCTTGCTCCAGCTTCCTGTGTGCCTGTGTGGTTGCTTTGGCCATTTCAGTCAGCATTCCATCACTGTGGCAAAATACCTGAGAAAATCAACTTACAAGGAAAAGCCTTATTTTGGCTCATGCTTTCAGGCCATGGTCACTTGGTTCTGTTGCTTCTATTGCAATATAGTACCTCATGGCCAAAGTGTGTGGTATGAGATGTCTGTTTACTTAATTGAGGCCTGGAAACAGAAAGAGGAAGGGGTCAGGGTCATCATATCCCCACCAAGGACACATCTCCAGTGACCTCATTTCCTTCTACTAGGCCCTACCTCCTAAAGCTTCCACCATCTTCCAGTAGTGCTACAGTTTGGTGACTGGGCCTTTCATACATGGGCTTTTGTGAGACAGTCCAGATCCAAACTATAGAGGCCCTTTGCAAGGCATTTATAAGAAGGGGGCTGCCTTCAACAGGTGTGCTTGAATATGGTCAGCACTTGGCATGGACTTGGTTTTCAAGTTTGCATGACTTTGAGGTGTTCTGTGTCAGAAGGAACACCCCTTGAGCAGTTGGGCTTCTGAGATGCAATCTGGATTTTTGAATAGAGAGTGGACAGGCAGGTCAGGAGAGGGGTGCACAGTTGGCAGAGTGTGGACTAGTTGGAGGAGATTTTCCTTCCAGGCCATTCCACAGAGCCTCAGTACATTGGTGCAGCGACCTCACCAGGGCTGCGCTTCCTTTTCACACTTTGGGGCCTGATGACTCCTGCCTCATGTTGTGCTACCCTTGGCAGCTCAGACCTCAGATTGACCTTCATCAGTCTGTGTTCATTATGGACACAGAACATAGTGCTGAATGAGAGTCTGCATTCCAGGTTTTCTTTTTCACAGAAGGGAAAATGGAGGCATTGAGAATCAAATGCCTTGCCAGGTCTATGCTCAGGTCTCATGATACTTAGTCTCTGTGTTTTACTTATGAAAAGTTAAAAAAGTAAAAAGGCATGAACAGTGGCCATCAGGAACCTGTCTGAGTCAGCTTGGGCTGCTGTGATAGGATTCCAAAGACTGACATTTATTTCTCATAGTTCTGGAGGCTAGAAATCCAAGATCTATCTGCTGAGGACTCTCTTCCTGGCTTACAGAGAGCCACCTTCTTGCTGGCTGCTCACATAGTGGAGAGAGATAGCACCTGATGTCTCTTCTTCTCACAGGGACACTGATCAAATCATGGGGCTCCCTCCTTAATGACCTCATCTGACCCTAATCACCTACCAAAGGTCCTATCACCTTGAGGGTTAGGACTTCCACGTATGAATTTATGGTGGTGGTGGGAACACACTCAGTCCATGACAGGGCCCCACACTCTTTTTGTCCCTTTCATCTTTGCATTTCTGCCATGTATGATTCTGAATCTGGCCTTCTTTGTGCAGGAGAAGCTCCTGACTGAACGGGAGGTAGCCGCCCTGCAGAGTCAGCTGGAGGAGGGCCAGGAGGCACTCTCCCACCTGCAGGCACAGAAGACTGAGCTGCAGGCCCAGGTATGGCTCTACACCATCATGTCTGCCACTCACTATTGGGAATTTACACCATGTGTATGACTCAGGGTCTCCCACACATTTTATTGACATGTCACATGTACGTACAGGTAATCTGGCTCTGTGAATTGTCACAAATACAACTTAACTCGGGTGCCCGGAAGAGTCTGAGCAGGTGACCAAGTGCCCTGCTTTGCTGTGGGCTGGGGGAGTTACCAGGAGAAAGGACATTCAGTGCCCAACCTGGAAGGAGTCCTGGGCCAATGGAGACAGGGTCTGTGGCGGTTCCCTTCATGCCTTTTCAAGTCACACCCTGCCCCCACCCCACCAACTTCCTCATTATCGATTCATTTTGCCCAGGTTAAACTTGTTCAGGATAAGAAGAAACAGACACATATTGGGATCTTTTTTAAACCCTATACTTCTCAAATCTATGCTTCCTGTTTTTCTTCTCCCAATAAAATTTCTCCTTTGGAGTTGGATTATGGATCTAGAAAGAGTAGATGTGTCAGTATTTGCCCCTGATTAGAATTTTGTTAGTGTGAAGCCCCCATTTCCATCCTGCCCTGCTTTGGGTGAAGCTTCCTTTGAAAACCCAATTCAGCCCTTTTTTATGGCCTGCTTTCTTGGCTCAGGGGCTTCAGGGTTCATCTGCTTGGTTCCTTCCTGTTTTCTTTCTCTTGTTCCCAAACGACTGACCACTCTGATAGGGAATGTTGGGTTAAAATACTGCACCTTCCTGTGGCTCTGTAACTACATTTCACAAATCAAAAAAAATAAATTAACATTTGACTAGACAAGTATACCTAAGGGACAAGAGAATGAAAAAATCTAAAACTGACTCTAGAAAAGCTGGAGCATTTACCTGAATATTATATTGGCCTCTATTCTGCAGTGCCTAAAAAATCAGAAAAGGTGAATGCCTCAGCTAGAGGAAGTGCATTTCATAGAAATTCTGCACCCTCCATGTTGGCTCAAGATCTCATTTTGGGACCACAGAGTTTAGATATGCTACCTCTCACCCCTGTTGCACACCACATGAAACTCTCACTGTGCAGCAGCTCTCAGGAGCCACTGGAAAGTAACTGTCCCTGGAGCTGAAGATCACAGTGGGAGAACTCAAGCAGTGGCCTTACGACTAGTCCTTCTCAGGAAACTAACCATGGCTTAGGGACCAGATGCCTCATCTTGGTGATCATGGTTTACTTTGGAAGAAGGGAGACAAGAAGGGAGAGAAAGAGAGAGAAAGAAGTTGAGTGGGGTGGGGAGAGAGTGGTACATGTGTATATGTATGGGATGTATGTGTGGTATGTGGGTGTGGTGTATTTATATGTGGGATGTGGGTGTATGTGCATATGAGGTGTGTGTGGTATATCTGTTGCTGGATGTGTATTGCATTGGATGTATATGTGTGTAAATGATATGGTGTGTAGTGTATGTGTACGAAGTGTGTGTGCTGTGCTAGGTGGATATGTGTGTACTTGTGTAGTATGTATATATGTGTGGTATGTGTATATATGGTATAATGTGTGTATGTTGTATGTGTGACATGTGTGAAAGTAGTATGTGTATGGTGTGTAGTGTGTGGTGTGTATAGGCAGTGTGTGTAGTGTGTGTATATATGTGGAGTGTGTGTGTGTAGGGTGTGTGTGTGGTGTGCTGTGCATGTCATGTGTGATTGAGGAAGTGGGTGTGGCTCAGTCCTGGTCAGGAGACCAATGTTTTCCAAACCTCAAGTCACAACTCATTGGCTGTAAAGTGAATTCAGCAGAATTTACTGCAGAAAAAAAAAGAAGAAACCAGCAACACTTGACTAAGAGTAAGACATTACAGAATGCATAGCAAGAAAAGGTAGGGTTTGTTTTATGAAAATTTTGTTTTAAATATATCTGCATATACATTTAAATATATAGATATTTGTTCAAATACACACACACACGCACATTCATGTTATGCACATGGTGACAGTGAGAACTGTGTCATTTCCTGTGGCTGTGGTGACAGAGCTGAAAACCACTGCCTTAGATACTGAGGAGGATGAGAGAGCATCACCTGCTATGAAAAATTCTAGTTGCAGGGCAAAAAGTGTGTTTGCTATCTATGTACATGTACGTATTTGTTGAATATAAAAATAAGAAATCTTGTAGAGGTTAACCTGGTTTCTGAGAACATGAAGTACAACAGTCTGGTTGGCGCCTTTTTCCCACCATCTGTTGCTGCGGATTTATTAATTTATTCTGGTGTTTGTCTCTTTAAAGCAAGGTCTGGACCTTCTCTGCTGTTCTCCTCCAACTTTTGGTAGTCAGTCTGGTGATGCCTGTGAATGCCTTCTCAGAAACATGTTGTTAAAGGCATGCAATAGAGTAATTAAAAGCAGACTAATTGTATTGAAACACTTATCAAAATATCAGATAATTTATATATAATAATATACATATGCTCCTTGACTTACAGTGAGTTTGCAACTTGACACTCCCTTCGGAAGCTGATGTAAGTTGCAAGTGCATCTAATACAGCTAACCCACCGCATGTCCTACCTTGGTTACACAGCACTGTAGAGCATCAGTTGTTTCTTCTCATGATGGTGGCACTGCCCAGCATTGCAGGAGGGCCATACTGCATATCCCTAGCCAAGGAAGAGAGAAAGTGCAAGATAAAAAGTATGGTTTCCATGGAATGCATGTTGCTTTCATACCATGGTAAAGTGGAAACCTCACAAGTTGAACCATTGAAAGTCTGGAATCATCTCCATGTGCTTATATAGTCATCCTTCAGGATGCATGGGGTTTTGGTTCCAGGATTCCCAGCAGATACCAAAATCCATGCATGCTCAAGTCCCTGATATAAAATGGCATATTATTTGTGTGTATAACCTAGGCACATCTGCCCATATACTTTAAATCATCTCTAGATTTCTTACAATTCCTAACACAATGTAAATGCTATCTAAATAATTGATATACAGTAATGTTTAGGGCATAATGACAAGAGATTATTTGATGTAATTTAAAAATATATTTGTTCCCCAGTTGATTGAATCTGTGAGTGAGGATCCCATAGACATGTAGGGCTGACTGTGTTCAATAACAAAATCCAGCTATGAGTCTAATGAAACTCAAGTTTGCTGTCTTAAGGGATAACCACAAATAAGGAACTTAAAACAGCACCCATTTATTTTCTCAGAGTCCTAAGGTTAGACATCTGGGAAGGTTCAGTTGGTTTCTCTGCTTTGGGTCTCACTAGGCTGAAATAAAGGTGTGGGCTTGCCTAGATGCTTGTCTGGAGGCTCTTAGGGGAGCATTTGCTTCATTCTTGTTCAAGTTGTTGGCAGAATTTAATTCTGTGCACTGTAGGATCAAGGACCCTGTTTGCTGGTTGTTGGCCAGGAGCAGGCCTAGGGGCTGCCTGCATTCCTTGACCCAACACTCCTCCATCTTCAAAGCTAGCAGCAGTGCGTTGAATAACCTTCATGCATCTAATTCCTCTGATGTCTGCTTTTGCATTTCTATGACTTCTGCTTATGAGGGCTCATGTGATTAGGATGAATTTAGAAGTGACTTCCTTTTTAAAAAGTTTCATTGATTAAGAACCTTAACTATATCTGCAAAGTCCTCTATGCCATGTAATGTATTTATGGGCATAACACCAAGGGGCAAAGGTCACAGGGAGCAAGAATTTGCTTAGTTAGCTCTAATTAAAACCCTAACATGACTGGACCCACCCAGGAGTTTCTGACTCAGTAGATCTGGGTTGGACCTTGAGAGTATGCATTTCCAAGTTTCCAGATGCTGCTGCTAGTCCAGGAACCACACTCAGAACCACAGGTATGGGGCAAGTCTTGGGTAGGGTCAGAGTGATCCTGATCCTGAGGAGGATGAGGATCACATTGAATGAGGTCACAGTGACTCCTGATCCCCCTGAGTCCCAGACTTGTGTCCTGTACGGCCTCATTCAAAATGTTCATGGTTAGATTTTTGCTAGTCAAAGATTTTCAGGCTTCCAAATGGATAGCTAAACTGAAAGCTCCAAGGGAGATTTGTATGTCTGGGGAGGTAGAAGTTCTGGCAGGTCTGTGGCAGCTGTTTCTACCTCTGGTGAAGGCCTCTGATGATTTCAGAATCTTCCATGGCCAGAGTCTTCAGGGTGAGGTCCAGCATTATTAGTGTCACCTGGGAACTTGTCAGAAGTGCACAAAAACCAACTGGTGCATCCCAAACCAACTGAATCAGTAACTCAGATGGAGCCCTGCAAAGCCCAGGTGATTCCACAGGTTCACGTTTGAGAGCCCCAGAGCCCCAGAGTGGAAGGAACAGAGCCTGATACTGGAGCTGGGGGCCTTCCTTCAAGTAAGCTGAACATAGATGTAATAAGATCCCTGAATATGAAACTTCTTACAGGTGGAGAAGGGACAGGCACATCTGGCTTCCTAAATTGCATTGACTGAGTTTCTGTGACAGGGAAGTGAAAAAAATCACATTAATTGCAAAATGGGAACCTCTCAGGTCTCATTTTTCACTGAAGTCAGTTAGCACCATCTAGTGGTAATTCTTGGTAAGTCTGTGTAATTTGTGAAGGATACTGATTTTTTTTTTTTTTTTTTTTTTTTACAAAGACCTTGTACCCAAAGGTGCCTGTGATCCTAAGAGGCAGGAGTTCCCTGTTCCAGATGGGGCTCCTGCACAGGCTCCTGCATGTACTGCTGCCCTGTGCTGCTCACAGCTCAGTGGATAGATGGATATAAACCAGACTATTTAAAGGTCCAAGCAGAAACACAGCAGTTCCTGTAAAGATGGTGGAATAAGATGGACCTCATAGCCCTAGCTTCATGTATGACTGCATATATGATGTGATTCTACATGTACAACCAGAGAAGTGAAGAGTTGTGCTCCATCTGTGTACAATGAATCAAAATGCATTCTGCTATCATGTATACCTAAGTAGAATTAAAAAAAAAAAAGACCAAAATTACAAGAAAAAAAATATGTTCAGGTTGCCACATGGCCCACACCCTCCAGGGTCCTCTTGGCCCTCATCAGAAGCAAAACCAGCTTTAAGTGAATGAGACTCTTATTGTTTTTTGAATATCCTTCCTTTTGATGATGATTTAAACTACTGAGCTGTAAAAACCACAGTGGTGTGGGCAGAATCCAGTTTTATAAACCCAGTCATCAGTTCACTGGACAGGCAGAAACACACGGAGTCTCAGGGGCCTGCTGAAGGTTAGAAGGTGCCTTACAGTAGTGGCATGGAGCCTCTTTCCTGGAGCAGGAGATCCTCCCACTCTACCCAAGGACATCCAGCTTTTAATACACCTCTTTCTTCCAACAAACAACAAGCAAGCACACATACAAACACATTCACAGACAAAAAAAGCCCATCATCCACTTACCACTACCACAAACAACAAACCATCAAATCATGAGATCTAAGAAAGGGTCATGCTTGTCTTCTAGGGTAGAAAGATGATAGATAACTTTCTTAGCCTGTTTTCCCATTTTGACAACCCTTTGTTATTTTATGTACAGTTCAAAAGTTTACTAAGTGAAAACACTCAAGGAGGGGTGTGTGTGTGTGTATAGGTCACATCGAGTGCCCTCTATCTTTGGTGAGAATAAACAGTGTGATTATTGATAGGTGGCAATGCAGAATTCTCCAGAGCCCTGGAGTGTGTGCATGAATGTGTGTGTGTGTGTGTGTGTGTGTGTGTGTGTGTGTGTGCCTGCTCACTGCTCACCTGCAGCTGGGAGGAGCCTGGGGCAGGGGTGATCCACGGTTTCAGGAAGTTTCTAAGACTCTGAACAGGTAGGTTTGAATCCTCTTGTTGTATTTATGGGTAAGTCACTTCACCTGTATGTAACTTTCATTGCTTAAGGTGGTGTCTGCCACATTTCTCCAATGGCAAGGTTTTTTGTTTTTTTTTTTCCTAAAAGAGCAAGCTAGGTAAATTGAGAACAGGTGTGCAGCAGGAACCAGGAACCAGGATGTGGGCAGCTGCTTACTCTATTTGTCTCCCTCCCCTCCTCTTCCTTCCCTTGCCACAGGCTCCCTCATCTGTTTACGTTAGCCCTGTGGCTTCATTACTCTGTCTTTCTGAAGAATTGCCTTTCTCAGCTTCATGCACATTATGAAAGATCACCATTCTAGAATGGCGGCCTTAGACCACAGTTTGTGTGTCCCAATGAGTCT
Source organism: Xerus rutilus (assembly GCA_028644305.1). Taxonomy (NCBI): domain Eukaryota; kingdom Metazoa; phylum Chordata; class Mammalia; order Rodentia; family Sciuridae; genus Xerus; species Xerus rutilus. The sequence goes on from CM053401.1 coordinate 141,148,147, forward strand.
GGAACCTGCCACCATGAATCTAGAACCTTGCTGCTACCTCTGAAGTTCCTTTCCAAATTCCCAGAAGATAAAGCATGTGATGGGCCAGCCTGAGCTGAATCCACTCATGGTTCCAACCTCTGGATGGGAGGATAGGGTTGCATTGTTGTTGGACCCTCTTTGTGGATGGATGGATGGATGGCACAGGTATTAAACTTGGAAACAAGTGCTTTTATGGTTCTTTAGCATTGTCAGAGGCTCTTAAAAGGAATATAAAACTCTCTCTTCCTATTTTTCTACCTTAATTTTTACTTACTGGGCATTGATACATAAATTATCTTCCTTAACATTATTGTTTTTCTTTCTTCTTTTTTTTTGCAATGCAGGATGTCTATCTGAGGGCCTCATGTATATATACAAGCATGCATGTTCATGCATGTGTGCATGTGTGCACACACACACCCATTTTAGCCAGCAAAAGATAAATGAAACACTCCTGATTAAAACTCAGGAGAAAATTAAAGCATTCTCTTGGCTGAATGAGAACAAGGAAAATTTTTCCTTCTTAATTATTTCAGTAAAAGTAGCATCTTATCTATTGTTTTCTTTCTACTTCAGTTTTGGCTACCAGATTTAGGCTAAGTCATTAAGGCATGAAGAACATATTTTATCTGATACAGATTAATTTGTGAGCAGTGGTTTCTTTTTAGTTTCTGATTTGTCATCTTCACTCTGCCACTGGGACAAGTTCCCTTATGGGCTAACCCTAGAGGGGGCTTATGTTCATACCAGGAGATAGGGGCTCAGTTTCATTTTTGTTTTTGATATCGGGGATCGATCTCAGAGGTACTTGACCACTGAGCCACATCCCCAGCTCTATTTTTTTTTTTTTAATTTAGAGTCAAGGTCTAACTGGGTTGCTTAGCATCTTGCTGTTGCTGAGACTGGCTTTGAACTCGCGATTCTCCTATCTGAATCTCCCAAAGTGCTGGGATTACAGGCATGCACTACCGTGCCTGGCCAGGAGCTCAGTTTTTAAATTCTTCTTTGGCTGAAGAGATTCCAAATGAGTCATTGCTAATCTCTAACTAACAGAGAAACAAACGAAACAAATGGAACTTGGTACACAGAGATCAGGTTCTCCTGGTGAAGTCTGCATCTTGGGGAGAGGGTGGGATGGATTTCCTGGCAGTGTGTATTTGCCCACAGACAACGACCCTGGAACAAGCTATTAAAAATGCCCACGAGTGTTATGATGACGAGATTCAGCTTTACAACGAGCAGATCGAAAGCCTGAGGAAGGAGATCGAAGAGGCTGAGCGGACACTGGAGAAGTCTTCCTATGACTGCCGGCAGCTGGCCGTGGCCCAGCAAACTCTGAGGAATGAGCTGGACCGGTATCATCGGATCATTGAGATCGAAGGCAACAGGTGTGGGCTTGCTTCTGTGCACTGGTCTCCTTATCCTGGTCACTTACTCATTATACCAGTCCTTATTGAGGCCCTACTATGTGCCAGGCACAGGTCTAGGCAGTGGGGATGTGGCAGGAAATGAAACACAAAAAGCCCCCAACAGCTGTAATACTAGTGGCTGAGACCGAAGAGGAGCAAATTTGTAACAGGGGGTTGTAACCTATGACAAGTGGTATGGAGGAGATTTTGGGAGAGAGGGGAGTGACCACAAAGTGATGCTTGAAATTGTAAGTAGGGTGTTCAGAAAAGGCTGCTCTGTGCCCACAGGGCTCCAGGGATATAAGCAGTTTAGCAGGTGGGATGATCAGGAGTGTGGAGTGAGATGCTGCGGGCGGGGTCCCTAGCACGTTGTATGGCCCTTGATGGGTGCTCAGAGGCATTACTGCAGTTGGCATGGTCATCACCATCTGGGTGCATCAGTAATGTGGTTGTCAATGTGCCTTCTGGTTTCCTTTGAAACAGAACTTTGACTTGAACTCCACTTACTTTAAGACTGCTGGGAAATTCTCTTTCTCCCCCCACCCCATGTCCCCTCACACCTGCACCTATGGCCATGTTGACACCCACATCCATTGGTTTCCTTCATAGAACAGGATGAGCATTGAGTTGTGATTTTTCAATTTGATCCTCCTTATTTCCTGAGTTTAGATTGAATTAAAAGATAAGACTTGTCCCACCCCAAGTGCCCCACAGTGGCCAGTGCTTCCCTTTATTCTGGGTGCTCTTTCTTGGCTGATGTCTTTCCTGCTTAGCAGGAAAAGCAAAATTTTCTTTTCCTCTCTAGTTATTATAGTCAATGTGCTTTGTATAATTCCTTATTATATTTATACTACAGTGAATGCTTTATGAGTGTATTTATGAAAATAAATCTTGAACTGCATTTAAATACCCTTGTGAAGATTTTTTTTTAAAAAATTTGGGGGCAGGGCATGACCAAAAGTTAACTGGATACCCCTTTGGTTGGTTTGTTTATAATTTTGAATTTTGATACAGTTCCAAATTTGATAGGAGTGTTACAAGAATAATTCCTAAAAATACTTTTAACATTTTCTCCCTCTGTTTATATGTGACATGCATTATTTTTTAAAAAAACAAGTTGGGGATGTTATACCATGTTTGCCCTAAACACTTCAGCCTGGGTTGGCCACTCTTCAATAAAAAAAAGAACAACAACACAAAACCTCTAACCCAACAGAGAAGTGGCATTTTATATTATCAGTAATCACTGTACAATTTTTCCATAGCTATGTGTCATGGGTTATGACTTGCACTCAAAGAAATGAGTTATGTCCTTATCTAGTGTAAAAAATGTCTGTGGTTATCAGTTTATAATTGTATATAATTCATAAGCACTTGATCTACAGAAAGCTTTTCTCAGTTTTGCTCAAAATTATAGCAATTGCTTTTACCCGTCCACACTCCTTGTGTGTTTTGCTTGATGAATTAAAGGTTGCGCCACATTCTCTCTCTGGTTCTTTCTACCAGGCTGAGCTCTGCGTTCATTGAGACTCCCATCACCCTGTTTGCCCCCAGCCATGGGTCTTCTCTTAGCCTTGGATCCGGCGGGAAAGGTAACACTCCCCAACCCTGGTTTCCACTTTTTTCTGTCTTGGCAAAAACAGGAAAAATGTCCAAGTGGCTTTCCTCCTGATCTTCACATTCATGCTCCCTTCCTATCTATCTAGAATTTAAATGCTTTTATGTGAAGGAGGTCTTCTTCCCTCCCTTTCTGATATGCTTCCTTGGGTGCTAAGTAACTGAGCCAAAAAGTTTATAAAGAAAAAGCTGACTGTGGTGATAGCCCACCTTGAGAATGTCATCCCTGAACACCAGGCATTTAATTGGGGGAAGAAATACAATTTAGTATTTCTATTTTAGTATTTAGAATATTTTAGTATTTAGAAATTCACTTCTTGCTTTTTCACTATGATAAGAAGTGACTATTGAATGAATTATATTTTTTTCTATGAATTAAATGAACTTAATCTTTGCAAAGGTGTTTAATCCAGAGTTTGGTTGCAGAATAGATGCTCAATTATTGTTCATTTTCTCTTCCCTTCAAAACTGAGCAGAAGCTGGATGTGGGGGCACACACCTGTAGTTTCAGCTACTCAGGAGGCTGACCCAGGAAGCGGTCTTGAACTCAGGCATTTGAAGCCAGTCCTGGCAACATAGAGAGAGCCCCTATCACAAACAAACAACAAAACAAAACAAAAAAAGAAAACAATTGAGCAGAAACAGCTTGGTTGGCAAATATGGCTTCTGCCTTCCACATTTGGTGTTTGTTTGTTTATTTATTTATTTTGGTACTGGGGATTGAACCTGGGGGTGCTTAACCACTGAGCCACATCTTCAGCCCTTTTTAATATTTTATTTAGAGACAGGGTCTCACTGAGTTGCTTAGAGCCTTGCTAAGTTGATGAGGCTGGCTTTGAACTTGCAATGCTCTTGGCTCCCAAGCCTTTGGGATATAGGTATGTACCACTGTGCCCAGTCTATGTTTGGTCTTATTGGAGTGCTTTCCACACCTGTGAGGCATCAGCTCACATCGGAATCTCCCCATTTTGAATGAGCACAACATTTTGGAAGAGAAGAGAAGGTGATAATGTTGATGCTTATACTTTTAGGGCTTTTATTTTTTATTATAAATTTATAATTATATAAATTTATATGATACAAGGTGATGTTATGATTTGTGAATGCAAGGTGGAATAATTAAATCAAGTTGGTTAACATATTCATCAACTTGAATATGTAACATTTTTTGAGGTGAGAACATTTGAAATGTACAATATTCTTCAATTATATTCACCAGATCATGCAATAGGACTAAAAAACCAAAAAGGCTCCCCAAACATATTCCTCTTGTTTAACTGAAATTTTGTACTCTTTGATTATCATTTCCCTATTCCTCTCACTACCAGCCCTTAGGAACCACCATCTGCTCTCTGCTTCTGTGAGTTCAGTTGTCTTAGATCTCACATATATCTGAGAACATATGATATCTATCTTTCTGTGCCTCGTCTATTTCACTTAGCCTAATATTCTGCAATTCCATCCATGTTGTCTCACCCGACAGAATTTCCTTCTTTTAAAAGGTTGAATAGTATTCCTTTGTGCGCTTTTACCACATTTTCCTAACTTATTCGTTCATCTGTTGAAGGCCCCGTAGGTTGATTCTGTGTCTTGGCTATTAGGAATAATGCTGCAATAGACATGAGAGTGCCAATGTCTCTTCAGCACCCTGATTTTAAATATTTTGGTAAATATCTTCAAGTGGGATTGCTGGATCTTGTACAGCATTTAAATCCATGTTTCTCAGGCAGCTCAGGGGTTTTTGCAGTTGGGGTTCCAGAGTCAGAGCATGTTGGAAATACAGTAGTCCTGCTGGCAGACAACCAGGGTCAGCTCCAGGATCCCATGACCCCCTCACAGAGCCCACACTCAGAAGAGTCCAGCATGGCTTGGTGCTTTGCCATCCTTGTTCTAAAATTGGTAATAATTTTGAACAAGTACTCTGCATTATTCTTTTGCATGAGGCCTTGGAATTCTGTAGCTGGTCCTATAAGCATCTTTCCTCTCAGACCAGATCTCTTTTGACATCTCTGCCTGCATCCTGTTCTCCTTTATGGCTTCAGGACTTGTGGCTGCCATCTTTACTTACCTGGCTTTCCTCATTGAGGGTCAGCGCATGCTAGGTGCTGGTGCTATGTTCTTCTTAGACCTGGGATTACCGGTGGGAGGGAATGGAAAATATGCTTGGGATGAAAAAGTTATGAAATCACTATGAGTGGAGCTAGAAAGCCTTGGAGATTTCGCAGGGTAAGATTTCTGTTTTCTTCAATGTCTCATTTTTCCTTTCAGCTAGGGTGAAGAAATGTGGGTAGGTCTTGAGAACACACAATTCCTGTTGTTTCTGTATCTAATAGCATTACTTCCTCTTTTGGCCTAGGAGGAAGGAATGCTGACTAAAGGGTGGTCATATTTATATAGGTGTTGGGGATAAATGTGGAGATATGCTGTGGATGGATTCCATTTCCAAGCCTGAAGCCATCTGACCACATCAGAGGCCTAGGCAGTTCTGCTATGTCTCCCTAATACTGTTGAGAGAAGGACTTTGTGGAATGGGCTCCCAATGGGTAGTCTGTGGACCTGACTTCCCAGTGTAAGCTTGGCAGGAGTCTGGAGATGGGACAGGAATGTTGTTCCCTCTGAGTTCAATGGAATCATGGAGGTAGAGTCATGTGTCTCTGTGAGCTGTTCCAATGCACTGGTGAACTATGAGCTTCAGAAAAAGTAGCACTTTCCCTTCCCTTTGGGGAACCACTGAGGGATCAAGTTGACTTGTCCACAAAAGTTACAAAGCTTGGCAGAGCTAGAACCTCAACATGGAATGTGGAACAACAGATCCCCATTGTTTTTGACCCATATGTAGTAAATCCCATCCTAGCATTAGATGTTTGTCTCTAGTTCAGTTAGTATATTTTTCTTTTCTTTTTTGGTGTGTGTGGGGAGTACTGGGTATTGAACTTAGGGGCAGTCCACCCACATCCCCAGCCCTGTTTTGTATTTTATTTATAGACAGGGTCCCACTGAGTTGCTTAAGGCCTCTCTTTTGCTGAGGCTGGCTTTGAACTCATGATCCTTCCGCCTCAGCCTCCCGAGCCACTGAAATTACAGGCATGTGCCACCATGCCCAGCTTCAGTTCGTATATTTTTCAACAAATACATTTTCATTCCCTTTCATTGACAATTATACTTGACTTGTTGTGTTTTTGTTTTTTGTTTTTAACTTTTAGATCTTACTAGGGCTCTGCAGGATATAACAGCAGCAAAACCAAGACAAAAAGGCCTCCTCAAGAACATTCCAAGGAGAAAGGAGATTATAGCTCAAGATAAAGCAGATGAAACTCTGGAAGATGCACCATTAAAAGGTGTGGAAGATACAAAACCAGTGCAGGTGGTATTTAAAGAGGAAGATGAATCTAAGTTTGAATTAGGGAGTGGAGAAGCAAGTCCCCTAACACAAGAAGGGGATCCAGAGGATGTGCCAGATGGCGGACAGATAAGCAAAGCCTTTGGAAAACTATGCAAGATGGTCAAGGAGAAAGTGAGAGGCACCAAAGAGCCTGCACCTGAGCCCCCTGCTGACCTCTACACGGAAGGGCAGCACGTGCTGGTCACAGGGGATGCTAATTATGTAGACCCTGGGTTCTGTTCCTCCTCCATCCCAGCCAAAGGTGAAGTAGTGATTTCCGCCGAAGAAGACTCTTCACGTCGGGACAGCCATGAGGAGCCCGCTCCTACTCCTGAGCAGCCCACACCACCTTTGGAGAATGGACAGGAGGGTCCTGAGGGGAAAGAAGATGAACACCCAAACAGCGAGCAGGCTACAGACAAGGGGAGTGGGACGAATTCCCAAGATGTGAAAGGCCCCGGGGAGAAAGATGAGGGCCAGAAGGAAGAGGAGAAGTCCAAGAAACCCTGCCCTGGGAAAGAGAAACCATCTACACACCAATCTCAAAGGCTTGGAGCCAATGAAGGTGGAGTAGAGGGTCCTGGGAGTAAGAGCAGCAGCCTGATGGAAAAAAGCCCTCCTAGGGCATTGACTTTCAAGAAGGTGGAAGTGGTGGAGTCCATTGAGAAGATTTCAACAGAAAGCATTCAGACATATGAAGAAACAGCTGTAATTGTGGAGACCGTGATTGGGAAAACAAAGGCAAACAAGAAATTGGGAGAGAAGGGCTCCTAAAATGCCCAGGCTCAATGGGAGAAAATGTTCTTGGGGCCACCGTAGGGAAAATGATTTGATATTTTAGGACAGATGATAAAAGAGTGAGGGTTCCTGTTTGAATTAGATCATGGTGGACCCATCTGGCACTGTCAGTGGACCTTTATTAAAATGTTTTCTTTGCTTGCACCACACCCCTGGTCTAGTTCATTGGGTCTTGGGAAGGTGGGTGGATCAGCCACACTCAGGACAAGAATGCTCTGCTTAAATGGACACCAACTCATCCTCATTCAGGAGACAGACATGCTCTTCATCATGGTTCATTTACAGACTCATTAAAATCTCAGGTAGTGTCAGGATTTCATGCAGAAAGATGCTCATTGATGATAAAGGCTCATTTCATGCTGTTCTAAGCCCAGGCACATGCTCAGTGGATGAGTGTTGTGTTAGAGATATCCTAAATGAAAGTGCCTGTCTTAGTTTGGGTTCCCCAGAAGATGACCCTGAAGCAAATATTTCTTAATGTAAAAGGTTTCTTTGGAATATGGTCCTAGAAAGTGCCCTTTGGGGAGTGGAGAGGGAGACAGGAAGGAAAAGCAAGCAGTAGGAGGTTTTGCCAAATCATTCTACACCGAGGGCCAGCAGAACTGAATCCCACTGAGCAATTCCAGGAGACAGAGGAGAGTACATGCCTCAGAGTTACTCAGTGCATGGGGCAAGGGAGCTAGGGTATTGATCCACTCGCTCCCATCATTAGTGAGTAGTGTGTTCTCAGGGTGTTAATTCTGGGTGCCAAGAAAGCCCTCAGGCAAAGAAGTATAGGTGGCAGCCTTTGGAAGTCAGGCAGGGAAATACATCGTAATAGTAAGATTGAGTGGATATAGGCAGGGCATCAATGCCTACTGCCATAGTATTAGGCACCATGTGTACTTTGTATGATATGCTTAAAATTTTCTCATCCAGAGATTGCAATCCTAGGTGGAGTTCTAGAAAGCAAGCTTGAATGTCACTGCATAAATTCCTGATTTAGCAGTTGGTGAATTAGTCTAATAAATATTCATGGAGCATATATTATGTGCCAGAAAGTTGTTAAGGGGAGATTTTCCCATTTTGTTAATGGTTTTAGTTAGTCACCTGTCCCTATCCCATGTGAGGGTGTGGGCACTTTTGTGTATACACACTAATATGCATACAAGTACTTACTGTGACACATTCTTAGAAAATTATAGCAAATCAGGATCTTTAAAAGGAATTATTTTTATTTTTGGTGATGGCAATTGAATCCAAGGCCTTGCGCATGTATCATGCACTCTACTGCTGAGCTACACCCCTAGCCTAAATAAATTTTTATTTGCCCTAGGCATTTAGTTTTCTTTTTTTATTCTTGTTAAAGTTTTCTTTTTTTCCCAGAGAAATTTTCATTGGTGCATTGTATACATAATAGAGGAATTCATTGTTACATATTCATACATGTACATAATATAACAATAGACATCTATTTTTCTATTAACAGTCACAAATAAATTTTAATTTATATCAGTTTTAAAAATTACTCCTTCTTCATATAGATGATCCAAAATATACTATGGACACTAAGTGTGCTTAAGTGGATTATCATATTGGCTTAAATGAGAGTCACAAATGACATTCTATCATTTCTGTTATGAATGACAGAATACTAATTGGAGTCACCTTAAAGGTTTAAACAATCTTGTTCTGAGTTCACTTAGGTTTTTTATTTCAAGAAAGAAACATGTTTTTGCTGTTTTTAATAAAAAATAAATGGAAAATCCACTCCATTTCACAGTTTGCAATATTAATACTTTGTCTAAGGCCATATCACCCTGAATATGCTTGATGTCATCTGAAATATTTATAATTTAAAAACTTAAGAAAGAATTATGGGAACCATTAGCTGAATCCCAGGAGGTACGGTAGGGAGTTGGGCCAGTGTGTCTATTACATTCAACATGAATAGCCATTGCAAACCCTGTTTTCCTCATTAAGTTGTTTTATTTTGCGAATTATATATCCAGTTAATATTCTTGTTTAAAAAGGCAGGGAGTATCATTTTGGAATGAAAGGTCATTTTTATAATATATTCAATCAATCAAGAAAAATGGATGGGGAGTTTGTTCTATGTCAGCACAGTTCTGGGTATCAGAGAGACAGCGAAGAACAGTTCCACATGATCCTACAAACACAAAGTCCTGACATTCTGGTTGGGGAAGAAGAAAATGCACAAGTAAACAGATAACTAAGTAAGAAAACCAGATAGAGTTAATACTATGAAGGAAATCAAATACCGTGACATGCTGGAGTGAGTAGAGATCTACTTGGGATTGAATGATTAAGGGAAAATCCTGTGGAGTTGGTGTCTTGTGATCTGAATGACAAAACAGGACATCTTGTATAGACTGAGGGAAGAACATTCCAAGCAGAAAGAACTGCAAGTGCAAAATCCCTGGGGCATGAATGGACATGGCCTGTTCAAGCAGGAGAAATAAATAGGGCCGGAGTGGGAAGGAGGTGAAATGGAGGTGGGAGGCAGGGACCAGGTGAGCCTCATTTTCTGGCAGAATCACCTGAGCGTGAAATAAGGGTCCATGGTGTGAAAGGCAGGACTGATTGCAATAGATACTTTGGGGCATAGCTGGGTTCTTGGTCTCAGTCCGCCCTCCCTTGGGTCCCAGGGATTAGCCCCACTTGTTTATTTTCTTGGTGGCTATTCTACATTGCCTCTGCTTGGTTCCATTCCCCTCTGGGAAACTGCAGAATAGCATTTCCTGGTATTTACTCTTTCTGAGGTCCCTGAAAATAAGCACAAAACCATTCATTTTTTATGAAAAGTGTTGTAAACTTGGTGGCTCAGAGTAGGCCTCCCGATAGCATGGGTGACAGGTTTGCTTTTCCCAGAAGCAGCCTCAGATGTCAGATGTTCCCCAAGCTGCCTCCTCCCTGAAGAAACTGCATTGGAGTTTCCTACTCTATTCATTTTCTAAAATGTTCCAGTTACTGCTGCTGAATCAAGACCTGACCGTGATGCCCTGCTGTTCTGGTTCATGCTACACTCAAACACATGTGACTTTCTGCCTGAGGTTTTCCTGTGGCCCTAGAAGTTGCTTGGTCCCCACACTAGGCAGGTTGGGAGTCCTGGGGAGTTCTTGCTTCTGGGAGCAGTCCTCACTCAACCAGGGCTGGACAGAACCTCGTGGATAAATGCCCCAGCTCTCTTTCTCTCTATTGGGGTAATGGAAACATATCCAGCACAGTCTCTTGGAGGTCCTCAGGAGGTTTGAGCCCCAAATGTCCACAAAAACAACCACTTATCAACGTGTCCCGTATTGGTCTCCTTGCTCTCTTGTTTCACTTTTTGGCTCCCCTGCACACAGATGCTTTCTTTCAATTAAACCTGCCCTTGACTCCTTGTCTTGGGGTTGGCTTCTTGAAAAATCCATCTAAGACAGCTGATTGGCATATGCTGCCCTTCCCTGCCCAGCAATACTGACCATTCTTTGGGCAACAGCTCTGATTTTATATAAAGCTGCTCATCCTCCAATAAATACAACGCTGATCAGACTCTCAGTCACAATTTCTTGCCTTCCGCTGGTCTTAGGCTGGGCAAGTAACCCCAAAACTAAACCAATCAGATGCCCATCTCCTTGAAATTTGAAATCTGAGTCCAATAGTACCAAGGCTGAAAATGTCCGTGCTTGCCCTCTGATGGGGGTGCTCTGATGAGTCACTCGCATGTTCTTGCTGTGTATTTAGACTTGCTCCAATCGCTGCCCTTTTTGGAGATGTTTATGGCCAGTTCTTCAGGATTCCCTTCAGTTATGAGTGCTTTTCCACATGCTATTGACATATTGCCTTATGTTTCATTAGAGTTAATTTCTTTTTGCTTGCAACCCAAAAGTTTCCAAAGATAACTACTAACTGTTGAGGTGTGGTATCAACAGAGAACTTAAGCAGGTTGGAGTTTTGTTGGATTGCCCCCCAAACAGACTCTAAGTGAGGTCTGAGTGCAGATGGTTTGCTAGAATCCTGGTTGTAGGAAGCTCAGTGTGCGGGTTGGTAAGCTCCTCTCTGTTGCCCCAAACTTGCCCTTCTCTCTCCTCTGCCATTCTGGAGCAAGGACTCTGCACCCTTGTTCTGGCTTTGCCAGTGGTTTTCTGTGAGGTTCTGTTAGAGGGGAGCAGGAAAGAGTTAAAGGCCACAAGAGGGAAAAGGACCTGTTCCCTTGCTGTTTGCTTTCTGTTTCTGTCCACATCTGAATATCCCCCCACCCTGAATTCATATTTTGCAATCTCCACTCTGAGGTAATGCATTAGGAGGTGGAGATTTTGAAGGGTGGTTAGGTCAAGGGGTGGAGCTCTCATGAATAGGATTATTGGTCTTATAAAAGGGGCTCCGGAGATGTGCTTCCACTATGTGAGATTAGAATGAGAAGGTGCCATCTGTGAACCAGAGTGGGTCCTTGCCAGACACCAAATCTGCCATTACCTTCATCTTGGACTTTCCAGACTCCGGAACTGTGAAAAATCAATTTCATAGCCACTTGGTCAAGTGGTATTAAGTCCCAAAAGCCTGATCAGATTGACTGCTTCCTCATCCTGCTCCTTCCTGGGCAGCAGCCCAGTCCAGGCTTTAGTTTTTCCAGCATCTGTAGAACTAGCCTCCTGACAATGGCCTCAGGGATATCTGCACTAGTTTGTTGATCCCCCTCCTGGGAGGTTTAGATCTCTGCTCTCTGGGCCTCCTTTCCAGGCTTCCAAGTGGTGTGCCCTTAGGGTGGAAGCTAGCTGCATCCTGAAGTTGTGCTGACCAGGAGGAACCCACTAGTACCCACTGCAGCCAGCTAGGCTTCTTACACACTCAGAGTTGGAGAACAAATTGAGATCACTTCAGTCCCAAGACCTCTAAGCATTGCTTTTACCAGGTCCAACTGGAACAAGATTTCCAGCTTTTCTGAGGGAAACCTCAGAGGAAATCAGCTGCTAGGTGGTTTCCAGACCCTTGTCCCCAGCTCAGATGACTAATTGACACATCAGGACCAATATGGACTTCCAGCAGAGTTTTGTTTGGCTTTACCCTACCCAGGCATAGCTCACCATCTTTTAGGTTCTAATATATGTGCTTATCTCCTGGTGCTGCAGGGAAGATAGGCTGGAGCACCCCCTAGAAGGGCTAGGTGACCTAGGGATCCCCTTATGGGCTGGGATCATGCTGCCTGCTCTTTCACTGCACCAGGCAGCTTTTGTGCAGGCCTCTAGCTCCCATGTATCTGAGAATCCTTGGTCCATGTGATATTTACTCTTTTGACTTTTGAATTAACTAGGTAACCATTCTTGATACTCAGTTTATGGTACGTGATTATTAAATTTTGTTAAAATCAACGTTGTGGGTTCTGCCTCATGATTTGTAAAGAAGTGGAGATGAGACAGGAAGGGTTGTGTCACAGGATGCATCAATGAGCAGGTCATCACTGTGGGAAACTGGGGCTCCATTCTACTGGGGTCCTTTAAAAAGTCTATGTAGAGTATATTCAAATTGTCCCCAAAAGAGGTGAGGAAGGTGAAATGTCTCCACCAGCTCTCATCCCTCCCCAGCTGAAGGTGGCCCTGGGGCATTGAAGCCATGCCTATCTGGCTTGCTGCACACTAGGCTTGGTGCATCTCTGCAGCCAGTGAACACTCCCTGGCAGAGAGACAGAGTGGCTGGCCTTTGGCCCATGTGGAAACTTTACAGGTGATCTTCAGGTGGGTCAGGAGAGAGATATGGGCAGAGGTTGGCAACTTTTTCAATAAAGGGTCAGATTGTAGTCTATACTGTCTTTGTTGTAACTACTGAACTCTGTTGTTGTAGTATGTTACAGACAATACAAGCAAGTAGACAAAGCTATTTCCAACACAATTGTTGGAAATAGTGTTGCAAAAACAAGTAATGGGCTGGATTTGGTCCATGGGTTGTAGTTTGTTGTAGGTTACAAAATTCAATTTATGCATCAGAAGATGCTGCTAACCTGGCATCTCTACCTGAATCTTCCTTCCACCTTCATATTGGAAAACTCCATTTGGTTCTCTCCCTGACTTGAAGCTTATAGGAAAGGGTTGTAGTTTATGACTATAACAATTATAGGAATGTAGATTATAGCCTATAGGGAAGGATTGTAAAGGAAGCAACCATTACAATCAAGTTTATCCTAAAAATTTTTTGTAGTTTATGAAAGAAGTTACCTCAAAACTCATATGGTCACAGGGATGGGAGGCGGGAGGGGGCATGGGGACAGTAAAGATGGTGGAATATGATGGACATCACAGCCTTAGCTTTATGTATGACTGCATGTATGTTGTGATTCTACATCTCATACAACCAGAGAAATGAAAATTGTGTTCCATCTGTGTATAGTAAATCAAAATGCACTCTGCTATCATGTATGCCTAAGTAGAATAAATAAATAAATAAAATCTTAAAAAAAGAAATAAAAGAAAATCCAGAAGCACACACACACACACAAAATCATGGTACTCAGCACATTAATGACAAAGGCATCATTTGAGTACCTTGATTAGTACAAATGCTTGACTCCATTTTCCCAGGTTTGGATAAAAGCAAACACTCCCCCAAAAGTCATACAAACTTATGTTTTACTCAAAGAAACATGACTTTTAAGTTGAGATTTATTCCCAGGCCAATCACTCCACTGTGTTTGTACCCTCAACAGTCACAACTGCCTCTTCACCTGCTTGCTTGCATCCTTGTGACTAGGAGTTCACCAAGTAGCTTACCTGTCACTTGTGGCCAGTCAGGGACATTGGACTGGAAAAGAGAAAGATAAGTTTTAGCCTCCAGCTTGAGGTAGCCCATGGGATGTCCTCTCAGGTAAAGAAGAACATCTCATGGGCTAGTATAAGATAGGACACTCTCTGCTAGGATGGTGAGGGCAGATGGGACAGGAGCCTCCTTGGTGGAAAATGGTGACAGTTGACATTAGACCTAAGAAATTGGCAGTTACATTGGGCTGTTCTGGCATCTGAAACTCTGAACTGAGATTTCTAATTGCTTTCCCACCCTGCTCCTCCCAAAACTGTGTAGGGCTGAGCATTAGGAATTAAGCAACACTGAATCATCACATTTTTGGGCTACGTGCATTTTCCACAGAGTTCGATCTGTTCTCGTGTTTACAAGGACTCTCTTCTGAGAGAGCTGGTAAGGTAGCTTGGAGCATTTGCCCCAGGTCAGGCTTTGATTCTTGGCTCCTTATGAATCTGAAACCAAATCTGATCAGAACTTTTTGAACACAGGAAAAAGTTCAACTCAATGCCTAAGAGACTAGTATAAAATCTCAAGTATTGTTGATTAATTTGTAATATAAGGAGGAGGTTGTTCCCTTCTGTAGATCCAGGTGTGTGTATCTCGTAGGTTGGGGTTAATATTCTTGGGAGGCTAAATGAAGTATCAAGAGGAAGTAGATGGGTATGGCGTGAGACCATTGCCAGATGATGAGAACCACTTTGCTTGGCTACAACCAAATTTTTCATATTGGTTCAGGAGACATTCTGTGCTAATATTACTTCAAACACCTAGAGGTTTTAGAATCTTTTACCTTTGTTATGGTTTAGATATGAGGTGTCCCCTAAAAGCTCACGTGTGAGACAGTGCAAGAGTTTTCAGAGGTGAAATGATTAGATTATGAGAGATGTAACCTAATCAGTGGGTTAATCCACTAATGTGGATTAAATGAGCTGTAATTGCAGGCAGGAAGTTGTGGTTGGAGGAAGTAGATCACTGAGGGTGTGTCTTTGGATTTATATTTTGTCCCTGACCAGGGGAACTCTCTCCCTGCTTCCTGTCATGTCCTGAGCTGCTTTCCTTGTCCGCACCCTTCTACTATGATGTGCTGCCTCACCTTGGATCCAGAGCTGTGGCGTTGGCCGACTCTGGACGGAACCTCTGAAACCATGAGCCAAAATAAACTTGCCCCTCTATGTTGTTGTTGAGTCTTTTGGTCACAGCAACAAAAAAGCTTACTAAAACATACTCTATCACAACCACTTTTCCTAACTTATGACTCATGATTTTCTAAAATTTCTAGCAAATTAGACTTGTTGCATCGGAAAGCTTCATCTAGCGTGAGTTCAACAATTTCCCTAATTCACATTTCTCTCTTTCCCGTGATATGGAGTACATGGCTATGTGTCTGGAAGGTTTTGTCTTGTATGGTTTTCATGGAATCACTCTAATCAATGAGTGCATGGTCACATAAAAACTCATCATTAATTTCTGATTGGTGATGACATGAAATAGTGATTTTATAAGAATTTTATCAATTTTTTAAAAATACAATTTTTTTGGAATCACTTTCTGAACTTAAATATCAAATAGAGGCATCACAGTCTCAAAAGACCAAACTTTGGGCCTTATACCCTTTAATATCTGTTTTTAGTCATCAGCTTTCCTCAAATTTTTAATAATTGAATTTGATGACATTGTATCAGAGGACAAAATAACAAATTACTTTTACAATGAACTAATAAGACTTTTTAAGAACAGCATGTGGTCACATGGGATAAATAATAGTTTGTAATAATATTCATAGTAACATTCAAGAAGAGGGGCTACCATGTAAATCAGAATTTATGAATATGTTTTAGGGCTGGGAGTATAGCTCAGTGGTAGAGTCTTTGTATAGCATGCATAAGACCCTAGGATCAATCACCAGAATTGAAAAAAAAATGTCACTGTTGGAGTAGAAATTCCAACACTCTCCAAGTATCATTAGTTGCTTTGTGTACAGGCATGGTCATTGGCCAGCGCTGGCCAGTGAAGAATGGGAGGGGAAGTAGTGTGTATATCTCCTTCAGGCTGAATGTAGAGGAGTGGATGAGAGTCCTTGATGGGACCTCTTCTGCATGGCCATCATAGCAGCTTCATGTTATAATTACAAACAAGAAAACTGAATCAACCTGGATGCTTGAGTCATTGCGTGGAAGTCTGTGGCCTTGGGGAGTCACCTGAATCTTCATTAGAATCTGTATAAATGATCAATCTTTGTTGTATTAAATCACTGAAATCCTGAGGCTGTTACTATAGTATAACTTAGTCTAGCTTGACTAATGTAGTCTAAAATGGTGTTTCTGAAAGATCTTTGACCATGACCATTTTATGTAAAATAAAATGTATTTTACACTATGAACCAGCACACACACTCATTCAAAGACAGACACACAAACTCCTCACCCTGAAAAAAATTTCAGGAAATGATACTTAATATGCATGGTCTAGTTTACCCTATCCTACTCTCTCCTATCCTATTCTGTTAAAAAATCCTGGTATTAACTTTCTAAATTGATTTTACAATATACTAATTGATGTAACCTGAGTTTAAAAAATGCTGCTGTTGATTATAATTTGTATATGACTTATATACTAATTATGTCTTTCATGCATATTTACTAAAGAAGGCCTTTTAGATATCTCACTGGGAACTTTTTGTTATCTTCCCCTACAATCCATGGAAGTGTTTTCATGTAAGATACAGCACATCCCACATAATTTCTGGAAGGTAATGTTTTATTGTTGAGCCTCCTAATTTACAACATTATCATTTTAAATTTACTTATAAAATTTTGTCACAGGGAGTAACAATGTTAACCTGATTGTTATTCACTTATTTTCATTTTTTAAAATAAATGACTATAAATAGCTGTCTCTTGCATTAGGATTAGGGATATCATAAAAACATCACTAGCTTGACATAGTTTAGTGTTAATACTGATGCAAAAAATGAAATAGAGACCAAATATTTATATATAGCACTATATATATATTTTATATACTGTATACTCATATCAAAACTTGCCATTTCTATTAAGAAGCTGATAAGTTACTCTCTAATTTCATAAATTATACCATAATTGTGAAAATATGGACAACTATTTTATACTTTTGCTACTTATATAAGACATTTATTGTTTATACAGAGAGCTGCAAAATTACAGAGGTGACAAAATGGGAATTGATTATTTTCACCTGAATTTCCACTGGCCTTTTTTTTAGCCAGAATCATCTTGATATTCTCTGAATGTTCCTTTAGTGATGAATATGGTGTCTGTTTTTCAATAAATACACATACACACATTTTAGGTATATGTGTGTATATACATTTATACAAGTGTATATATATATACACATATATACACACATGTATATAGTCTACATATGTATATATATTTCTGTGTGCACTTATACACACATGCACACATAATGTCCTTTGGTTTATTTTCAGACCATTAATGTGAAATGAATTTTCAATGATTTCCATGTATTTATTTTTCTTTAAACTGGTTTAAAAAGACCTTTGCAACAAGTAATAAATTCCTTTTAAAAAAATCATAAATATTATTACACTTGAAAGAATGATGCAAGGGTAAGTCACAAGGTGTTAGAGAAGACAGAAATTCATGCCAATATTGGGGAGAAAAGAAAGTGACATTCCAAAATTCTCTTTAAAAGTTGCCACCTTCAGGGACTCTAACCCAGTGCTTCTGTGCTACTGGCTTTTTTTTAATAAAGTGACTCCAGGCCAAGAACATGCTCCCTTGGGAAGGGAGAAATGGAGCCAGGCATGGTTGAGAATGAATACTTTTTTTTTTTCTTTTTTGGAATGGCGAGGCATTGGGATTGGGGGTGAGAAGCCAATCCTTGGGTAGGAACAAAAAGTGACAACAGGTCACTTTGGTAAAACTTATTTGGCAAAGAAATGGCATATTTTGGATTTGACAACTGTAACCTTTGGGTTGCATGTTAAAAGGGCTCATGGATTTCTGATTTGCTAAGATGGCAACTATGTGCTTTCCTATAAGAGGGCTCCTCTTGCTTCCTTGAGGTCTCAAGGCACTGGGGGATGAGTTGGCTTGCCCCTTTCTTGGCCCATGAGGCCCCTTACAAATGGAGATCCATGTAAAGATGGCTGCTCCTATCTTCAAATGTGCCCCTGCCATCCCTCACACACCTCTTCAGAACAGAGGCCATTTCTCTAATATATCGATGAAATCGTGACATGAGGGAATAAGACATTTCTTTCCAGTGATACTTTGGGAAATCAAAGCCCACATAGATGTGTGTAAAACTGTCAAAAAAAAAAAATACTCATCTCATCTCTTACATCAAGATCAAGAAGTCCCAAAGTTGACTTAGTAAAGGGAATATTCTTATTTTAAAAACTAGCAAACTATTCTTTACCAGATATGTTGTAAGACCCGCCTTCATTTTCCCTCCTTTTTGGATAGCTATGTAAAGAACCCCAGAAAACTGGGGGGAGGGAGATGAACTGTATACCAACTGGGAAAGAATTGGGCTACTCCAGCAGATTTTACCATAAGTCAGAGCAGCAGCTGATGAACTTAGAGCCAAGCTACTTAGGTTTTATATCATGCTGGCCAAGTAGAGTGAATTACAATCTCAGTGTTGGTGGTAGATTCCCAATGCTCATTTTTAAATCTCTTTTCCCTGTGCAATTAGGACTTTGTATAGATGACATCTTTCTCCTCATGTCACCTTAATCTACATTCCTGAAAAGTTTTGCTAAATTCAAATAATCTTTTCCCAAAGGATTTACGGCTTCCCCTGTGCTTTAAAGAGCTGCAGAACGTGCTTTCTGCATCAGCTTTGACTTCTCTTGTTACAAAACAGTTCCTCAGTTGAGACCACAGACAGATGTTCTTGGAGTTGCTATGTGTGGCTTTTTTACATGCATTCTTTTCTTTTCTCAGATATTAAAAAAAAATTCAGGGGGAAAGCTGCGCCAGTTTTGTTTGCAGGATATCACCCATTTGAATGACAGAACTAAAGAAGGTAGAGTAACACATAGGACATAGATGTTGGTGGGAACATTATATTTGGGTCATAGAAAAAATGGTTGCTTTCATTGTAATGAAAATAATCATTGATAGTGAGCAAAGCTGCAGTTCAAGAAGATGGAATTGCTTGTGTGGGGTGACGGTAATTGCTAGGTGCCTGCTAGAAATGTGGAGCAAGGATAGAGGCAGAGACTGGGGAGGGAGGGAGGTGGTGGAGGCAGAATTGCAGCACTAGTTCTTATTTAGGATGCTTTTCAGGCTTCTCTCCACAGCTTCATCCAGCTCTTCCTCCAGCTCTTGCTTTTTGGACATGGCCAGCTTGGACTGGTAATCCCTCACCACCTGGTCGATGTACGGGGCACTCTGTGTGCCATGCAGCATGAGAGTCCACTCCTTTAGCACTCCCTTCTGGGGTGCGCTGCCCACAAAGCCCAGCTCCAGGGTCCAAGTTCCTCGAGCATCTTCCCCCCAAGTGTGGGTGGTCATGAAAGGCCACTTGTCAAAGCCCACCTTGGAGTCGTCATCCCTTGGACGTCTGCTTAGCAAAATGGACTTGGTGCCCATAGGAGAAGTCATGTTAATGTTCAGGTCTCCTCTTCTGGTTGCATTGACTGTGATGACAGCTTGGACGTGCTCGAGGTAGCGGACGAAATTCTCCTTCCCTTCACATGCATCAGTTGTGAGGGTCAGCACCAGCTTGCCAGTGGATGGTATTTTCCTGAGAGTAAAAGGGCGAAGAGATATAATAAGGGAAAGTGTGCACTGTATGAGTGGGTTTGCAGGCAGAAAGAGCAGGGGCTTTGGAGTAAATCAGACAGACCTGAGTTTAGCTTCCATGCCAGCTGTGTGAGCCTGAGCAATTTACCATGCTCAGAAACTTTCCTGTAAAATGGGAATGTAGCAGATGTTGTTGATACCCCTCTCCTGTCTCTGAGTCAACTGCAACCACAGCTCCCGTGTATAGTGATTGCTTCCCATCTTAGGCATGAACAACTCCAGCTTCTCCCCCACTTACATCATGGGAACATGCTTAGTCTGTCATGGGAACATGCAGGGCAGTCCAAAGGTGCTAGCGACTTAACCTTTCAGGAGCATCCCTCTTCCAATGATTGACAGGATGGGATGCATAAATACACTCTGACTTCCTTATCTCTCTAAGGACAACTCAGTGTCCTCTATGGGATTAATCCTAGTTGCCCATGGTGCCAACTTGCTCAATCATGCATTATTTCTTCTTTGTTTCCAGTCCCCTGTCTTGCATCCTCACTTCTCTGTGTTTCCTGGGATCATCTCTCAAAAAAGTGCACCCAAGTCTTGTCTCAAGATTGACTTGAGGCAGGAATTTATACTTTTCTTTTAAAGTACCTTGATAAACAGAAGCTATTGCTGATCTGATTATGATTACAGGTTGAATATGTTTATGAACCAGAAGTGTTTCATATTTTGAATGCAAATCAAAACTACTCTAAGATTTCATCTCATGCCAGTCAGAATGGCAGTTATCAAGAATACAAATAACAATAAGTGTTGGTGAGGATGTGGGGGAAAAGGCACACTCATAAATTGCTGGTGGGACTGCAAATTGGTGCAACCAATCTGGAAAGCAGTATGGAGATTCCTTAAAAAACTTGGGATGGAACCACCATTTAACCCAGCTATCCCACTCCTCAGTCTATACCCAAAGGACTTAAAAACTACAGTGATGCAGCTACTTCAATGTTTATAGCAGCTCAATTCACAATAGCTAAACTGTGGAACCAACCTAGATGCCCTTCAATAAATGAATGGATAAAGAAACTGTGAGATATATATACAATGGAATATTACTGAGGCTTAAGAGAAAATAAAATTATGGCATTTGCAGGTAAATGGATGGAGTTGGAGAATATCATGCTAAATGAAGTAAGCCAATCCCCAAAAATCAAAGGACAAATGTTCTCTCTGTTAAGTGGATGCTGATCCATAATGGAGAGGGGGCATGGCAAGAATGGAGAAACTTTCATCAAAGGGGAGGAAGGGAAGGGGAGGCAACATGGGAGCAGGAAAGATAGTGGAATGAGATGGACATCAATGCCCTAGGTACGTGTATGACTGCACATATGGTGTAACTCTATATAGTGTACAACCAGAGAAATGAGAAGTTGTGCTCCATTTGTGTACAATGAATCAAAATGCATTCTGCTGTCATGTATACCTAATTAGAATAAATAAGTTAAATAAAAGGAAGTATTTCAGATTTCAGATTTTTCTAAAATTTTGGAATATTTACACACACGCACACACACATATGTACATATATATATATACACATACATATAATGTGGACCCAAGCTTACACATGCATTTCATGTATGTTTCCTATATACTTTATATACATAGCCTAAAGGTAATTTTAAGCAATATTTTTAGTGTACCTGCATTCTGGTTAGAGCCCATCACATGAGGTTAGGTGTGGAATTTTCTTCTTGTGACATCATGTTGGTGTTCAAAAGTTTTGGATTGTGGAGTACTTTTGATTTTTAGATTAGGGACAAATTGACCTGTTCCACCATTAAAAAAAGTTGAAACTGGGTAAATTAATTCTAGTGAATGACAGTTCTATGCAAGATCACCAAATTTGGGGGATGTCTTTGTCCACAGAGTTGGAACACTTTGGGAAGTCATACTGGGGATTGAGCCCA
Organism: Xerus rutilus; assembly: GCA_028644305.1. NCBI lineage: Eukaryota > Metazoa > Chordata > Mammalia > Rodentia > Sciuridae > Xerus > Xerus rutilus. The sequence goes on from CM053401.1 coordinate 141,169,871, forward strand.
GGGCGTTGTGCATGTGAGGCAAGTGCTCTATCATGGAGCTACATCCCCAGTCCAGTGGTAGATATTTTTAAACACACATCTTACAAAAATACTTCTATAAAAAGATGCTTGTCATGCACCTGGTTCAGAGACAAGCTTTGTTTCTTTATTGCTCTTGGAATCCAGGTTGTAAACTTGGGAGGGCTTGCTGAAGCTTACATTGCAGCTGATCCATAAAGGCAATACTCCCCTGAGGAACTTAAAAAAATAATATATATAAGAATGAAACAGTTCTCACAGAGTGATGCTACATGCACCATCCCCCTGGATGCAGATCCTGAATGATGTACAAGATATCTATTGGTTATGGAGGGCCAGTGCTGGTGGTAGAGGTATTCTTTTTGTTCCTAGGCTCTGGGGAAACTATCCAATTTGGTGGCACTGGCTTGAAGCCCATGTTAAAGGTCAAAGCTATATATATGTGTATATATACACACACTCATACACGTAGTATATTTACAAATAGCTGGACCAGCACAGAACTTCCTCCTATGATGGAAATGTTCTGTATCTGTGCTCTCTGACACCCTAGCCACTTGTAATGCAGCTGCTGTGAGTGAAGAATCGAATTTTCAACTTACTTTATTTTATTTTAATTAATTACATTTTTATCAATTATTTTTATCAAATAACCACGTGTGGCTAGTTGCTTCTAGATTGGAAAGCGGAGGTCTCAATTGTTTGTATATGTTGAATCTGAATCTGATAAGAACATTGACATGCAGGAAGCCTCTTGGACTTTAGTTTCCAGGACAGTTGGTTTTTGCCTGGCTCACAGGCTTTAGAAAAGCAGTGGGGGAAAGTGTAGATTCTGTGATACAGATTTTCTCCAGTTCTCTGGAGGTCTCTGGAAAGTCCAGAACTTTAACGTATGAAGGAAGCACCACCACAGTGTTTTTGTACAAACAGCAGGCAAGTCCAGAATAGGCTCTTTCCTTCTAGATTGCAGACAAAAGGGCTCTGGAAATCTCCGAGATACACAGTGGGAGGTCACAGAGAATAACAGAAAGAGGTCCCAGCTCTGAGTCCTGCATGGAAATGGAGCTCCTTTCCTGTCTTGTAGTCTGGGCTTCCTTTAAAAACTCAAGAAGAAAATTCACAAGCCAACAACCAAAGGCTATTACACTAAGTAATAACCATTCTAGAAACTAAAAAATTCACTTGTCATCTATAAAATGTAATAGTTACTATTATCTTAAGGATTCAAAACATGAGATGAATTCTAAGAAAAATTGTTTTCTGTCTCAGTTTGCACCCATGGTTCTTATGGTCTGGAATCCCAGTGACAGTCACCTTACAAGTCAATTTGTAGAAACTGGCAGAAAAGTGGCATTGCTTCCCTAAGAGAAAAATTGAAAGTATTTCTTTGATTGGCTAAGAATCAAAGATAGGACAGCCATGTTAGCTAGAAATCAGATCCACAGCCCACAACACATTGGAGTTTCTGTGAATTAACAATAAGTTCCCCCATGCAAGAAAGAAGTTGTTTTATTACCCAGATCATCTCTTATGATAGAATGAGAGAAATATGGATTGGATCAAAGCCAAGACAATCTTCAGGCATACCAAGGCTGAGGGAGTTTCAGCAGAGTGTGACAGTATCTACACTGCCCCAGCTGCTGAGGGCATTAGCTACTAATTTGTTCTGAGATATTTCTTTCTCTTGAGAATTCCCTTCAGGGCCTGCAAATGTCTGGCTGGAATAAGAGTACATATGATCAGCAGTGCTCTTGCCTGAAAATGGGGACAACTGTGTGGTGCCATTATGCTCCAGAGCCCCAGTGGCTCAGGTCATAGGTCCACATGCCTAACGCCACTCCCTTGCTTGGCCACATCCTGCCCATTCTGAATCCCTCACTCTCTTATGGTTCTTTCTGAAAAGTCTTCTCTCCATAATGCACATGTACTCAAATCTGTTCTCAGGCTCTGCTTTCAGGCAACCCAGCCTAATATGAGTATTTGTTACTAAAAAGCAATTGGAAATTATTAACCAAGTTTCTCTGCACAGCGTCTGAGGCCTGCTGACCATATTCATGTCATTGTTGACTGTAGAGAATATGGGTCATTCTATCATGTAGGTTCAATCATTCTTGCTTCTTTTGCTCTTTAAAAAGCTCTTGAGAAGTTGTTGGAGAGAGATGCCGGGGCTGGGGACTGCTCTGACACTTAGGGCATGGCAGAGGTTAATCTTCCACCGCACTTGTCTTGGTTGTTTCTCTTTGACACTTGCTGGGTCAAAGGAGGAGCATTAGAGACAAAGACGCAGGGAGAGGAAATGACTGCACGTTGATATGGGGACCCTAGAACACAGGTCACCTACTGCCCAGCCTAAGGATCTTACTTGAGAACCAGTGGTACATGTTTGTGAGAGTGGGTGAGATGAGAGCTACGGGATAGATGGAGGAAGAGTGAAAGAAATATTGGGATTTTACCATGCATCTTGGAAAGTTGAAAGGCAGGCAAGTCGAAATGAGATCAAACATACAAACTTGTGCTAGGAATCACAAATTTTCCTAGAAGCCTTGGGGGTTGTGAATGTGTGCAGGGAATCAGAGGCCATGCCAGGTATGCCTGGGGAGTGTGGCTTATTTAGTGCCATAGAGGAACTGTCTACTGAAAAAACTCCCTCAATCCCCATGCTCCCCTGTGAACTGCTTACTGCATGGGGGCTAGGTCCCCTGAAAGAGGACACATTTGATTGGACTTCTTTGGGAGTATTAAGTTACTAGGAAATTAAATTGAAGCCTGATGTAAATTCCAGAGACAATAAACTTGGTAGGAAAAGGAGAACACCACTCCCTTGTCTCATAGGTAGAATTTTGGACAGACAACATGGCATTTAGAGAGCCTAGGAACAATACAGTTGGTGCTCCAAATCCAGGGGTTCCACACTCAACCAACTGCAGATGGAAAACATTTGGAAAAACAAATCTGTAGTGAACATGTATAGACTTTTTTCTTGTTATTATTCTCTAAATAATAGAATATAACAACAGTTTACGTAATATTGCTGTTAGGGTATGGATATGAAATGCGATCCAAAAGCTCCTGTGTTAATGCAGGAATATTCAGGGATGGAATGATTAGATCATGAGAGCTGTAACCTAATCAGCCCATCCTATTTGAATGGTCTAACTGGGTGGTAACTGTAGGCAGGTGGGGAGTTTATGAAGGGAGTGGGTCACTGGGGGTGTGTCCCAGAAGGGTTCATTTTCCCTGTGGCCCTTTCCCCATTCTCTCTCTGCTTCCTGATTGCTGTGAGTGAAGCAGTGCTCCTCTTCCATACCCTTGGGCATGATGTTCTGCCTCACCTTGGGCCCAGGACAATGGAGTCAGCTGATTGCGAACTGAACCTCTGAAACCGTGAGCCCAAAATAAACTTTTCCTCCTCTAAGTTGTTCTTGTCAGGTATTTTGGTCACAGCAACAAAAAGCTAACCAATACAATTATATTGTATTATATAAGTAATCTAAAGATGATTTAAAGCATACAGGAGGATGTATATAGTTTATATGTGAATACTATGCCATTTTATACAAGGAACTTGAACATCTGTGGATGTGGGTATTTGTGGGGGGTCCTGGGACCAATTCACCACATTTACCAAGGGACAACTGGTTTCCTCTTCCTGATGGACAGAGTCAGGTGGACACTAACACACATAGGAAGACATTGTGGCTTAGCAGTGCTGTGCCTGGTCAACAGCTGTATGTGACTCAGTATGTTCTTTTCACTCTTTCCATGCTGCTTCTGGCATTTATCAAGTGTTTTCTTAATTACTTTTTTTGCTCCTTTGTATTTTCTGATTTTTCTATAGTGACCACACATTGCTTTTATATGAAGAAAAGGAGCAAAAATCATTCTAAAAGAAAAAGAAGATACATGCTTATCCAGTCAATTTATAAGAAGGTTGTGGAACTAAAGGAGGTTCTGCAGAGATATTTTAAATAGTCACAGAATGTTAGTTCCCGGGCCACTTTATGGAACTCATTTGCTACAGCAAATAAGGCACACATCAAGAGAGTTAAGAACCCCTCTCTGATCTTTTAGAAATGATGTACAAAAGCCTACTGTTCAATTGCTAGAAAAGAAAAACCTGGGAACTTGGGGATGGCTTGTATCTTTATTCTGTTGCATATCATGATTGCCTGGTGCCTAGACACAGGTCTTGTTTCCCAGGGGGTCTGGTGGAATGTGGTTTGTGTTTTGGATCTTCAACTGTATGATACAGTTATGAAGTTGTGACTGTTTTGCTAGTCATGACAATAGCAGTAATAGCCACTCTTTCTTTTCTTTTCTTTCTTCCTTTCTTCCTTCCTTCCTTCCTTCCTTCCTTCCTTCCTTCCTTCCTTCCTTCCTTCCTTCCTTCCTTCCTTCCTTCCTTCCTTTCTTTCTTTCTTTCTTTCTTTCTTTCTTTCTTTCTTTCTTTCTTTCTTTCTTTCTTTCTTTCTTTCTTTTTGCAGTACTGGGGATTGAACTCAGAAGTGCTCTACAACTGAGCACCTATTTATATATTTTGAGACAAGGTCTTGGTAAGTTGTTCAAGCTGACCTTGAACTTGTGATCTTCCTGCCTCAGCCTCCTGAGAGCTAGGATCACAGGTGTGCACCACCACGACAGCTAATCGCCACTCTTTCTCACGTGCCTAAAAGGTCTGCAGTATGGAAGTCACGTGAGAACACTCAGGGGGTGGTCATTGTGAGGTTTCCTCTTTCTGTTGGGACAGAGTTGGTGGACACTGACCTACACAGGAAGACAGTGTGGCTCAGCAGTGCTGTCCATGGTCAACAGCATGGTCATGTGGCTGAGGATGCTCTTCTCATAGTTCCCCTTGCTGCTTTTGGCATTCATACCAGGTTTCAACATTTATTTTTAAATTCACTTAAAATGCAGAGCTGGAGTATACATTTAACTATGCTGTAAAGGAGCTGCATGGACAGTTCTCTTGGGGTGCACAGAAGGGTTGGGGGCTGTCCTAGCTAAAGTCTTCCCTCCCTGTTGGCTGGCGGGCAGGCCTGCTCTGTCCTTCTCATTCCATGGTGGCAGGTGCAGCTAGTCACAGCCAGTTGCATTTCCCCTGTGATCATTGTGGAGCACCCTTCACCGGCTCTCTTGATAAAGTCTCTTGAGAAAATTGCTTTTCAAATTGACTCCTTTTCTAAGAAGATAAATGCTTAGAAACCCATAAACCTGACAATCACTACTCTTTTCACCTCACAACCTGTTTCTGTGCGCCTGGCATGTCATGGAAAGTGGCAATTGCCAGGGATGTTGGTTCTTCTATCCAAGCCCCTTGAATGGGCGATTCAAAATAATAAGGCCCTCCCCTGTCAAACGGTGCAGCCCACTATGGGTTACCCTTCTGTCCAGCCTCTGAGTCCTCTAATAAGCATATCTGCCCTAGACCTAACTCACTTGCATCTGAGAACAAATTCAGATGCAGGGGTGAATAAGGGATAGGAGGGCAGTGGGGGAATACACAGCTCTGCCAATCATGTTGGGACTTCTTCCCATTTGCCTGGCTGGTCCTCTGCTCCTACAGGCATTTTCTTTGTGCCTAGGTGATGTTGGTTAGATATTTTCATTTCTTCCTTTGTTCAAAAATGTTTTATGTTGGTCTAAGTGCCCAGCATGATTCTACATACTAGGAATACACCTGTAGTCAGAGAGACAAGGATCCTGTCCTTGTGAAGAGCCCAACTGAGTCTGTGCCAATATAATAGTTTTCCAGTTTCTCTTAATTGGAAACAATACTATGAGTGAAATAGTTCCTGGCTAGTTGTGAGATGTTGGGATGATCACATCTCTGGGTTTTAGATTCCTTAAATGATGGACATTATTCTCAGTGTTCCCTCTGACTCCAGATTTCACATGTAGATGTAGATTATGACAGAATGTTATTCAGAAACTGGGACATAACTTGTCATTCATCTCAGCATATGCCCTCATTTTCTGTCCTCCCTCCCTGAACTAAGAAGGTCCCAAGGTATTCAAGGCTCATTGTCCTCTTAAATACTGCAACAGTGCCACCTTTTAAAGTTGAGAACACAGCCCTTACGCGACCAAATGTAGATAGTGCTCCAGTTGCACTGTTGCAAGGGATGTTCTGGCCCCACCTGACGCTGGCAGAACATCTTTAAAGGTGTAGACACTGTTGAGACTTCCTCCTTGCAACAATGAAGTTCTAGACCTCGGGTTTTATAGAATGGATGAGGCACTGGTTCCATGAACTAGGGCCCTTTGCTTCATTTTCTGAGCCTATTTTCTCACCTTCAAATTGAGACTATTGATGTCGACCTTCTGTGATTAAAAGAGATGGTGGAAGTGAAAGGCTAGACCAGGGGCTATTCAAGAACGTTCTTAGCAGCATTCTCCCAAGCCTGGCCTCTTAGACACTTGGAATCTAGAATCATGATGCCATGTGGTCTGCATGTGGTACCTAGGGGTGCTGTAGATGGTTGTCAAATGGACTCATCAGGTGGTCTGACAGCCTCAATGTCTTGACACCCTGCCATGGAGTTGATGTTATTTTTGGACCCAAAGACAGAATTTAGGGAGTCTAATAATTCAGATCATAAAAATCCTACCTCAATTTTTACTAACCTATAACAGAAACTTAGTTTCTGTTTCAATTATGAATTTAGGTAATGTTGCAGGATGGTATTAGCACTTCCTCAGATCTTATTGTCCAGAAGCTCAGAGATTTTTATATCCCATCCTGGTCATTGTGTGTTTCTTATAGGAGCATTTTGTTCACCATCGCTGTTCTGATATTATTGTGGACCTTAGACTTGCCACTAGAACTTTTTATTTAATGCATTCATAAAAAATACACATTGCTACATCACAAGTTTGCTTTTTAAAACATTTTTGTAACTGGCTTTCAAAATAATTGTCCTCATTTGTAATCCTACCCAGTTTATCTAATAAGTTTAAAAATACTATACTGAAATGGGATCTATAGACTTATACTGCCAAAGGTTAAGCTCTATTCAAGCTCAGATGATCAACAGAGGTAAGGCCAGAACAGTAGGTAGATAAAAGGGTGAATAAGATGAATTTAACCACCATTTAAATGCCATGGAAATGTATTCTTTCAATGGAACACATAGCCATGAGAATAAATAAGCTATTACATGCAATAATTCAGATGAACTTCCTAAACCTCATGTTGAATAAAAGAAATTAGAAAAAGCATTCATACCATGTGATTCTTGTTCAAGTCCAAGAACTGGCAAAACCCATTTATGGTGAGGAGAATAAGAACAGTGGTTGCCTATGGGGTGTGTGGACGAACTGGAAGGGAACACGAGGAATTTTTCCAGGTGATAGTTACCTAGGTGTATACATCTATCAAAACTCAAACTTAGGTTCTGTGCATTTCATAGTCATATCTCATTTATAATAAGAATTGCTATCTCCATCTTACTGATGGACCAATGAGGAGAAAAAAAAATGAAAGAGGTAGGCTTTTTGTCCAATCCTTTAACCATTATGGGGAAGTGAGAAGGGAAATAGGTACACTTGACCAACCCGTGGATCCTGTGTGAACTCATTCAAATCCCTCCAAATGGTAATCTGCCTCACTCTGAATAAAATCAAGCCTTTTCACTGTCCCACAAGTAGAATGAATAATTAGTCATACACTGAAACACTGGCAATGAAAATAAACTACAAGTATACACTAGATGTGGCAGAATTTCACAAACATAATTCTGAACAAGAGAATCTAGATATAAAAGAGAACACAGTATATATTCCATTTATATTAATTATAGAGGAGGTAAAATAATCTATGGAGTTAGAAGTAAGATTAGTGATTATCCTTGGGGAGATGATGATGGAAGAGGATATGGGGGTCCTACTGGAATATTAGTTGCCCTCTGTTTAGTGATCTGGATGTTGGTCACAATGACTGATTTATGTGGTTAAAAATAATGGCAAGAGTCATCGAAAAATCTCACACTTTTAAGTGGGGATTCAGTGTTGCACAATTGTATTGCTATGTAAATGGTGCCCCCTGGAGTTGTGCAACTCTATATTTCTTCCTAAAAGCTGGTTCTACCTGCATCAAATCCAGTGCCTGCCTCTGACATGGAGAGGAAATCTGATAGTGCTGTCAGTATCACAGCACCATCGCTGGCTCATTTTCCACATGCAACAGAAGAACCACTGGCCCTACTTACTCAGGGTCCTGTACAGAGCCTCCCACACAGTGGAATCTCTCAGGCAC
>CM053401.1:141178642-141200605 GCA_028644305.1 Xerus rutilus
TCAGAACAAAGAACTTTTCCACTTTGGAGATACATCAGACCATACATATCCCAATGTAACTGAGTATGTGACATTGATTGATAGTCTAGCTGTTTGTTTTCAGATTTACTGAATAGTAAAACTGGACCTCTCCAAATTGTCCCTTCTGAAAAAATTTTAAATTGATAAAATACACTGTCCTGTAAAAGAAGTGTTCCACCAACCTGCTCTAAGCGTTAATCCTATCATACCAGCTCACAACTCACAAGTGATAGTTATTGAATCATAAAAAATAAATTTACAAAGTATGTGCAATGTAAAGGTTGCTATGTTGAAGCTTGTAGGATAAGCAGCATATTTTCCCATGCTCTCAAATGCTTTATATAATAGTCAGGAAAATAAAACACACATATGTGAAAAGGTACCATATGTGAAGTGACTCTGTGGATGTCTACTGGATGTGTACCACATTCAGGCACTGTACTAACTCTGGGCATGTCATAGGAAGGTCCCTCCTTCACAGAGCCTATAGCCTGGGGGCAGATGGACAAATCAATATTGAAAAAGTGAGGGCTGCCTTGATAGGGGGAGCTCAGGATGCTGAGGGAACTATCTGTGGATCCCTGGTGGATCAGGGGGTTCACTGTGGTCCTCAAGCCTCCTGCATCAGAACCACTTGAGAACTAGCGGGGAATTCAGATCCCCAGCTCTCTTGAATCAGCATCTTGGAGGTTTGTGGGCCTGATAGTTAGCATGTAAGACAACTCTCTAAATATTTTATCTGCACATCAATGTTTGAGAACATTGTTCTTAGATCATGGTTCTCAACCTTGGCTGCATATTTGAATCATAGTTATTAAATCATAAAAAATGGGGATGGTAAAAAAAATGATGTCAGTGTCCAGATTTTGATTCCATGATGGCTTGTTTTTGATTCCATGGGGGCAGTGCCTCTTCTAGGAAAGATTTGGGTTGAGGAAAACCCACAGTACCGGAACTCAGTCACTGCAGGTTTTAAATCCAACTGTGTGAACTTGGAAGTTACTTTAACAATCCAAACTCTAGTCTCTATATCTTTAAATGGGGATAAGGCCTTGTTGAATGGGGATAAGGATCTTGTTGAAGGTTGTAAATGTAGATCATATATGTAAAGTAGCTACCACAATGTGAGCACTCAATAAAGAGTTTATTATTATCAATATTAAAATTATATTGGGAATTGAAGTAAGTTAGAATAGATATTATTTCCCAATGAAAATATGGATTGCAATATTGAAAAATATGTAAATGAACATTTTACCTCAGTTCTAAGGTATATATTCAAGAATACCACACATCCAACTAAATTTCTTTTCTAAAGAAATTATGTTCCTGAAGCAAGGCTACAGCATTCTAGGAAATCATTTGAATATTATGAATGATCTAACTTTCAATGTTTTGCAGATGAGATAATAGAGACTCAGAGAAAGGGAGTGATAACCCACTTAGTCACTGGAAGAAAACTAGAAGTTGTCTTTCCCCTGTATCTACTCTTTCTTCTTTTCTTATTAAGAAAATCTCAATTTTATTCAGAACATTTATGCTCAGCTATAAAACTACATTTCCCAGCCTCCCTTGCAGTGCAGGGTAGTAGGGACTTCTTGGAAGACACATATGTACTAAAAGAATGGTGATTAATCAATGAGAATTGCAAATTTCTTTAGGAATCCAGCAGCTTCACTCTATTACTTCAATTTATTTAGGTCACCCTTTCATATGTGTAAAAGCCTGAACAAGTGACTTCTTGCTTGCCAAGATCCCAGGGGACTGTGAGTGAAGTCCTGCCTACTGAAGTTGAAAGAGTCACCCCTGTTTGTGTGTGCTTGCAGTTGGAGTGAGCAGAGTCAGCCCAGTCAGGATGGACCTTTCATCTTTAGGAAATGCACACCACATGTGAGTAAGTTTTGGATTCTGTGTTTAACAGGGCAGAGGTAATAGTTAGCTGTATTGGTTTAAATATGAATTATCTCCTAAAAGCTCATGTGTGAGATAATGCAAGAATTGTCAGAGGTGAAATGATGATGAGAGGTGTAACCTAACCAGTGGATTAATCCACTGATATGCATTAATTGGGTGGTAACTGAAGGCAAGTGGGGTATGGTTGGAGGAAGCAGGTCATATATATTTTATTTCTGGTGAGTATGCTGTCTCTCTCTGCTTCCTGGTTGCCATCTCCTGAGCTGATTTGCTCTGCCATGCCCTTCCACCATGATGTTCTGCCTTACGTCAGGCTCAGAGCTATGAAGCTGGCCAACTAGGGACTGAATCTCTGAAACCATGAGCCAAAATAAACTTTTCCTTCTCTGCATTGTTCTTGTCAGGTCTTTTGGACACAGCAATAAAAACGATAACTAAAACATTAACTATTAGTTAACTAAATAGTTAAGCGTTGACGAGTGTCACTCTCTTAGTGTCCTAAATTTTCTGAGTAACTTTTGTTAGAAGAATCAGAGGTTAGACTGGTCTAAAGAAAGAAGTCACTCTCAACTTGGGATCTTTTCTATAGAAGGAGAATAATTATGCCTTTTAAATTTGAGACAGAGAGTTGAACTAGATGATCTTTCAAAGTCCCTTCTTATTCTGGGAAGTAATTCTTGTGCCTTTTGTGAATTGTAAAATTCATGCATATGTGGAATAATATAAGCAAGACGGTCTGGAGATTGATGCTAGAAGCTGCAGTTGCCTAGCAACTGCGGATGGGATGGGATTTGATTCCCCTTCTCCAGGAGCCTGAATCCAACTTCTCACAAGTTGCTGGTGTTGTATTCTCTGACAACTCTCTATATAGCTGGCAGTTATATTCACGCCATGTGTGGTGTGTCTGAAGTCCAAGTGTTCATTCCTTGAACAGAAAGCCAATCTCTGGCTTCAATGAGAGAAGGCAGAGTAGTGGATGCCTTCAGTATCTTCAGTGCCTTCAGTACCTTCAGAGCATCAGTACCTCCTCTGATGCTCAAATCCAAGGTGTATTCAGCAGTAGCAATATGTGGCCTCTCTGTGGGATGCTGAGAAAATAGGGAATAGTCTCCCCTTACCTGCCACTTGAAGGTTATCCCATTAAAGCTAATGTCTTGGTCTACACTGCATGGCTCTGACCATCTCATCTCAGTATTGGAAAGTGAATTTGTCTTATAAATGAACAAATCTTGTGTTAGGAGCATCCTCTTTGCCAGATGTTCTGAAATGCCTTGCTAAATATCCAGCTTAGAAATTTGATTTTCCTTCATTAGCTGATTGTAATATTGGAGTAAAATAGTCAAAAACTGCACAGATGAAGGGGTGGATTTCATGAAGAAAGATGTACCTGTGTGCCTTTATTTGATACCTGAGTAAGTTGCTGGTATGTGCTGTTGGATATTGGAGTATTCTGCTCTCCTTGGAAAGTAATTTTATGGTGTGTGTGTGTGTGTGTGTGTGTGTATGTGTGTGTGTGTTTGTTGGGGGTGAGCATTTAGAAATATCCAGCAGGTTTCATTGGCCTTGACTATTCTTAGACTTTCACATCCATTTGTGCTTCCATGGACACCTGGTATTTGGGTAAAGAGGAACATGTTAGTCCACCCTTTTGAACTGACCCTGAGCCCAGAGCTATAGACATACTTAGCCTCTAAAGCCAGAGCGAACACACCAGCCGCTTCAGGAGCAGCTGCAGATGTCCCAGAATGCCTCAGTGTACAGTTGCCATACAAATCTGTGGTTGCCTGGAAGGGAAGATATTGAGTAATAAGTAAATAAATCACACTATTTTGAATCTCCAAGCAACATAGATGAGGGTATTATCTATTTTATTTAAACTATGCTTTGTTCTAAGAAGATTAAAATGAAACTAAGCATAAGCTTAGCATCCATCTACCTCTAACTCTTTTGCCATAAATTTTATCTGAACTTCTTAGTAGCCCATGCAAAAAGGGACACATGATCAGTTATTGCTGTAATGTTCACAGGTAAGTAATTTCTTCAAAGAAGCATGTATATGGCAAGTCCAGAGCCTAGAGAGACATTTATTTCCTGAATCTGAACAGGAAATATTATGAGGTAGAAAGTGATAAGTCAATCCTATCACCTAGTCAATACAATGCTGAGTTTTGTTGCATTAGATTGACTCTGGAAAAGCCTATGGGCTCCTGCACCAGTGCTTATTTTCCCTTTAAGAAGGGCAGTATTCTCAAAGAGGGAAGAAGAAACATGATTGTCTAAAGTATACCTAGAAAGGCTATTTAATATAATATTTCCCTATATCTAAAATATATGAAGAGACTTATCAAGTTAAGACAATCTGATATGTGGATAAATCATCTCCTCTACAACGCTTATTTAGGAGAGAAAGTGGTAAACTGAGTTTTAAAGCAGTTTTTCAAAGAGCAAACATCATTTGCAATGTTTGTGGGAACCAGTGTTTTCATGAAGATCACGTATAAACCTTTCTCTGTAGAATTTTCTAGAGAGAATTATTATTTTGAGGAGCAAAGGATTAGGGAGGTTTAAAGGCATCCATGGGGGAAAACTGAAATATTCTGAAGAAATTCAAGGCCTTTTCCCAGCCAAAGCAGAAAGGCAGAGGGAAAAGGTTGTAGATAAAGTTGAGGAAAAAGGCCATTTGGTGGCCCTTTGGGTAGGGAGTGGAGCTTCTAGAGGGAAGAGTAAGCCACCTCAAACAGAACAGGACTGAGGCCACCCTCCCTTTCCCTTTTCTATGGGGCTCTTCTACCTTTCTGCCCATACAGCTGGTGGAATAAGGGGGTCTGGAGGCTACTTTTGCTTGGGAGGAAGCGGCATAGTCTCTATCCTCCCCAAGACCAAGAGGGCTCACAGAAGGGGCAGGCTGTTAAGGTCTATACCTCTTTTAGGGGTTTTTTCCTGGCTCATGCCGAAGTCTAACCATCTTGACAAGGAGAGAGCCCAGAAGAGAATGTAGGGTTGAAGAGAGTCCAGAAGGGAATGTAGGATGGTAATAACAATTTTGTTCTGAGCTCACATCCTTTTCTCTTGAGAAACCCCAATAGAGGTGAGCAGCTGGTCCAGATGTCACTCACCCAAGACTATTGAACTGTGGGTGAATCTTTTTAAAATTTACAAATGCACAGCTTAAAAAATAATCCTAGTTTGGCATTCTAAAACTGATAAGGGAATAAAATAACCAGAGAGAGGAAAAGATCCACAGGGTCAATTATGCTCTATAGATGACATATTTCTTTCTTATTTTTTTTTATGTGGTGCTGAGGCTTGAACCCAGTGCCTCATGCATGCAAGGCAAGCTCTCTACCGTGGAGCTACAGCCCCAGCTATAGATGACATATTTCTAAGAGGCTTGGAAAATTTTTCATTATATCTAGTTGACCAAAAAGGAAGACATTTTCTCAGAAAAGAGCAAAAATAACTTAAATTTGTTATCCTTAATTTTTGTTTTTAAAATTATGGATCTATTTCAGAATATGATGAAAATCACATCTTTTCCTCTGAGAATATATGCAGGTTTGTCAAATTTAGGGGGTTTATGGACCCAGAAAAGTCCATCCATCAATGCTATTTTTTTTTAACTACTATAACATATGGATGTGTTCTTAGTTTGGATGGGTTTGTGGTGTTATGCCTCAATTCTTGCAATTACTTATTCTTACAAGTTATGTGCTGGGATAACTTACTGATTAACAAGAGTTCATCATTATTTGTATGCCAAAATGATAAGATTATCTATTATCAATGTGCTGGAAGGGTCTCATCACTGTTTTTGCTGCAACTTACATATAGTGAGTCTTTACCTTGATAACAAAGCATAATAATAGGGCACAGGGAAAAGATCTTCCCTTCAGAACCTGAGCTTACTCTTTGAGGAAAGGAAGTGTGGGGGCTTGCCTTGAGATGGCGCCCAGCAGCCCGCTCAGGACTGACCACGCTGCCCTGAGAAAGCCACATCTCCTTACCCTTATTGGCTGACCTCTGCTTCTGTGCTCGGGGACAAAGCATGGCTCTAACCTAAATGAATCTATACCATTACACGTGAACAGCCCTCTTCCGCCTTCTTAGCTTAGAAACAGGACACCGCTGGACCCCCTCCCCTATATAAACTTGTAAGCTCCCCTCAATAAAAAAGTTCTTGCTTGAGACAAGACTCTCCGGCTCATGCGTGGTGATTACGTGCCCGGCGGCTTTACCTTCCTTGGCTTGCCCCGGCAGGTGGCGCCCTGGGACTCCCCTCTCCTGCGGGTCGGAGGAGTGGACACCCGGTGTGCGACCCTGACAGGTAGGAGGGAAGTTGGTGTGTCCCACCCTATCTGAGAGGGGCGGTAGACATGAGGAAACAAGGATGAGAAGTGGTTTCACTTACCACACCGGCCTCAGGGTTCCTCTTCCTGCCGTTGCTGAAGGTGGATGCCAAGGTGGAAGAGCAGCTCTCGTCATATAAGGCCGTCCTGCCATCATTGATGGCCGAGTTGATGGAGATGGTCCACATGCTGGAGGCGTAGCCATCGCAATTGCAGTCATCATAACTGCCACCGTCACCAGAGGCCCACACGTAGATGCTGCCTTTGCCCCCGCGGCCCTGGGAGAACAGGGGGGAGATGCTGCCGCCATGTCCAATACCTGGGACCAAGGGCTGCAAGGGGGCTGGCTCTGGCCTGGGCTGGGAGGCACTGTTCTCTGCCCTGGTAAGGTCTTGTCCTGGGGAGGGTCAGGACTGGGCTTCTTCATCAATTGAATCAAAGGATTGGACTATTCACTTTTTTCCTTGCTTGGAAACCAGACCCTTCTGATGGGACATGGTGGAATTTTTTTTTTTCCAGGAAAGATCCAATATAAAAAAATCACCTGGATTTACAATGTAAGCTGGGGATAATGAAGTAAGCAAAGCTATAGCGAATCCTTTTAAAATTTACAAAAAATGTAGCATATGCTCATTGTAAAAAAAAAAAGTCTAAGTATACAGAAAGGAAAATGAAAAAACAATGTCTCTAGAGGTAATCATTATGATCCCACTCTTACATATCATATTCAGTGAAAATATAAGTATATGTATGTGTCTATGCTTAATTATATAAGATAGATCACATATATACATTTACTTATACATGTAGATATTATAAGGATAAAATACACTTTTTACCAAAAATGTATGAAAATCTTACATACATGTGTATGTAAATACAGTTTTTTTCTTTTTTATTCAATTAGATCAAACTAGAATCCTACTAAACACAATATTACATGGCATTTCACCCTTGCAAGAGAACATCAAAAATAGGAAGAAAGTCTAATATGATACAGTAAAAATACAGCAAACAAAACTTTAAACATATAAGGATATATGCACAGTGGTTACTAGTTACGAAAGGCAGGATTTCTTCTGAATACCTGCAGTTAACATTGCTCTGCTGTTCAAACCAGGTTCTTAGTGTTTTTATCTTTTTGTTTCCTTTCCTTGTCTTAATGAACATTCTCCTGTCTATCTCAACAACCCAGGATTGGGCCCTTTGTTGGGTGGGTAGAGGAGAGCAGCCATGCAATGTGGGAGATCAGGGGATGGTGTACAACCTTCCCCTATTACACAGCCTGGCTCAGGGCATCCTAGTGACCCTTGAGAGCAAGAAGACAGAAAAAATTGGCAGAGAAAGTCTGCCCTTGCTTGGCCACCAGGAGTCCCATGGTCCTGATTCAGTGGTTTGTGGTGGAGATGCCAGAAGGAAGAGAGATGCCTGGGTAACTTCCAAGCTCAACCTGCCTCCTGACAGTGAGAAGTGACATTTTGAATCGCTTCATACAGGATTGGGAGTTAATTAGCCTTGATTAATTGAGTCAATAAGTGAACAAATATTTATTCAACCACTAGCTGGGAATTGTCCTCGGTGTCTTGGTAAATCTATATTATGGAAAAACTTCACCAAAACAAGCAACTGCTCTCAGAAGCCAGGGAAGAGAGGGAAGTGGATCGTCTGCACTGTTGGTGTGGATGACCATGCAATCAGAAAGACTTGGATTTGGTGCTCAGTGTCAAGAAACAGCATCTTCAGAAAGTGAACCTGCTGTGAATCAGAATAAATGAAGTCCTACGAGTTGTAAGGGGACCATATGTGGACCTTTGCCTGAGTCAGTCCACAAGTATGTTGCTAATGTGATGAAGCAACTTTGGTGAAAGGAAATCAGGCTAAGAATTCTCATCTTGGTGTGGGGTCTGTGGTAGACTGATTGTATCTAGACTTTGCAGCCCTACCCATCAAGAGGAGGGCTTGCTTTCCTACTTCTTGAATCCAGGCTGGCTTCATGTCTTGATTTGGCCAACAGAATATGGCAGAAAGTGGTCATATCAGTTCCAGCTGTAAGTCTCAAGAAACCCTATACATTCTGCTGTCTCTCAGAATTTGGTTGTACCATGATAATAAACCTGACTTAGTTTGCTGGTTGATGACAGACACATAGCCCAGTCAAATTCACTGCCCTAAGCTGACAGCTGACAGCCAGCAGATATGTGAGAGAGCTGTCCTAGACCAGTCAGAGTCTAGCTCACCCTTCAGCTGACCACAGATGCCGTGAGTGAGGCCAGTCGAGTTCAGCCAAGGCTGGCCCAGATCAACAGAACAACCTAGCTGACCTGTAGTCCCATGAGCAAAACTCAACGATTGTTATTTTAAGCTACTAAATTTTGATGGCTGTTCATTATGCAGCCTAATTTACTAATATACAGAGAACAACTGGCAGTCTCTTTCAGAACTGTAATCACCAGTTTTGTAGTGGATTGTAAGACTTGCCCAAAGTATATTTTGTTTCCTAGGGAAACAAAATTTCATTTTCTTAAGCCAGATAGAACACATGAAGCAATAATTATAAATTTGCTTATAATGATTGGGTTTTAGCACCAAATGGTCTATTAAGCCTTGAGGGGAGATGGGCCAGTAGGAGAAAATCTGGGAGCATAAATTAGTGGGGAAGGAGTATCTACCTGTAAGAGGGTAAAAGCTGGTTAGGGGATATAGCTGTCACTTTTATGCCACACTGTCTCATTAAAATGAGGCCCTAAGATCCAGTTCTGTGCTTCAGCTTCACCTGTACAGGAGCTATACAGAAACCTAGATGGAAGTATGACCCAAATTCAGGTAAAAATCCAGATAGAGGATATTGGGCAGAAACTGAGAATGACAATCATAATAGACACTTCTGTGGCACTTACTGTATGCCTGACTATTCTATGTGCTTTATATTATTAATGCATTGAATTCTCATGACAGCACCATTTATACCAGCCACACAAAGGTTGGAAGACATTCTAAAACTCAAAAAAAAAAAAGTTCTAAGTACTAAGTGCTAAATAATACTTTGAAACTGTGTGGAGGGACATAGATGGAGACTGACCACATGAAAAGACCACCTTTTTGGACAGAAAAACAGTATCCCAGACATGTCAATTTATAAATTTAACATGATCACAGCACATACATGGTCTCAATTAAGATTCAGCTAGGCAAATGTTGCTATAGTAGGTAGATCAACAAGGAATTTTACTTTGGAGAAAGTGATAAAGAAGAGTCAAAACCCCAAATGGGGCATGGGAGTTGACCCAGAGATAAGGAACTCTCTCTCTTTCTCACTCTTTTTTCTTTCCTTTCCTCCCTCTGCCCTTCCTTCTTTCCTTCCTTCCTTTCACCAAAGATTGAACCCAGGGGTGCTTAAATATGGAACCACATCCCCAACCCTTTTTATTTTTTATTTCAGCCAGGGTCTCACTAGATTGCTTACAGTCTCACTAAGTTGACGAGGCTGGCTTCAAACCTGAGAACCTCCTGCCTTAGCCTCCTGAGCCACTGGGGTAGGAACTCTTCAAGATCTGGGAACTGGAAGAAGGAAAGGATGTGGCTGGCCTGAACCTGCCCCTGAGGGAGCTGGGGACTGTCAAGGGTGAGGCTCTCTGTGGTTGTCAGGGAATGGAATGGCAGGCAGACCTGGCTATGCTGTTCTTATTGGAACCGTCTCCCCCTCTTACTCCTCTTCCACCCTCTTTTTTTTTTCTCCAAGAAGGCAAGTGTATTTTGATGAAATGAAATATTCTTCAACTCCATTTTGAATCAGTCTTTTAGAATGTGGATTGGTGTTTCTCAAAAGCTTTCATCATATGAAAACTTTTCACCTAGGCACTATTTTTTCTTCTCATGATTCTGGTGGTTGGACCCAGGGCCTAGTGCATGTTCACCTGACACTATTAAATATGGTATTTAACCACTATGGTTCTTAACGCGGGCAATTTTTGCTCTAGGGGCCACTGCTGGAGATATTTTTGGTCATCACAACTGTGTGTGTGGGGGTGTGGGTGTGTATGCTACCAGAATCTAGTGGGTAGAGGACAGGGATGCTACTAAACCTTTCCAATGCACAGGACAGCAGCCCCACCTTACAACAAAGAATCATCCTGCCCAAAATGTCAACAGTGCCTAGGTGGAGAAGTTCTGCTTGCTTTAACCTAATGGCAAAGGGCATTGAGTCTGAACTTGGTGATGTCACTCAAAGCAGCTTCTCAGAAACTCAAAACTTCTTAAAGCTCCATGTAGATTTTGATTTTTGTTCTTCATAGAAAAACAATGTTACAAATTGTTTACTCTCAAGTAAGGTAAAGTTCTAGCTAGAGCACATGTCCTGAATCCCAGGAGGTGAAAATCCTACTTTGAGAAGCTCAAGTGAGCCAATCCCTCCACCCTCACCAATGGGTAGTGATCTGGTTAATGACTAGACTGAGCCCTATGAGCCAGTGGGGTCTAGATGTGCACATACCTGCTAAGGCAAGCCCAGGAGGAGCTTGCCTTTTCCTAAACACTCAATTAGACTAATTTTTATTTCCTGGTCACCTTGATGTCTTAATACAATATTGACATGCTTTAATAAAAGTTACTGTATTTTTTATTATGAAAATTATATTCATTAGGAATAATTAGAATACATAGACTATGAAGAAGAAAAACATCCTTTATGATCTTCCATGAATAAATGATCCCTGGTGCTATTCTGTGGATTCCTGACAGCTTTATATATACATGCAAAGCCTAATAACAGGATTAAAAATAAAATTGGAGTCATAAAACGTATCCAGTTTCTTGGTCTGCTTATAATGTATTTCTTACTTACTATTATATAATTAACATTTCCTCATGTGATTACTACTGTTCTATGCCATATTTTATCCATCTTATTAAATAGATAATCCATAATTTATTTGCTCCTTTCTTAGATATACGTAGGTTAGTATTACTTTTCAATCTGTTTTAAATATAAAGTGAACATAATTTCACATATGTCATTTTACCTCTGTTTACTTCCTCAAGCAGTTTCTAAAAGATGAATTTTGGATGAAAAGGAATAAAGATTTGATGATTTTTGATCCATGGTGGTGTATTATTGCTCTTAACAAAGATTGTTACAGTTTGTATTTCCATCATGAATGCATAAGAAATCTGGGTCAAAACTTATTATTATTATTTTTTTTGGTACTGGGGATTGAACTCAGGGGCACTCAACCACTGAGCCACATCCCCAGCCCTATTTTGTGTTTTATGTAGAGACAGGGTCTCACTGAGTTGCTTAGTGCCTCGCCATTGCTGAGGCTGGCTTTGAACTCGCGATTCTCCTGTTTCAGCCTCCCTAAGTGCTGGGATTACAGGCTTGAGCCACCGCACCCAGCAGAATTTATGTTTTTTTAAAAAATATGTTTTTAAAAAATAATTTTACCAACTGGATGAACAAAAATGGTACCTCATTGTTTTGAGTTGTATACAAACTCAACTACAGGTTGAGTTATCTCTTTGTATCTCTACTTCTCACTAGTATTCTTGCCTTGTGAATAGCTTAGCAAAGCCCCGAGCCCTCAAAGATAATATCATTTGCCCATTTTCTCTTTGTGACATTCTTCTTTTCATTAACTTCTAAGAGCTCTTGAACAGACACCTCACCAAATATACAGAGGGCAAATAACCATATGCAAAGATGCTCCACATTTTATGTTATGGA
Source organism: Xerus rutilus (assembly GCA_028644305.1). Lineage (NCBI taxonomy): Eukaryota > Metazoa > Chordata > Mammalia > Rodentia > Sciuridae > Xerus > Xerus rutilus. Next base: position 141,190,643 of record CM053401.1, read on the forward strand.
GGAAATGCAAATGAAAATGATATACAATTACATTCCATGAGAGACCAAAATCCAGAGCACTGAGGGCACCACATGCTGGTGAGGAGGAGGAGCAGCAGGAGCTCTGGGTCATTGCCTGTGGGAACTCGTCACGGCACAACCTCTTTAGAAGACGGTTGCAGTTCTTAGAAAACTAAATGTCCTCTTAACCATGTGACTCAGAGGTGTGTTCCTTGGTATTTACTCAAGAGAGTTGCAAATTTATGCCCACACGGAAACTGCATCTCTGTATTTATAACAGTAGCCTCATTCAGAACTGTCAAAAACTGGAAGCAACCAAGATGCCCTCTGTAGGTGAATGGATAAATGAATGGTGGTACATACAGACACTGGGATATTATTTAGTGCTACAGAGAAATGATCTCTCAGACCATGAAAAGACACAGAGGAAATGTAGAGGCATATCACCACGTGCAAGTGCAAGAAGCTGGTGTCCAACTTGGACTGTTTTCCATGTCTCAGGAAAGACCCCCTGAAGCCCATCAGCCTTTTCTTCCATTTCTCTTTATCCCAGAAGTGAAAGGAAGAATTGTAATGGCACAACACTTCAGAGGCCGGGCACAGATTCTACACTATGGCACTCCCTGCTCAGCTGGGAACCTTAGTCTGGCTGCAGAGCATAAATCAAGGCTCATGGAGTATTCCCTAGAGCTCCTTGGCAGGAGGCATTTATCGCCTGACAGAGGCCTCAGCACCTGCTGCCACAGTGTCCGACCTACGCTCTGATTAAATTTCAGCAGGCGGCCAGGCCCACGCCTGATTAATCACTGTCTCTCCAGGCAGCCCTCTGCCCCTCCTTCCTGGATGTTGGCACCTCATTTGAAAGTAGCCCTCTCCATACATTCCAGCCCAAAGATCTGGGATCTGTGCTTGATCCCTCTGCCATCCCCCAGGGAATAAACAGTCAATGTTCTGTTCATCTGTGCCTCAGAGAATTTCCTGAAGCCTTGTCTTTAAATAGTCCTAAGATATTCCTGCTAATCGTGACCCTGAAAAGTGATTAATAAGGGGCTGGAGTGCAGCCATCAAAGCTAGCCAAAGATGTGCCGGGGTTGCCCTGGGTGATTGCATTTCCTCCAGAGGTTGGGAAGAACTTTGTGAGTCAGTTTTCATCTTCCAGCCTCCCTAGTGTTGTCTGAATCCCCTTATTTTGTCAGAACAAAATAAGTTGCTGCAGAATAAGATGCTGGGTCCCATAATGGCTTCTTTTTGTGGCTCCATCAATCTCTTTACAAGGACTGCATTCTCTTCCTTATCCTGAATGATAAACACATCGTCTGACATGAGCTTTATTTTTCTGGAGAGTGACTACCCTACGTCTCAGATGAGGTTTTGCTCAATACACTCTGATGTCGAGCAGATGGCAGGTCAACACATATCCCTTAAACATTAGAACCTCTTTGGCCTGGGAACTTCCTAATGTCAGCATATGCATCTCTTAGTCTTAGGGTTTTCTCCCAAGAGGTTAAAGACTGCTCCATACACCTGGCCTCTGGTTGCAAATCCTGAGGCATTTCTACCCCTTGGGAACAAATCTTACCCAGTTTTATCCCAGTGTCCTTGCCATAGGGTGGGATAACTTCACTGTGTGCTCTATATGATTTCCCAGTTGCTCACGGTTTCAGTTGCTCATGGTTGTGGCTCGTGGAATTGACCCCTTCTATTTCTTATCATACCTCTTCACTTCCTTTGTTATTCCCTTTACCTTCCAAATAATTGGCTTGAACTCAATTCTCATCTCAGAGTCTGCTGCTGGGAGGTCCCAAACTAAGACAGAGCCAGCATGGTGCCGCAAGCCTGTAATCCTAGCACTTAGGGAGGCTGAGACAGGAGAGTTGTGAGTTCAAAGCCAGCCTCAGCAACGGTGAGGTGCTAAGCAACTCAGTGAGACCCTGTCTCTACATAAAACACAAAATAGGGCTGGGGATGTGGCTCAGTGGTCGAGTGTCCCTGAGTTCAATCTCCAGTACCAAAAAAAAAAAAAAAATGCAAACTAAGACAGAAGTGAATTATTGGACTATCTCATAATTTGGAGATCTCCGCCACTCACTTCCCATCTATCTATAGTGTGAAAAATGCTTTCACTGTCAAACCAACATGGAGACTACACAAAGAGAAAAAGATTGAAACAAAGGGGAAATGCCTTCCTTCTTGCCTGCTCCTTGCTGCCTCCCTCAAGTATTTATTGAGGAATATTTACTTAGGAGATGGAAATTCAGATCTCCAAAGAGCCAGGTAGGTGATGTTTATGTGTGAAGTGGGTGTCAGACAATTGGAAATGATGGGGCCTATGGCAAAATGTGTGCAAGTATCTTATCATCCTCTTTTATTTCCTCTTCCCTTTTTTTTTTTTTTTGATGGGGGAGTACTAGGGATTGAACTCAGGGGCACTCTACCATTGAGCCACATCCCCAGCCCTATTTTGTATTTTACTTAGAGACAGGGTCCCACTGAATTGATTAGCTCCTCACTTTTTCTGAGGCTGGCTTTGAACTTGTGATTCTCCTGCCTCAGTCTCTTGAGCCTCTGGGATTACAGGTGTGCCCTGTAGTGCCTGGCTCCTCTCCCTTTTTATTGGTATTCTATTGATCAAACAGAAGACATGTGCAGGATGCTAAGATTAAAAAACAAACCTAAGAACCACGACTGTGTGATAGGTAATTATCAGACTTCATGTTTAGGTGGGTACCACTTTTGAGAGGTGGATCTTTCTTTTAGAGTAGATGAAGTAACTGAAATAACCAGGAGGAAATCTTTGCTAGTGTCTGATACGGTCACTCTCAAAATTCCATAATACTGTCCAAAAAATGTCACCTTGAAGCAAGGAAAAAATCATTCCCACAGTCTGGGGAAAAGTCAAATGAGAAATCATGTATTTTTATATTCAATTTCCTTTCTAAAATATTTACATGCTGTCATCTGAAGATAAGCCATAACAATTTTTCTCTTAAGTTTTGGTGTGTTTGACATGTTTTGCAGAACAATCACACTTGAAAAGGCTTTTTCAGTTGCAGCTAGGGAGGCTATAGATGGTGCAGAGAGAAGCGCTCAGCACTGAAATGGGAAGGGAAAGTTTGGAAGCTGGTGGAAAATGACAGCAGCCACCCAGGGATGCACTGCACTGGGTATCATCTGGATTATTAATGTGAACAGAGGGCACGCATCACCTGTTTGCCTGACTCTCTTAAGGTTTTGGGTGACAAAAAATGCCTCTTGGTGAAAATCTATGTCTACTGGATTTTCAAGGACGCTTTCCGGTTTCTAATTGAGTTTCTGAGACTCTTGTATTGAAAGCCTGGGTGTTGCCTCTCCGAAGAAGTGAGGCTGACTTATTTAGAAAAGTTGTCCTCCTCAGTCTTTGAGTAACTTGGGACTGTGGTTGGAAAACTTGCTATTTTGGGGAAACATAAGACTTACAGGATTTTGGGTATTTTTCCTCCAAGTTTTCCCCTTTCCAAAGGGAATTTCTAGTCCCACAAAGGCAAGGCTAGCCTTTGCTTGTAGGGAGAATACATGACCATGCAAATGCTATAATTAAGGGAAGTGTATGGTGGTGGTGGTGGGTGGGTGTGGTTAACAACTAGGTAGGTCTCTGAAGGGGACATAAAGGATCTTTAATTGCGGTGCTTGTGAATTTCCAGGTGTAATTCCAAGCTACTAGTGTGAGGTCAGCAGGAGCCAATTCCAGCATGGTGCATTGCCCCCAACTCAGGAGCATATCTCTCTGCTAGGGTTACATCATGAATTTCTTTTTCATGCTTATTCCTTTAAGGTAACTATGTTAAAGAATGGAGGAAGGAAACCTCATGAGGTCCCAAAGGAGAAGGAAAAAAGCCGTCATTGGATCAACTATCAACCATCTTGGTTCTAGAAGAGAAATCCAAGTGACATCAAACTGACCTTGAATAGTGACCAGGCGATTTCTACACTGCTGGAATCTGGTCACATTTCTTTCTTGATTGTCCATTTGAAAGAAGTGTGCATTAGTTTTCTTTAACCTTCTAGGACTGCTGTAGTAAAGTACAACAACTTGGGTCACATAGATAGCAGAAATTAATTGCCTAGTGGTTTTGGAAGTTAGAAGTCCAACATTAAAGTGTCAGCATGAGTGGTTCCTTCTGAGGGCTGCAAGAAAGAATCTCTTCCCTGCCCCTTCCTTGGCCTCTGGTGCTTTTTTGGCAATCCTTGGCATTTCTTGGTTTGTAGATACACCACCCAGGCTCTGCCTTTATCTGCACATGGCATTCTCCCTAAGTACACGTCTGCGTCCAAATTCCATCTTTTTCTTTAAAAAATAAGGATACCAATAATACTGGATTAAGATACCAATATGTTGGATAAGGATACCAATCATATTGAATCATGCTCCAGTATGACCTCATCTTAACTAATTACATCTGTTTCCAAAGAAGGTTACATTCCAATGTGCTAGGGGTTAAGACTTCAATGTGTAAATATTGGGGTACACAATTCAACCCATAATTGAAGAGAAGCATGTGGTCTTACATCTCTGTTCAGACCTTTGGAATAATTCAACAGCACAGCAGAAATTTTTCCGTCAGAGGGCTGCAAAGACAGTGTGAGTACAGATGATCACCATCTGATACTCTCTGGAGTAGAAAAGAAAAAGGGGGTGTTGGAAACCTTCTGACTGGCCTGTGATTTCAAGTTCTGAGACTTTCCAACAGAACCATATTTCTCAGTTTTGAGCCCAGTCTGGGGAGAGGTGGATGTGTCCCCTAATTTTCCTGAAAGCATTGGGGGCAGATAACAGAGTTGAGGCTGATGGGTTATACTGAGCGAGGTTGCCGAGGGGCCATGTCTTGGTGGAACTACCACCTGAATAGAAGCCTCAAGGAAGAGGAGAATGGATTAGAAAATGGCAGGCACAAAGCCAGAGGAAACAGATGGGGTGAGAGTGGCCCAGGCCGTGACAGCAGAGTCATGGATCTCCACACAGCCCTGTGCTACTGTGGATCCAGAAGGTCCATCTGATCTCAAGTGCTTTAAGGACCTGCCCATATCATCCCACTTCCCTCATCCCTCCTTGAGTGTCCTTACAAGAAACCCCTTTAGTGGACTTACCTGGTCTCCTGTTCCTGTTTGCACAGAGACAAACCAGAGTATATGGTTTAGACCCCAAACCATCCATCTAACACATCACCTTGATGTGGAAATATGGTAAAATTACTTCCAGAAAATTGTGTTGCCTCTATTGCCCCTTTGTGGGTTTAAAAAAGCCCTATCTTAGGGTCTCAGTATCTTAGAGTTACAGGATATGGATCTTAAAGGTCGCTTAGACCAATACCTCCCAGACTTTAATATCAATGTTCAGATGCAGAGTTGGGTGCATCAGGGGGTGGGGAGGGGCTGGCACTGCATTTCTCACATTCTCAGGTGGACCAGAGGCTACACTCTGAGCTTAGTGCATTGAAACATCTTGCAAGGACACGGAGTTTAGTAACTAATGCTCAGGTCACAAGTCTTGTGGAACCTTAGACCCCAGGAATTATAGAGCAGAAACAAGACACCCCCAGTATGTCCTGTTAGAATTTCTGACCCATTGGATCCACAAGCCTACAACCGTTGTGTTTATGCCATGAAACTGTGGTGGTTGCCTAAGTGTTAGTAGTGACTGGGACAAACACTTAGCTTTTGCCGGGCATTTCCCAGCACCATGTACTTGCATATTTATCTCATTTTTACCTCACAAGGATCCCACTCCTGATCCCATGAGGGACTCCACATTATGACCATTTAACAGGTAAGAAAATAGGCTCAGCCAGGTTAGGTCAGTTGCTTTTGATAGATGCTCCCATGCTGAGTGATGGAATGGGGACTTGACCCCAGGAGTACTGGGCTAGGGTCCTGTCCTGCAGCCTGGGCTGGTGTTGTGCCTGGGGTAACTCTTGTCCTGAGGTCTCAGAGAAGGAGCCTCCTGTCCCTTAATGTTGCCCATGTCTCCTGGCTGTCCTCCTTCTGGGGCTCTGCCTTTGTTCCTTCTTTATACTGTCCATTTCTGGGCTAATATCAGGAATCCATGACTAGAAAACTCACTGCTCAGACTTGCTGCCAGGGTGCGTCATGGAGGCTGCTGCTCCCTGGATCCACCACCTAGTATGGGCTGAGACACTACTTCTGATGGGCTGTGTCCACCAACCACTGTGTGTGGCAGGGTGCTAGTGCAGGCGCCTCCTTGACTGGGATGGGGTGACTTTGGCATGAGGACCACCTGTTGGTCCAGCAGAAACCTCCGTAGTGCAGGGCTGTAGTCGGACACCCTTCCTGCCAGTCCTCTTTCCTTTCCCCTTCACAGAGATCAGGCCTGAAGCCTCCTGGCCTCCCCCACCCTCCCTTGCTATGTCCTTCACAGTGACCCCCTCCAGGAAATCCCTTGTATCACCAAACCTATTTTGGTGTCTGTTTCTCACAGGGCCTGACCCAATCCACAGGGCAACAGCCCATCTCTGCCCCCTGCCCTGCCTCTTCATCCACTGTCTTTTCACTGCTGCCTCACCTATCATGCTTCCCCTTTTGAGTGGCCTGGGACCTCATCTTTACCTTGTTCACACCATCAGCCATGGCCTGAAGCGTGAGTTCTCTGGGCCCATCCACTGTCTTCCCGTTGTCTGTGGGGCCCCAGCTGGCGCTGTAGATGTCAATCAGTTGTGGCATGTGGCTGATGGAGGAGGCCTCAATGATGTCTGTCATAAATGGCTGGTCCAACATCCGGATACCTGTGGACAGGTGTGGGCAGAGAGAACTTTGGGCTTTGCTACCCCAGTTCTCAGGGGATGTGGGATGGAGAAAAACTGGGGTTCTGGGTATGGTTGGAAATGTTGGTGACCCTTGGCAAGCTGGAGAACACTGTGGAGTCCAAGGATCAAAAAGGCTGCACAGATTGCCCCATGGTTCCTTTTTGGATCTTGCTCATACCTTTCTTTATTTACTACTTGAAGACAATTTTATTCCCCTAGCAAAATTTACTGGAATCCCTAACAGGAAGAAACCATATTCATTGAAGAGTTTCCTTAATAAGCCTGTTTCTAAATGGAAGATCAGCCTTCAGCAACTGGGTGTTGAATGGGGTCAAGATTCAGAAAAGATATAAAATGACTATGCACAACAGGTCGAGGAGGGAATGGATATGTGATATTTAAGGAGAAATTACAGAGGGCAAAGGGCAGAGGGAGGGTCAGGGACAAGACTAGAAAAGAGAAATTCCAAGTTTCCCTGTCACTGAGAAGGGACGTTGGGAAGGAGAGAAATGTCGAGTGGGTTATTTTAAGCTGCTAAAGGAGTGTATGGTATAGCCCTCTCTTCTCATCTCCATGCCATTTGGTAAAGTATCTGTTAACTCTCTGAAGACTTATAGGAGTGACCTTTTCTTCTTTTTTTTCAAATTTGATTTGTTCTTTTTAGTTACACATGACAGTAGAGTTTATTTTGACATATTTATACCAACATGGTGTATATCTTATTCTAATTAGGGTCCTAGTCTTGTGGGTATACACTGTGTTGAGATTCACTGTGGTACAGTAATATATGAATAGAGGAAAGGTATGTCAGATTCATTCCACTGTCTTTCCTGTTCCTATCCCTCATTCTCTTCATTCCCCTTTATCTAATCCATTGAACTTCTATTCTTCCTATTGGTCACACTTGCATACACTCCTGCATGATGCCATTATCATCAGAGGCTGAATTGATGGAGCTGCCTGATCTTGTCCTTTAACCCTTCAAAATTATGAGCTAAATAAACCTCTTTTTAAAAATACATTATCTAGTCTCATGTATTCTGTGATAGCAACAGAAAATGGACTAATATAAAGATTATGGAATGAAGGGGCTAGGCTTAGCATAATGAAAATCTGTATCCTTATATTATTACTCAAGGACATACTTTTTCAAACATCACTCTCCAGCATGGCATGAAAATCAACTTACATAAGGGCCATCAATTTCTTCCAGGGCATGAGAAGTTGACATAAAATTGCTGTTTTCTTAAGGGCTTACTACTTTTGGAGACTGAGACTGAGGGTCTCTCTTTCCTTCTCAGTGAGGGAATACCCCTTGTTCTTAGATTGCAATTCTCTCCCCATCACAATTGCTTATTTGACTCTTTCATATGCCATCAGACAGAAAGGTCTTTGAGTGCAGGGGATGCATTTATTTTGTTCACTTCTATGTCTCTAGGGATCAGCATGATGCTTGGTATTTATCTTAACCTTGACAAATATTTGGTGAATAAATGGTGTTATTACTTTATATAGTTGATTTTTTCCCCTGTAGAAATAACAGGTTCAGAAGAATAAATAATAACAGGTCCAGATTGTTCATCCTCTACCATTAACCCATAAGAAGTCAGGTCAACATTTTTGCCAACCAACATCCAATATGAGTTAACATCCTTTTACTTGGAGGAAGCTTATCTATAAGAAACCTAGTCTTTGATTTGAAACTTTTTGGAAATTAAGTTTTACAGTTCATCTTATAGGGAGATAGGAAGTTTAAAACTCTACATTTTGCTTAGGATCCATCTCTATTTCATTTATTGAAAAAATTAAAGCAACAAAGATGGCCAATGGGCCACAGAATAAACTGAATAGTGCAACTTTTATGCAAAGTCATGCTCACTCTGTGCGAATAAACACAGAGAGGGCAGCATTCACTTGCCTGGAAGGAGAATCCTCCCATGCTCTTGAACTTGTCCAGTGTCCAAAATGACCAGGACTGACCAGCTCACCTCCATGAGAAGGTGAGCAAAATTCAACCCTGGCCAAAGTAGGCTCAAATGTCCCACCAGCTAACCAATGGCAGCCCTGGATTTTGCCAGAGTCAGCATGATGCATCCAACTGCCCCTTGCACACTCTTCCTCTTTGCAGCTCTTGCCCCTTGGCCTTTCCCCTTGTCAATCCCTTCTTGCTGCACAAAAACATAGGAGCTGATGCATATTAATTTTCTGACTGCTTCAGCATTAATGAAGGCAGAGATTGGATGGGGAGACAGGCTCATTCATATTCTGGGGCCAAGTGCCTGACATTTCTTTTAATCGAGTTAAGCTCAGGAGGAATGAGCCATGCATTAATTGAATGAGATACGGTATTAATTTTGTAACCAATCGCACCATTAGCAGCCAGGATACAGATTCAGGGTGACCTGAGGATTTTTAGGGACGGCATCTTCTCTGCCGCTGGTTGCTCTAGGAGCTACAGAGTATGGAATGGACAGGAAGAGAGAGAGATGTTGAAGGAGCTAGGAGTCAGTCTCCAGATCTGGAAAATGTTCTACTGGCTGATGTGACTTGTTGGGAGAAGAAAGACACAGACTGCACATCTGGCATTTCTATCTCACCTCAACTCCCAGGAAGGCCTGCACAGCACATTAATGGCCAGAGGTGGCTCTTATTGTCCCTCTTCCATTAATTTAGAGGCCTTACATGCCTTCCTGCTCAGCTTGTACCATGGCTGGCCCTGGTGCCCTGAGGGCTGGGTGGCCCAGTAGATTTGAGCTGAATCCTTTCTGCTCTGCTTCTGTTCAAAGGATATATTTGTACCCCAAATGAGAGCATGCTACACCTGCTCACAAACCTCAGAGCCGATAATTGCCACTTTTTGTGCTCATGAATATTAGCCCTGGAGGCTAAGGAGCAAGTACATGCTCATTCAGGTTTTAGGATCTGAAAACTCAGGAATCACTGTGCTTGCAGTGATTTTTATTGGTTTATTTAAAAACTCAGATAAAAAGATGTGTGAACTTACTGAAGTATTCTGAGATTTTTCAGTCAATAATAATCATGATAATAATATATGAAAGCGATCCATTGCTATGAGAGAAATTTCGGGGTATTTTGACAGTGATTGATTGAATGATTTTCAAACTTTTTAGAAAGTCTTTTTAAAAATTGTTTTTTAATTTTTTAA
>CM053401.1:141200705-141203205 GCA_028644305.1 Xerus rutilus
CCTCCCCCCTCCCCCAACCATGTTTAGAGTTCCTGCATTTCTCCAATGTTTCCCGTTCCCACCCCCCCTTGTGTATTCTTATCCACTAATCAGAGAGAGCATTCGGCATTTGTTTTTTGGGATTGGCTTACTTCACTAAGCATAATGTTCTCCAATTCCATCCATTTGCCTACAAATGCCATAATTTTATTCTCTCTTATTGCTGAGGGCAGACAAAGAGGTGGGTCATGTCATTGATTTTAAGCTTTCAATCAATGAAAACAATAACTGAAAGCTTAGAACTAGAGTTTTTAAGCTCTGGTTTAATAAAGGAAGGCAGTGAAGGCTAAACTCTTAACCAGGCCTGGGGCTGCCCTGAGAGTCTCTGCAGAAGCCCAGGATGGTGTTGTACTAGCCATAGAGTACCACTGTCACGTGGCTTGCTGTCCCTGGAGATCCAGTTACTCTCTGTCATGTTGTTCTATTCTGTTCATTGTGCAAATCGTTGTCTGTCACATCTTGCATATTTGTTCACTAGGTCACCTAGTCTCTGAGCTGGTCTGAGGCCAGGTGCCTGGTCTGTGGGCTCACCGTGTATTCTGTCACTGAGAGCAGGAAGCCCCCATGTTAATTGTGGATTAAATGAAAGGGCAGAAGACTGGAGGAAGCATCTCTCCAAAGCTTCGAACTATTTTGAGCTTTCAGAAGTATAAATTCGACAAAAATGGGCAAGCAATGTTATTTGGAAAGTTCATTATTTATATTTATTATACACTGATTTGGTTTTGTGAATTCTGAATAACACATTTTTAAATTTAATTTTTTTCTCAATCATTTTGATTGAAGAGGCCAAACAAGGGCTTAAAAGTTAAAATAAAAAAAGAAGAAAAGAATTAGGCACCTTCTTGGAACGTTCCTTGAATAAATGCATTTTCAAGCTAACATACTAAAATTCATCTTTTTCTTAATTGTATAAAATTAAAGAAATGGGTAAAGAAATGCAAGTAAACTTTCATAGAATTGTTTTGAAATTATTAAAACTTCCAGACTTCTAAGACTCTTGGGATATCCCCGGATGTTCAGGTCAACATGTTATGGATCCAAACTGGTTGGAATTCTTTCATCCCTTCTTGTGAAGTATGTAGAAGAGATGGTAACAAATGTGTCTATGACTAAGCACCAGAAACCAAAAAAACCTTGTGTGTGTGTGTGTGGTATTAGGGATAAAACCCAGGGGCATTCTACCATTGAGCTATATCTTCAGCCTTTTTTTTGTTTTGAGGTGGAGTCTCACTAAATTGCCAAAGCTGGCCTCAATCTTGTGATCCTCCTGCCTCAGCCTGCTGAATAGCTGGGATGATAGGATGCACCACCATGTCCATCAAGAGAACTCATTTTAAGGAAGGTATTTCCGAGTCACATATGCCCAAAGGCAGAACAGATTTATCAGAAGGGAGTCAGTTTCCTGTCACTGGAGGTGTACAGTTCCAAACTGATGTAGTTACATCAGGAAAGTGGGGAGAGTTTTTCAAACATGGGTACTGGGTGCAAAATTATCCCACAACTTATTGGTATATAGCCTCCATATTCCAATTTTGCTCTCAGTAATGTAAGAGAGGTAATAATACATAATGTATATATGTTTTATAGGACATACAATAATGTGCGATAGAATTATAAAGTGTTACATGAGCAAAGGGTTTTGCTTTGTGCCTGACATAGAGGAAGAATCAACAGATGTTAATCGTCATCATCGTCCTTAGTAGTAGGACCACTATAATTGTTTTTATGCAAGCAGAAGTGGATGTTTGGACTAAAGGATCTTTAGTGGTTTCAGGTCCCAAGACTGAGATTCAGAGGGATAAGTAGAAAAGGTGAGCCCCTGGGAAGTCGCATACTTTATTTTCATCAACACCTGAATGACATGTGAGGTTGGTGGATGGTCTCTCTGCTCCACTAGCCTGGAGTGTCCTAGGGTACTGCATAAAGAGGTCACCATTCTGACTTCACTGCTGGACCCTGAACAGCTCACTAGTGTGGTTGGTAGTGTTGGCCTCTAGGACATTCTCATGATGCCCTTGAGAGGGAGAGAAAAGAGGGAGGAAGAAGAAGGCGCTAGTCTCCTTGGAACCAATCTAATTGGAATAAAGTAGCAACAGTGAAATGATGCTGGTAGGAGATGTTTTTGCTTCCTGGGCTGAGATTCTGTTGGCTTTGGGTCCTTAGATCCTTAATCTCTCAACTCTGTTGATCTCATTCTTTCAGTGATTCATTTCTACTGCCTTCTAATGGACTTATCCATGGGTCCTTCTTTCTTTTCTTTCTTTCTTCCTTGCTTTCTCTTGTTCAGCAGACAGGGTTTGAGCATCTGCTGTGAGTCAGACCCTAGGTGCCGAGGTGAGAGCAAACAGGCATACCCTGCCTTCGTGGAGGTCATTGTCGGATGGTGGGGAAGATATTAATTCGGTAACTGTGCATGGGATGTCTGTTCCAATGTTGAAAAGAATACCTAGAGAATTGG
>CM053401.1:141205705-141294124 GCA_028644305.1 Xerus rutilus
GTGTGCGGAATCTTCAAAAGTATTTTGAAGATAATCATAGTAAATGAGAAGCTCCAGTTTGAATTTTTCAGTTGTCTACAGTTCTGCCCTGTGAATAGAGAACGTACCCAGTCTCACATGCCACCCCAGGTGTGAACCTGGTTCATAAAATATTAACCAAGAGATAACTTTTCCCCTGAGCTTATAATGGCTCCTGACATATTAATGCTGCATTTTGGATGCACAGAAAGTAAAAAGGGCTAAAACCCCACGGGTAAAGCTTCCTCTATTTACACTTCAGAAAACCTCTAGATATATTCTTTTGTGAAATTCTGCACCCGGCTCAGGCAAGCCTCTCAGCAAACAATGTTGAAAGCTGTTAATAGTGGGCTTGTGTAGGTTACATTTGCTTTATTTAGGGCCCTGGAAATGCAAGTGTCAGCACAAAGTAGGTTTATGGTTCCATTAAATTGCTAGGAAAAAAAAAATTGAGACAGTAGTTGTTAAAAAAAAAAAAAAAAGACAAGAAAGAAAAACAAGGTTGGGTGACTCAGCCTGAATAAATTAAGAACCAATTTGATGCAAAACACGGACTAAGCAAAGAGCCACTCTGTTTTTGTTGAAAGCTCATGAATCTCTCTCTCTCTTGCCCCTTCCCCCTCACTTTTTTTTGAGGTGTGGGTTAGGAGTGCTGGCATCACTACTCCTATTTCTTTTTCTTTTTTTGGTAGTGGAGATTGAACCCAGGGGTGCTTAACCACTGAGCCACATCCCCAGCCTGCAACAGTGGTTCCTTCACCTTCTGAATACAGCATTCATCGCTCTAAAGTTTATTTAAAAAAAAAAAAGTTTTTTCTTTCTTCTTCCCCTCCCTAACAAGATTAGGGAGACAGTGTTATCTTTTCTTCCCCTAGTTAACTGCCCTTGAATACAAGCACTACAGGAAGGAGATACCTGCTGAGGATCTGGGAAGCAAGTATCTACCAATTAACAAGTGAATCCTAACATGCCATCAGGGAGCCCTGGGACTCCCTACCAGAGCACACCTGGATGTCCCTTCTGATGGAGAGAGTCAGCCTTGGGGACAGGAGTTCCTTGTGTTTCTCCTTTGCTAGCAAAGCAATAAAACTTTTTCCTTTTTCTCAAAACCATATCTTTATTACTGAATTGGCATTGATTGGCATTGGGGACAGGGACTGAGGTTTCGATTACAATCCCTTTTAATTTTGAGACAGGGTCTCACTAAGTTGCTTAGGGCCTTGCTAAGCCCACTCCTATTTCTAAAACTCTTGTAAAGAAGAAATTATTAAATACCTAGCCCAAAGGAACTGCACAGAAGGTTTTAGGCAGAATATATTTCCTTAAAGATGCGATCCACTGTGCAAAACATTTGGAAGGGCTCTGAGGATCTTTACAAATAATTTGTACACACTTCTGTGTATTCTACCGTCTATATTTGAATCTCATTAAAATGTGATTGACACTGACACAAAAGAGTGGCTCTACAAGTTCATTGATATGAAGTTCAAAAATAGGAAGTGACCAATTTCTGCTGTTTGAAAACAAGACTGTGGTTATTCTGGGATGTATGGGCAATAACTGAGGTAGGGTAAGGGAAGGGTTCTGGGGTTTGGTCATGTTTTGGTTTTTGTTGGTTATATGGGTGTTGTAGTTGTGAAAATTCACTGAACTGTGTGTTTATGATCTGCTCATTTGTCTGTATTTATCTTATGCTTCAATTTTAAAAATTTAAGGCATATTGATACTACTGTGCATGTTAAAATTTAAAGTTTTTTTTTTTTCACTCTTGCTCACTTAATGACTCCTAGCTCTTCTGCCCCAGTGGGATCCTTTTGCTGGGCCCTGCCAGGCTGGAGACCCGAGAGTGCTCTTTTCTGGGGCTGGCCGTCCAGCAAGGTGCCCACCTTTTGACAGAACCATCTTACCTGCAACCTTGGAGTTGTATGCCACGCCAACTCCACAGATATTGTTGTTGGCTGCTGCTGAGACTTCTCCTGCACATCGGGTTCCATGGCTATGGGAAAAACAAAGACAATTAGATACCTCTTCCAAAAGAATTAAAAAAAACTAGAGCAGTTTCAGTGTTTTACTATATTTTTATTACTGTATTTTATACCTAAGGATGTCCACTCTTACCACACATATGCAATATTGTACTTGAAAGTTAGCTAGAGCAATCAGGCAAGAGAAGGCAATTAAAGGGATACAAATAGGGGATGAAGTCAAATTATCTCTGTGTGCAGGTGGTGTGATCCTATACTTAGAAGAAGCAAAACAAGCCACCAGAAGATTTCTAGAGCTGATAAACACATTTAGCAAAATAGCAGAATACAAAACCAACATGCAAAAATCAGTAGCTTTTCTATAACTCAATAATAAAACTGTTGAAAAAGAAATCAGGAAAACAATTCCATTCACAATAGCCTAAAATAAAATAAAATAAAATAAAACAAATCTGAGAAAAAAATCGCCAAAAGTATTTGGAGGAGATTTCTTATATTCTACCAGCTGGAAACAATTGGTTTCTTTTTAAGGGTTCTGCTGGAGCTGAGCCAGCCTGTGGCCCACCCAATTTTCTGTCTGTATATCCTAACGTTCTCTTTCATCCTGCCCCTCTCTCCAGTGGCCTTCTTGACCTTGGGTTGTCTTCATCATAAAGAAGTTTCTGAGAACATTTTTAACCTTAACATTTGATCTTTACTTTAAAATTTGAAGTATCTTCCTGCGGATAACACATAGGTTTCCTTAGAAATGAAACATAATATAAAACAGGTGTGTGCTTGTTGGAACAGCTCTGATTTTTTTGAAGCACTAGAATCATGGGCTGGTGCTTATTTCCAAGGGTGTTTCAGTCCACAGGGGTATAATGCTGCCTGTCCAAAGGGGATAATGGTTACAGCTTCATTGGATCTTAGCCTCCTTTGTTATATATTATGTATTTATATTTATAAACATATTTACACATTCATGTATATTTTGTGAATACATATAATATGTAAAATCTGTCGACATGGGTGCTGTTTGTATGTGTTTGTATGTTTACACACATACAAACACATTTTCTTTCTCTATAGGAGCCATGATAAATCATGCCTCCACAAAGGCTAGTTATTTGGTGGGCTCAAAATTCTCTTGGGAACAAAAATGAAATCTATATACCTGTGTACACAGAAACTCTATAGTCATTTGTGAAAAATTGGGTGCTAGGAAAATTCTTATCTACTTGTCTTTCAGGTTTCTGTAAAGCATATCTGAGATTTTGGGGAAGGCACTTCATATAACTCGATGAGACAGTCCATTATAGATATGACTTTCATAGCTGCCATTTATTCCAAAAGCTGGGGAAAACGATGAAAAACAGCATGGAAGCTTAGACATATGTATCTGATAAAATTAAATATAGGTACAGTTTATTTTGATTAATATATACTGTAAATCTACATATTTAAGTACCTATTTGGGCTTATATCTGCTTGTACATTTGTGCTTATGTATTCATATGTAATATACATGATATATTCATCCAAATATTATGTAAACATATACTTATGTCAAATACACATCATACATAAAGTACATATATGTATCTACTTTAGATCCTGCACACATATATTGTTTTGATTTTTTTCTATTTAATTGATTTACTTTTTAATTGACACAATCATTGTACATGCAGAGGGGATACTGGGTGATAATTTCATACCTGTATACAGTGGTATGCAGTATGTAATGACTAAATCAACATTTCCTGCTTCCTAAACATTTCTTGTTCTTTTTCTGGGAAACTTTGACCTTCTTTCCTCCAGTTCTTTATAAATATCCCATGAATTGTCATGAACCCTAGGCCTCCTCTGTGCTGTAGAACAGTAGAACTTGGACTTGTATGTGACTGCGTGTGGTACTTGTCACCAAACCTCCCTCTCTTCCCCCTCCCTACCCTTCCTAGTTTCTAGCAACCACTATTAGACTCTCAGTTTCTAAGAAATCAACTTTTTAAGCTTCCATAGCATCTCTCTCTCTCTCTCCCCCTATATAGTATATATATATATATATATATATATATATATATATATATATATACACACACACTTCAATGGATACTGATTAAATTATTTGACTAGGTTGCCCACTGTTTGGCTCATGCTGAATAAATACTTAAATGGAAGTTTAAACATCAGTCCCATGTCTAATTCAACTGAGCATTAATTTGCTTATTATTTAATAATCAACCAATACAAGATCTCCTTTCCAGGACCTGAAATATGAACAGAGGAATGCTCAATACCTTCACTGACATCACTGAGGAGCAGACCAACACTGGCGCTCCCCAAGTGTGTGAAGTCCTGTGGAATATGTGGACGGGCAACCGAGACCAAAGCCAGGAGGAAGCAGAGCACCCTCCCTGGGCAGTTTCTCCTTACCAGGCACTGTGTTTAGTACTCTGCCTCATGTCCTTTAGGTCTCACAGGGTTGTGAATGGTGCTGCTCCATTCCAGAGAGGTCAAACCTGGGTCTTGGAGTGCTTGCTTAAGTTCAACAGAACAGGGTCTGGGCCAGGTATGAGACCAGTGCCTCATTACTGAATCACCTCACCGCCCTTTCTTAAGACAACCTGCCTCTGCCTTTTCCTGACTCACTCAAGATTGCAAGACTTATGCTGTGAACTGGCTTGGACAAAGCCATCGCATAATGTTCTTGTATCCCCAATTCTGGCTGTTAAGTGGGGAGATGTGTGTCATGGACTCTGCAGAAGAACATACAGGAAGACACAACTCATTGCTAAATTAGGTAACACTAATTAATAACAAATGATAAATGGAGGCTCCTATAATTGCTCATGACACCATGTTTCTTCACAACCTGGGCCTTTGAGTGTTCACCAACATCTTCCTTCTCTCTTGTCTTCCAGATAGTCTCAGGCAAAGGTGCTTGCTCCCCTGAATGTTAGGAAAAGCTTCTTCCAAACCTATTTTCATTTGGTTGCTTCATATTTATTTATTTATTTATTTGCAATAGTGGGGATTGAACCCAGGGCCTCACACATGCTAGGCAAGCATTCTACCATTGAGTTACATCCATAGCCCTTCTTTAATTTTTTATTTTGAGGCAACATCTCTGCTATGTTACCCAGATTGACCTCAAGCTTGCAATCCTCCTGCCTCATCTTCCTGAATTGCATGTGTGTGCCACCAGGCCTGGCTCTGGTCATTTTATTTTCTTAAGAACTCACAGTGGCTCCTCTTGCCTTGAGAAGTAAACCTAAGCCTGTGAGAAGGCGAAGCAGCTGTAGGAGGTAAAGAAAAATAATTATGGCTTGATCAGCCTCCAAATGAAGGTCAATGGGAAACAAATGACCAGGTGTGGTGCTCTGCCAGAGTGGCCCCACTCCACCACTCTCCTGGGTCTGTGCCCTTGGCAATGTGATTTTCTTCCTCCTCTCATGAAGAGGTGAAATGTATTTTTCCTGACCTTGAAAATGGAGTGGTCTTATGGTTTGTTTTGGACAAAAGAATGGGGCAGAAGTGAAAGCCTAGGCCTCAAGAGCACTTGTGGCCTCTCTTTCTCTTGAAGCCCTGCCTACACAACAAGCCTAGGCTGCCTGTCGGATGATGAAAGACACGTAACTCATCATTCCTGTCACCTCAAGTCACAGCCATCCATCTTCCACACATGTGCGTGAAGCCACCCTAACCCAGAGATCACACAGAGGACTCACCACCTGACCTCACATGGGTGAGGTCAACTGAGATGAGACAAGTGAGCCTGGTCCAGATCAACAGAATTGTCCGGCTGACCTATTTAGGCCACATGGGGTATCATTAAATGTTGCCATTTTTGCTAATCTAGTTGGTAGGAAATGATATCTTGTTTCATTTTGCATTTTTTTCTTCACTGGCATGATAATTCTTTTTTTTTCCTTTCAAAAACATTTCTATTTATTTAATTAATTATTTTAAATGAACACATAATATTATATGTATTTGCGGTATATAATGTGATGTTTCAAAATACATATTGTGGAATGAATGAATACTTCTAGCTAAATAATCTGCACAGGGGATGGGGGTGGGGAACATGGGAGAAATGAGGAAACTTTGGTTAGGGCAAAAGGGAGGAAGGGGATGGCAGGGGGTAATGGGAGGGGGAAAGATGGTGGAATGAGATGGACATCATTACCCTAGGTATATCTATGAAAACACGAATGGTGTGACTCTACCTTGTGTACAACCAGAGAAATAAAAAATTGTGCTACTTATGTGTACTGCAAATTGAAATGCATTCTGCTGTGTTAAAAAAAGAAATAAAAAATTACAAAAGATAAATAATGCACACAGAACTCACAGAGAACAATATTCAATCCTTATTGTTTCAAGCTACTGAATTCTGGGATGACTTTCATGCAGCATTTTGATAGCAAGTGATGACGGATACAATAGCTAAACACAGCTAGGGGGACAACCCATCATGCATGGTGGGGAGGGGTCCCCAGGACTGTCATGATGATGGTATTGAGTCTTTCTTGAACAGCCTGCATCAGTTGCTGGAGTGTCCACGTGAAAACTTATGGACTTGAAGATCTCCTGAGAGACGTATAGGCACACTTCTTCCTTCCACACCACTGGCCTTTGCATTAGAGTGCCTTTGCATTAGAGTGATGTTGTTGTATCTCTTGCCTTTCCAGCCCCAAAGATACTAACTATGGGCCTGATGCTGTGCTAAGAGTGCTACATTTATTATCTTAGTTAATCCTCACAATAGCCCATTATTATCTCCATTTTAAATACAAGGAAGCTGAGGTATAGAGATACTGAATCAATTCTCAATGAAAAGGCAGAGTCAGAATTCAAACTCAGGTCTGCTGCTTCCAAACCTCTGCTCTTACTATGACCTTTAATGATCACTTATTTCTATCAGAAATGAGCATTTAAAAAGTGTGATGGTTAATTTTATGTATCAACTTGGCTGGCCCAGAGAGAATGCAGGTATTTTGAATTATGGAATATTTTAAGGATACCAACAATTTTGATGAATAATACAATGAATCACATATGGCTGTCATTTGAGTACATCAAAGCTGAACATTTACCATACTTTAGATTTTTAAAAAAGATATCATTATAGGTATAATTGAAACCCTTTCTAAGGTAACTCTCTCTTTGTTTCCTTAGAGGTGGCCTCTTACAGTAAATTTCATGTTTAGAATGATCATTCCTATTTTTATGCAATCGTCTTATGATCAGATATGTATAAGCATATATGTTATGATTTGTTTTCAAGTTCTATATGAATATTTCATAGTATATGGTCTACACAAAATTGCATTTTTGAGGTTTATTCATGAATTTTGGTTCAACCATTTTTAGCACTGTGTAGTAGTCCATTTATAAATATGTTGCCATTTATTTGTTTATACTCCTAATGATAAGCATTTAAGTTGTTTGAGATTTGCTTGCTATTACAAATAATTTGAAACAAAACATTCTTGTGTATTATTTCTTTGTGCACATGTGGTAGTTTCTTTGTGATATTTATGTAGGAGTGAGCACAGGTTGGATGGATATATCCTACTTCCTGCAGGGTGAGTGTGTTCCTGATGCTTGATGTTCTTGTCAACACTTAATGCTCTCAAGGTTTATTATTTTTTGCCAGTCCAATTGTGTGAAATGGTATCTTATTATTTCATTTTACATTTCCCTCATTACCAGCAAAGTAATCTTTTCAGATGTGAATTAGCTAGATTTTTCTCTTCTGTCAATTACTTGTTTAATATCTTGGCTCTTTTTTTTTTTATACTGAGGCATCCGTCCTTTGTTTCCCCCATTGATTTATAGCCATTCTTTGTAAATTTTGTATATTAATCTTTTTCCCCCATAAATATGGAGTGGGAAAGATAGTGGAGTGAGATGAACATCATTACCCTAGGTCCATGTATAAAGACATGAATGGTGTGATTCTATCTTGAGTACAACCAGAGAAATGAAAGCATGTGTTCCATATGTGTACTGTGAATTGAAATGCACACATCTGCTAGTCTGTGGCTTAACTCCCAATTTTGTTTACTGTCACTTTTGTTAAAAAAATGGTTTAATTTTTTAAAAAATTTTGTTCTTTTTAGATATACATGACAGTAGAGTGTATTTTGACATACATATATGGAGTATAACTTATGGATTTAATTTTAATGTACAAATTTTTATTACTCCTTTGTGATTGTGTCTTGTTTAAAAAAATCCATCCCTATATCAGGATCATAAAGATGTTTTCCATATGTTACTATAAAAAGTTTATAATGTATTTAGGTCTTTAATTCTCCTGGAATTTATCAGCATGTGTGATAGATGCCTATTTTCTTATTCCATAAGAATAGCTAACATCATTTGTTGAACACCATTGCCCATCTTTGTTTTTTTTAAGGTTGTGGGAAAAGGGGATATGATTTTTGCTTCTGTTCTTTTTTTAAAACATTTTTTAAACTTTTTTTTTAGTTGTAGATGGACCCAATGCCTTTATTTTATTCATTTATATGAGGGTGCTGAGGATTGAACCCAGAGCCTCAAGTGTGCCAGGCAAGCACTCTTCCACTGAGCTACAACCCCAACAGCCTCCATCTTTGTTTTTATTGCTATCTTGGTCATATAGTAAGCTTCATTTTACCTGGGGTCTGTTCCTTGGCTTTTTATTCTGTTTCTTTGATCTTTTTGTCACTCCCTATTTTAAACATATACTCTCACATATGATTTCTTAATGTTTTGATATCTGGAGGATGAAGCTTCCCCAATCTGCTATTTTTCTGTTGTTTATGATCTTTTCCCATCTTCTTTTTCTTCTATGTCTTCATTATCTTTCTCCTTATTTCTTTTCTTCTTTCTTTGCCTTTTTCTATACTTGGCTTCTTGCTTTTCCATATCAGTTTTGCATCATTTTGTCTAGTTCCACTGAAAAATGCTACTGAAACTTTAATTGAAATTGCGCTGAATGAATAGATTAACTTGACTTCTTTATATTGTTCCACCTTCTTTTTCATAAACTTAATATGTCACTCTATAATTCGGGAATGCTTTTATGTGTTTGCTAAGTTTTATAATTTTCCCATATCTTTTCTTAGATTTATAATTATTTGATCAGTTAGGGGATGTAGCATTATGTCGAATAAAAGAGATGATTGGCAGCATTCTTATGTTGTTTCAGACGTAGGAGAATGCTATCCAAGTTCTACCATTAAGAATAATGTTTGCTGTAGGTTTTCGATAAACTCTATTATCTTCAACTCAGTAATTATTTCTCCAATTGTATTCAGGCTAGCTTTTATCCCATTTATGGATATTTTATTTCAGAGGCTATATTTTTCAATGCAGTGAGTTATTTTTTGATATTCATGTTTTATTCTTGCCTGGGTTTCTCCCACCATTTATTTTTCTTCTAAAATTGGTGTTATATCTATGCACTTACCACTCTGAGCAAGCTACACAGAACTTATTTTAAAGTCTTTTTCAAGATTGCTCTACAAAATTGATTTTATCTGGTAAAAATTCATATCTTGGTTTTTCATTTTCTTTAGGTGTGTTTTTTCAAGTGTTTGGGAATTTTGGATTGCAGGCTAATTTTGAGATGCAGATTTTTTTTCCCTTTCTTTCTTTGGGCTCCTTTCCTGGTTATTAGTCCAATAATTGTTTTAGTTGATTCCTTAGTTCTTTATCTCTCAGCCAGGAGCTTTAAAGGGGTTTCAAGGCTCTGGATTCACAGATATATTAGGGAGAAGGCCGAGCTGGCCTGCATGGTAGTGTGCAAGTTGGCCAATTTACATGAGATTGTCTTTGTCCTCCAGTCTCTCTGGATCTACAGACTCTTTAGACAGCCATAATCCCTTGGTGGCTAGCTATAGTCTTTTCAGCTATGTCTTCAGAGATAGAAGTTTTCATGTTATATATATCAGAGCTGAAATAGAGATTCCCCAGCTCGTTTGATATGAACCATGTTTGCGGGCTGTGTAAGGGAAGATTTGGGGGTTTCAAGAGCCCACTGGTTAGAAGAGGTGAAAATGAATAGGTTAAGCAAAACAGGTTAGGATAGGCGATGGGTGAGAATGTGCACAGCCGTTCCAGGGGAAATCCTGGGTCTGCTGACAAGCAGCCAATGTTTTTCTGTAAAAGTGAGGAGTCCCCTGCCCCCATCTTTCTGAGGCTAAATGTTAGGCCTTTCAGTTTTCCTAATCAATTGACCTTGTCTCACACATAAAAGGTATCTTTGGATGTAATTCCTTTCTCAATCAGCAACGGGGTAACACAGGCACTAGACTCTTGCCAGAAAGTTCAACCTTGTGTGGGTGCTGTCCAGTTTCTGTCAAGAGCTCTGAAGAGAGAACTGTCATCTGAGTAAGATGGGTGAGTGGGTGGGCCATCCACTTATCTCTTTGACATAAATCCTACTATCTAGTTGGGAAATCTTTGACTTAACTCCTTAGAAATCCCTTTACTGAAATTCACAATTATATTTGCTACCACTTAGGGAGTGCCTTCTGTGTGCCAGGCTCTGTACCAAAGTTCTCTGTATGCCTGTCTCTAATCCCCACCAGAACCCTTTAAAGTGTCCCATTAGAGGACAAATGGGACAAAACATCAGTCCCATTTTATAGACAGGGAAACTGATTTCAGGATTACTCATCCCAGACCAAACAATTCACAAAATAGTGTGTTTATCAATTATAATCTGCTGTATTTTTCTGTCCAGAACAAATTATACTCCATGTTTTTATAATTATGTCAAAATGAATCCTCATGTTATGTATAACTGAAAAGAAACAATAAAAATAAAAATGAAAATAATTATTGCTACTTAAAGAATGTAAAATTCCTCTATATGGCATGAATGATATAAGCTTCCAAAGTAGAAGTGATTCCACCAACACACAGGTTTTGTTTTGCAAGCTTTAAAAATGTCTCCATAACCCCTAAATCTGTATCATGTCTATGTCTTGTATCTAAAGGGAAAATTTAAATACTGACTATATACCTGGTAGAGAACTAGAAATAAAAATTTAAAAAACCTGTGGTATTTCTCCAATGTCTCTGAATAGCTAACAAAATGAACTCTGTTCAATTTCATTCTGCTCTGGTCTGAATGTAGAGAGAGCTAGTTATGAGCAGCAACCTTTTAGTTAATATCAACTTATGAAGGAGTTTCAATGCACACATGAAAAAGTTACATCATATCTTTGGAAACAGTTTAAATTTTATTATTAGGAGGTGATTTCAGGACCAGTACATAAGACATCTATTCCTAAGCCATTAAATGTTACCAGGGTGAAGTATCAGTTTATATTAGTGTGAAAACAGCAAACCAGAGAGGGCCATTTTTCCTCCATGTTCTTCCATGGCCTGTTGCATAGAGTTCTTCCAAATGAAATATGGATTTTAATAAGAAAAAAAAGGTGAATCACTGAAAATCTTTCTTATTTGAAAGTTTAATATTATCAATCACATTAGCTCACATTGAGATACACGTTCTTCAGCATCCATTCATCCTTCTTCCTTCCCCCAAATTTTGGTTGCATGAGTAATAAATGTCTGCTCTTTTCCTGAATTTATAGCAAATTTTTGCAGCCAGGAATTGCATCTAGTCCAGAATCTCTTACTCTTTAGGACTTAATAGATAGAGAGTGCTATGTCCCCTGATGCTTCATAAATATTGCCGATGGCAGGGATGACATTTCAGTGGTGAATGCCTGTCAAAGAAATGCTATGCAAGAGAGATTTTTATAGACAACAGCGTAGTAATGGAATACAGATATGTAATGCATCACCAAACATGAATTTAAAACCGAGCAAGCCTGCAAGATTATTGACAAAATGTGGGCCGCAAACCTTGTGAGTGGCAGGCAGCTCTAAAATGGACAGATGTCAAGGCCACTTGACATCTCAGTATGGCTGAAAAGGTAGGCCACCCATCTATCAACCAGCCAATCAATATTTACAGAAGGCCAGCAAGGAAGAAAAAATGTGATGCTAGATCCTGATGCCTCATGGCAAATAAATTATATCTGTTATGCCCAATCCTGATGCTTGTTAGATATGTAATATTTTCTACTTTTTTGCAGTTATGATGATGATGATGATGATATGAAGATGATGATGATGATCATTATTTTGTTTGGCCAAATGTCTTTCTCTGATTGCAAGTGAGGAGGAAATTATAATCCATTTGCAAATTTCTCAACTGTGTTTCAAACATGTCTCTGGAGCTCAAGGTCTGCATGTAATTTTTAAATAGTTCACCACAAAATAAATGTACTGGCTCTACTTAAAAAGGAGCCATCCTGCAAAATCAACTTAAGCACAGGGCAGGACATCCTAAGGTCCATAGAACTGTTCCCTGCATATATATGAAGTGTGTTTTCATAAAGAGTTTTTGGCTTTTAGTGTTAAATATGTTCTTGAAGAAATATAGATGTGCAAGGAATGCAAGTTAATAACTAAGTACAAAGGGCATGGTATGATGGTTTCAAATGGAAAGGAAACCCAGGAGGGATGTGTTGCTATTCAATTCTGTTTTCCTTTCATGGGGAATTTTTTACTTGCTCGTTGGAGGCTGTTCCATGTAGTGCATTTTATTTTCTACTTTCCACAACAATGAAGATCCGTGGTGGAGAGAAGCAATTGGTGCAGCAATTGCTTCTGTGTTCTAACTAGACTTGTGGCAGGCAATGTGGGTGGAACATTCCACAGCAACAAGCTCATTCCTGGTCAGCATCAGTCAACCTTTCCTGGAGTTTTGGTGCATGCTGAAATGAACATTTTTCAAGAGCCCAAATTCTGCCTTATTAAAACGGAGAACTGGGCTTGGTGCTCACGTCCAGTAAAGAACACTTGAAGAACGGGTGGCATGCATTTGTGACTGTGCAGTTGAGGAGGGGCTCCTGTGTGATCTGCAGCAGATCCTGTGTCAGCCAGGGGTAAGTGGTGGCCTCAGAGTTCCTTGGGCCTCTGGTAGCAACATTCCCTGAGGGCGATGGGAGAATGATTCTCATCTACATCTCCAGTTCCTCACCCAAACATAAAATCTCTCCTCCTTTCTTGTAGCAGCCTGTCTAAACCTTCCCTGTCCCATCTCTTCCATGAACCCTTCTTAAAATGCCATTCCTGCACCAGTCTTTAACTCCCAGATGAGTCATCCAGTCCACCTCCTGAATCTCCCAGTTTCTCCATCTTTGTCTAAATGGCACACTTGCCCTAGGACATACTTGCGCAGAACCTCTACTACCTTCACTCAAATCCCAGACCAATGACCTCTTCACTGGGTGCAAAAACCTGCTTCTGTGACTTACTAGCTGTTTGGCCTTGCACAAGTTACTTAAGCTCTCTGTGCCTCAGTTTCTGAAATGGGAATAATTTTGGTAATACCTATTCAAAGGGTTACTATTATGAATTAATGGAATTAATACACACAAAGCACTAAAAACAATACCTGGAAGATGGTTAACTGCTCAGTGTGTACTAACTCTCCTTGTTGTGTTTTTTTAGCCTGGACTACATTTTATACTGTAGTGATTTGAGCATGTATTTCCTCTTCATAAGACGTTGCAGGCTCCTTAGGAGCTTATACACCCAAACGAATAGTTTCACAAGCACCAAACTCAGGACCCATGTCTAGTCATTGCCTCTTTTTATGACCTATTGCATTTTAAGTTTACTTATTTTTTTTGGTACTAGAGATTGAACCCAGGGGCCCTCAAGTACTGAGTCACATTCTAACCCTTTTCGTATTTTATTTAGAGACAGGACCTTGCTGAGTTGCTGAGGCTGGCTTGAACTCACAATCCTCCTGCCTCAGGCTTCTGAGCCATTGGGATTATAGGCTTGCACCACCACGCCTCATTTAAGTTTACTTCTTATTGTACAAAATATCAGAAATAAATGAAAATAGAGTCAACTCTCATGTACCCATCTCTTGGATTTAACAACAATGAAACCACAACTAGTTTTATTTCTTCAACATACTAGCTCGTTCTCCAACCTCCTACTTCAAGATATAAGTAGTATTGAAGAAAATGCCAGGAAAAATATCATTGCATCCAAGAGAGAAGTTTTAGTAAACACATCCTATTCTCACGGGAAAGATGCTTTATTTGACTCCTCTGTCTGACTATCTGGGATCATCTCTAGATAGTGCCAACATTTTGGAGCAAGGGTTCTCCCAGTACTATGGACTGGAATTTTGACTTACCATCCTCCAGTTATCAGTTATAATAGTGGTTGTGATTTGAGAGGACATGAGTTGAACATTTGAGAAGACATGAGCTTGTTACTACAAAGATCGGCAATGGCAGTCTGGAACCATCTAATGAGAAGGGCCTGGCTTTGGCATGATTACTATCTCTCTGCAGCTAGTAAGAGCTACCTAAATTTTGATGGGTTGATTCAGGTCTCAAAATATAACCAACAGAATAAAGATTGTATTAACAAGCCATGGCAGATGAGGATCTTTGAAAATGACTTGATAATTGGGAAAAACCTATTTATTGGTCAAAGTAGACACTCTGTCTTGAGTCATTGACTTCCTAGGGCACAGGGATCGTGATTGCCTGTGTGACTATGACTGTGTCTTGGGGTAAATGGACATGTGGGAATTCTTACTGCTGACAAGGATAAATTTTTATTACGCAAAACAATAATTAGTTCTATTTAGAGGTTTTAGGCCAGTTTAAAACTTTACTTTTAAGAACATGTTTGCAAATGATAATAATTTAGAGAAAAGACATTTCCTTAGCATTAAAATGTTTTTATTTTTATTTTTGATAGTGGGCATCGAACCCAAGGGCATTCTGCTGCTGAGCTATGCCCCTAGCCCTTTTTATTTTATTTTTAAATTTTAAAACAGGGTCTTACTGTTACTAGACTGGCTTTGAACTTGCAATCCTGCTGCCTCAACTTCCTAGTAGCTGGGATTACAGACATATACCACCATACCTGGTTCTTAGCATTTTTTTTTTTTAAAAGGACTGTTCTTACAGTATATCATGCAAGAAGACTTGGTTGAGGGAAGTTGTGTTTGGATTCAAAATACGGGGTTTTGGAAAAATTATTCTGTTGGTTATATTTTTGGACCTGAATCAACCCATCAAAATTTTAGTTAGCACTTACTAGCTGCAGAGAGATAGTAATCATGCCAAAGCCAGGCCTTTCTCATTTGAAGGTTCCAGACTGCCATTGCCAATTATGTTCAACTACCAGTTTGATGACATTGATTTGGTAACTTCAGATCCCTGTATCTGAAGGGATTTGTTTGCTAAGGGCATGCTGGGATCTTGGGTTTTATAAATCATGGGAACCAGAGACACTTCATACCCAATGTTCTCAGACATGTTCTTATCCATTCTTAGTCTCCAAACACACACTTCCAAGCACAGCACCATAATTTTCAGGCTGCAGATGAAGTTGATAGTGCATTGTGCTATTGAACATCAGCAATAGTGTTCTAAAAATATTATGCACTTGAATTTTATTTTTGTCTTTTTTCTTTTCTATATTGCCAAGCCCTGGAAGTCATATGTCCTATCTCTTCCTCTGATATTCCCAAGTCAACTTGCTAACTGTAGGAACTGGTTCTAAGCCACCTGGTCCAACAAGAATCTGCCCTGGCCACTCTCTGGACATCTTGCTT
Organism: Xerus rutilus; assembly: GCA_028644305.1. Classification (NCBI taxonomy): domain Eukaryota; kingdom Metazoa; phylum Chordata; class Mammalia; order Rodentia; family Sciuridae; genus Xerus; species Xerus rutilus. Next base: position 141,221,363 of record CM053401.1, read on the forward strand.
CTTGCATAAAATAGTCAAAGTGATATTTAAAAAAATTTGGACTTAGAAACAATTTATATCATGGGTTTAATCTTGGCTTTGACTTGAGCCCTATTGTTTGACCAGGGAAGGAGACTACGTGAGCTGTTATAAGATTATAATATAGCAGAACCACTTTTCAAAAGCATACAGATACAGATCCATGAGACAGAAATCTTTTTTCCCCCCAATGGTCTCAACAGATTGAGTGAAAATAGTATTTAAAATTTTTTGTTCTTTAAAATCACTTTGCAGTAGGTTGAGAAAAGGTCTCTGGTTCCTATTTTGTCTATCATGAACACATTAAAGTAGCACATTACTTCTAGTTCCACACAGCAAAGTAGTCAAAAGATAATTCTTTGAGGAGCATTGTAATATTAAAAAAAATCTATGAATTTGGAGAATGTAACCACTAAGTAGAAAAGTTGTGATACGATTCAGTAAAACATTGGGATGATTTTGCTGGTGATACTCAAACCTTAAACAAAACAAAGCAAAGTAAAACTCCAAAGCCTGATGTAAATGATCCTCCTAAGGCTCATTTTACCTGTTGAACCAGTCGTCTGTGTAGCGAGGATAAGGATAGGGGTCATTGCTGCTGAAGTCATAACTTGCTTCTGCATTCTGAAAAACACAAGGTATCTCATTAGGTCAAGAAAGCCAGAGGCACAGAAAAGTGAAACTGCTGTGAGCACACTGTTTTATGTTTAGAATCACCACCAGAGTGCTGTGTTTATGTTTGACACTGGACCATCCCATGCAAAATTGTGACAGAGTTGAAGTGCATCTTAGGAGCCTTTTCTCTTTCCTTTATGCCCTTGGCCTGGCTTCTTCATCTCACCCTGTTTCAAGTCTTCAGGGGGTTAGCAAATTTGAACCCCATTGTTCTCCAGACCTGTCTTCATTGGAAGTCATGGTATCCTTTGTGAGTTTGCAGATATGTAGGAGCACTCTCCAATACCTTCAGCAGATTTCATCCAGAATTCAGGGCTGCTGATAAGCTTCCTTGACGCTTTTGGAACTGATGGCCAGAATGTTCTAGTTTTCATGTAACAGGTGAGAGGGGTTCTGAAGTTTTAGAGTTTCTAGGCTCACTTCGAGCTCCCTATTGCAGGCTGGCATAAGGCTTTTCTCCTTGTGGGTGTTAAGCTCCTGCCCAAGCTCCTAACCTTGTTCACAACCATTCTCAGTTATTCACTCAACAAATATGAAGTATCCAATATATATGCCAGCAACATTGCTGGGAATGAAAGGCAGTGGTAGTAGCCCTGCCCTCCTGCAATCTTTAGCCTAGTTCATGGAACAAACATCAATATGTGATCAAATAAACAAATACACAATTGCAAACTGTGACAAGCATGTATTCTTACACTCTACAGTAGAACATGGGAAGATAAAACCTCAATGAGAAACTCTTTGGTTTGTTTGTGCTGGGAACTGAACCCAGGACCTCACATATGCTAGGCAAGCATTCTACCATTGAGCCACATCCCCAGTTCAAGGAAGGAGAAATTCCATGCAATCTTGTACTTCCATCTTTTCCTCTGAGAGTCTTTCTACACATAAATCAATTATGTACTCTCTTAACCAGTTTTTAAGTGGTTTCATGTTTGTTTTTATTTTACATTTAAGTTACTAGTTAGCCTTTTATCTTTGCCTATGAAGAAAGGTGATCCACTATCAGCTAGTGAAGAATCCATTCCTTCCTCATTGCCTGCTCTACTTGCCTGGGGAGGCTGATCTCTCAAATTTCCTTTCTTTTCATCTCCTTCTCCTCTTTGGTTTTGAGCTCTGCAATAAAGACCCCAGATTTCTTGGTTCACAGTACACATGGGCCCAGGGAACACTGATTTGGATTTGCATTCCAGCTTGGCACCTCCTGATTCCATGGGTCCCTGAACATATTCATAAATTATCTTCCTTGAAGAACTCAAACACTGTAGTCTGTAACACATCTTAGTTTGCAAACCTAATGTATTCATGGCATAATGTTTTTAAGAGCAAATTGACTCATTCCATCAATTTTTGTATTGATTTGGTGGGTCTCAAAAGGCTGCAAGTCACCAGTAGTCATAATGATCAGCATTGTAGCACAGGTCAAGTGTCCAGAATCTGAAAATCTGAAATCTGTAATTCCCACATTGGAAACTTTTTGAGTACTGACAGGACACTACAAGTGGAAAATTGCACACCTGACCTGGTATGTCTGGTTGTAGTGAAAATACAGGTGCATTAAACATTTTGCATAAAATTACTTTTAGGTTAAGTGCATAGGTGTGTATGAAACATAAATGACTTTCATGTATAGAATTGGGTCCCACTCCCAAGATAGCTCATTATATATATGCAAATATCTCTAAATCTAAACAAAACAAAACAAAACAAAAAAACCAAAGAACCCAAATTCAAAACACCAGTGATCTCAAGTGTTTTGGGTGAAGGATACTCAATTCAACCTGTACTAATTTATTTAAATAAATGTACATGGGCAGAAGTCACCTTGAAATTTAGCTCTGTCATTTTTCCTTGAATCTTTTTCTTTTTTTTTTTGGTGCCAGATTGTATCTCTGGGGTGCTTAACCATGAGCTGTATTGGTAGTATTTTTATTTTTTATTTTTGAGACAGCATCTTGCTAAGTTGCTTAGGGCCTTGCTAAATTGCTAAGGCTGGCCTTGAACTAACAATCCTTCTGCCCCAGCCTCCTGAGTCACTGGGATTACAGGCATGTGCCACCATACCTGGTTTTCCTTGAAACTTGAACACATGTATCCTTTATTCATAATCTAGGTCTTCACCCAACCTCAGTTCTCTAGAGAGGAAGTGTGTCTCCACTAGCTGTAATGATTGACAAGTCTCTAGCTTTTCTTTCCTCCTCCACTTCGAGCCCAAATCACTTTCACCTGTGAAGTTTAAATTTGTATCTGTTGCACAATCCTCATCTTTGGGGGATCCTCTTAGATTTCACATTCCTTCCTTCCTGCCTTGATTTCCTTTGAGATATTTGGATTTCAGTTCTTTTCAGGAATACTAGTTTGAAATAATAACTTATTAGTCTTCCTTAAGTATATTCTGTTATCCTTGACCTTCTTGAAGTTGTCAGAAATAAGAGAATTCTTAGGTAGAGTTAATGGGGAAGGAATATTGAGAAAAGCACAATTTAATAATTTTCTTTTTGTCTTCGAGGTGAGGTTGCTAGTTAAGGAATTGGAAGAATCTTTGCTAAGTCTGGTTTGTTCTCCACATAAGAGATTAAAATTTCCTGGTCTAAGGTGGAACTGAATAGGAAACCAGGCACAAGTAGCTGTTGTGAGGCCCCTGAAGAGAGCCCAAGGGCCACTTCTTTCTTCTGAGCTGTGTTCTTGGAGTGGGATGGGAGCATGGTAGAATGTTCAACCTCAGAGAGGTCTTGGACTCATCCAATGGCAGGGGCATGGAATCACAGATCAGAAGAGGATCTGTGTGGCATCTCAGCTGATGGTCTAGGGTAGTCCTGCTTTGCATTCTGCTTGGCCCCAGAACAGAGCAGGGAGCCACAGAGTAGTCTGTAGGAGGCTGAAACTGGTGAGGACATGACATTGAGAACCAGCTCGCCTACATAGTTCTGGTGGTCAAGACCACAAGGATTCAGATTTAGGTAGGTTCTGCATAAATGGATGACTGAGATCAATGGGAATGGGGTTGCTGCAAAGCCAAAGAGGACAGATAGTAGAGGGCTAGCACCAGGACCCATGTCTCCTTCTTCCTAATGCTTTGAATCCTTCAAAGCTTAAGGGCAATTCTAGAGACAGGGAGGGTGGAGACAAAACCTGAGTGGACCAACATCCAGTTTCTATTATCAGCACAATTAAGCTGACAGATAGAAATTAAGTTTAGTTCCAGAGAAACAGAATTTCTGCACTTGATACTTCCTGTTGAGTGACAGGTTTACAAACTTTCCACTCTAGCTTATTTTTCTGGCTCATAATTTCCACTTTGTTTTGGGTCTCTTGGCTCTCGTTCCTGACTCTGGAGAAATGGCTCAACCTAAGTGGGTGGAAGGAGGGACTAGGAAATTCTGACAGCAGAATTTCAAGCTTGAAACTCTACAATCATCTTATTTATTTATCCATGTTTTTTATTGGTGCATTTTAACTGTTTATAATGGGGGATTTGTTGTCACATAGTTATACATGCACACAACATAACAATATAATTTGACTCTACAACCATTTTTATAAGAAGAAGAAAGACTATGTGTCATCTGGGGTCAAATTTGCCTCTCAACATTGAAATAGATGACAACTAAGGAACCCTAATAATTTTTTTTTTTTTTTTACAATGAATTTGATGACTAATGCTTGATTCTCTGGGTAGTAGTCTACACTGAGCATTAAGAAAAGCAAATAGTTGTTCTTGTTTGGCTGTATATTTTCTGGCTGGAAATCAAATGGTTGATAGCAAGAAAGCAATGAGCAATTTTTTCAAGGGTTCTGTTTATGCTTTTATAGCCAAACTGAATCATTTATTGATTCAAATTATAATGTCTCCTATAAAATTATTTGTGTACAAGAGTAAGTTAAACTGGCCTTGAATTATACTAGACTTTTCTATCATAGCCATCAACATGGACATTTGAGAGTAAGTAGTATTTTGGTAAATTGAATGCTATGAACCTTCTAGACTACACTAGGTGATTAAACTAGATGCTTCTTGTCTGGACTTCTCTAACTTCTTTCTAAAACACATTACTCTATTATCTTGCACTAGAAATCCTGTTTAGTGAATATGATTTAATCTTTGATGATTCAGGATCAGGATGATTCAGAAGCATCATTAAGAACTTGAATTATCATTGTATTATGTTACAGAAAGTGAGAAGATGGGTTGGATCCAAACTGACCTCAGGGCTTCCCTGGAAGTTATTTCTGGAAGAAACTTCTCATAATGGCTCATGTTCTCTTACAGAAGTTGAATGCAAGGGGAAAAAACCCCTCATCTCTGCTATTTAATAAACCTAAGGCTTAATTTCTGAATATTTGAATACATAGAAAGCAAGACTATACTTGCTCTTAGCTAGAAAGTCTAATAATTATGGGTTTGGTCATTGTTTGCACTTTCCAAATAGATGGCCTGCCTGCATGCACGCTAAGCTAAGAAGTGACAAGGTGAGTACTTATTTTCACAAAATTCTCTGGCTTGCTGTATATGGAGCTACATTTATGTGCACAAGCTGACCAATGGCATGATTCAGAGCTGCATCTCGTCTCACTGTGAAGGCTGAACCCAGTGGTAACCAGGCCTGTTGCTTTCACATCTGAAAAGCAGCTTCTGAGGCCCCAGAGATTGAATCTGGCTCTGAAACTGCCACCTTTGTCTCTAAATCTGGAATTTATGTCCTTGGGACCAGTGAGTCCCCTTTACTGGACTGTACAAGACATGTGTGTCTGCAGCTACCAGCTTGTTGGAGGGAAAAAAAAGGAGAAGCATTAAGGTTGGATAGATCGGGTTTTGGCCTTGACCATTTTTTTCTTTAAAAATTTTTTGGAAACTGTAGATTCCTCATTTTAAAAATACAGATGATACAACTGTTACTACTTGGTGGCTGTGAGGGTAAAATGGATTCAGTGTGGGCATTGTCTCCTTTCTTGCTTTTTTTGGTGTCTTTCTCTTCCTTTGATCATTTTCAGCAAGAGTCACAAAATAGAGCCCATGGGTCAAATATGACCCACCACTTGTTTTCTGTAAATAAAGTTTTATTGGAACACAGCCACATCTATTTGTTTACAGATTGCCTATAACTGCTTTTGCAACACAGCAGCAGAATTAAAAGTAGTGCAGAGGCCTGCAAAGCTTGAAGTATCCACTCTCTGGCCTACTCTTGGAAAGAGTTTGCCAATGTCTGACCCATGTTCTAGGTCACTTGTGCTTCCTGGCTGTCATCTGATAGCCTAAACTATAATATCTCATCCAGACCATGTCTTTCTGGGCAGTCTCATTTCGTGAGAGATAACTGTCTCATATTCTGTGTTTTCTTGGTGGCCTGAGGCTGCGTAAAGAATCTGATATAACCTAGCTGGACGCGGTGGCTCAAGCCTGTAATCTCAGCACTTAGGGAGGCTGAGACAGGAGAATCGCGAGTTCAAAGCCAGCCTCAGCAATGGTGAGGCGCTAAGCAACTCAGTGAGACTCTGTCTCTACATAAAACACAAAATACGGCTGGAGATGTGGCTCAGTGGTCGAGTACCCCTGAGTTCAATCCCCAGTACCAAAAAAAAAAAAAGAATCTGATATAACTTATTCAGACTACATTGAGAGGTGTTTGAAGCTTACCCTTCTGGTGTCTCATATCAATCAAAGGTGAGATGTCAGGTAAGTTGCCATAGTCAGAAATGGGCTTAGTCCATTTGATGGAGGCCATGTAGAACATTCTTCTATGTATCATCATGGTTTTTATTACCACACTGCCCATCATTGGTTGAGGGTACCTCCTGTGGACAACTAACCCTCTAACTCTCTGTCTTTCCACCTACCAATGTCCCATTTGTTTCTAAGGTCAGGTCCCTGTCCTCGAGTGGCCCAGAGTGGCAAGTGTTTGCAGTAAGCAGCCCTCTCACATGCAGAGGTAATTGCCCAGTGAGATGGATGCATTTGGTATCTGATGCACAAAGCCTTATTCATCTCTCTCTTCCAATGCCAGGGATTGAACCCAAGGCCTCATGACAAGTGCCGTACCATTGAGCTACATTTCCAGCCCCATTTTTCATTTTAAAAAAGTTATACTTCATTTGCACTGTGACAACACCATGCTCTTGTAATAAGCTGATACACTTATTATGGGCATCAATGGATGTGATTGTACAGATATTTTTAGAGCACCGAGGGACAAACTCTGTGATCTGACCAAAAAATTGGGGAAGTAGTTTCTGAATCAGGGCTGTCATGTGCAGTTGTGACTTCCACAAGGGTGCTTGTTCAAGGGGAACAACTGGGGGCTGCACAGGGCTTGACAAGCCATGTGCTTTGGGGTAGGATTTTAAAAAAGAATATGCTGAGCAAAGTAAGCTAATCTCCCAAAACCAAAGGCCGAATGTTATCTCTGATAAGTGGATGCTGAACCATAATGGGGGAGGGGGCATGGGAAAATGGAGGAATTTTGGTCAAAGGGGAGGGTGAAGAGGGGAGGGGACATGGGGGCAGGAAAGATGGTGGAATGAGATGGACATCATTGCCCTAGGTACATGTATGACTGCATATATGGTGTGACTACATCGAGTACAACCAGAGAAATGAAAAGTTGGGCTCCATTTGTGTACAATGAATCAAAATGCATTCTGCTGTCATGTATACCTAATTATAATAAATACTTAAAAAAAATTGTCCAGGCCAACAGGACTGCCTTTTTCTCATTTGTCTGCCTACTGAGGAGAGCACCTTTCTAATTTGGTTGCCCAGAGGGAGAGTGCTATTTCGCAATTCATTCACTCACCTTTTTCAATTTTGCACGAATACGCTATGTATGTACTAGAATGTCTATGAGTTACGAGAAATAGGCCTTTGTAGTCATAGTCATATACAAGCCCAGACCTTGAAGATGTTGAACCAGGGAGATAAAATGTCTCTGTGAAACATCAACTAATACAAGACTTAAATAATATTTCAAACACTAGGATAGGTGATTGTGATCATGAATATAGCATGGCATGATTAATTGCCAATGCAGTTCCACAGCTATAGGAATTCAGAACAAGAAACCACATCATAGTTGTCCCTTTACTCTGGATTGCTACTTTCCCTGAAGGCATTTAACTAAATAACCCAGCTAGGAGCTGTGTAGCAGTTTTAGCTGAAATTGCACTGTGCTCATGGACTAATGAAAGAGAAATGAGCTTCCCTAGATAGACTCTCAAACTGCAACCATATTGCCCCAGAACACAGCTCATCTGTATGGAAACTGAGGAGAAAAAAAAAATAGCCCAGTCCATTAGTGCTTAAAGAATTTTGCTATTGCGCCCACTTGCATCTAATATGGTCATGCTTGAATGTTCCCAACTGTGCCTATTTTGATTTTCCTCAAATAATTCTCCCACATGCACTGGTTTAACGATAATGTTCAGCTCACTTCTGACTGAAACCAACATTAAAGGGATTTATGTCTATATTAAGTCTGGCTGTAAAACTTAATGAAATTTAACATTTCTCCAACACTTGAAAAATTAAAAGATGCATAGTCAGACATTTGTTTGAAATCTTTCTCCTGTACACCTAAAGTTTCCAGAGTAGTTTATTGTTCCAGTGACACAGCGTTTTCTGGTTGTGGATTTGACAGCTCTCATCCTTTCTTCTTGCTCCTGGAAATTCTAGCAACTTCTCTTAGTTATTGGAGCACTCTCCAGATATGAGGATGATGTGACTCAATAGTGGGACACACAGTATCATCATGTCCCATGCCATTTCCTGGGCGACTGGACCTTTCATACATTCAAAGCTGAGCCATTCAATCCTTTGGCCCTCATTGCCATCCACATCAGCTGATTTGTAAGATGTTTTAAGCACTAAACATAAGAAGACATAGTAATAATGATCATTCCTAATGGTTAATGCAGTAACCAAAATTAAGAGTGCTTTTATTTTTTTCAAAGGAATTTTGGATCTCTTATTTTACCAGATACCTCCCAAAACCCTGTAGGGTACATATTGAGGAAAGGAGTGGGCAGTTACTCTTAGCAACAGCCAAGGCAGCCCCTTGGAGTCTTTCTGACAGTGATCTTTGCCCATCTATGTCTTCTTGGCTTGTCTTGCTATTTTTAAATAGGTGATGGAGCCTGTAGTAGAGTAAGACTTATTCCCATGCATGAATTTTAAGATCTTCCCTAAAAGTGTAAATTCCTGAGGTTGACCCAACATATTGAAGAGAAGCTGCCACTTCTTAGAATTAATCTCCTGGAGCTGGCTCCAAGACAAATTTCAAACCTCGGGAGGAAAGTTTACAGGTATATTTTAATTACCTGCCACCTCAAATTGAGCATTTCTTTCAGTTATGGATGGAGTACAAACCATGGTATGATTAGCAGTACCTGGGAGCCTGTCACTAATATATATTTTTATACCATGTTAAAATCGTTGCAGATATGCTGAAATGTCTTTTCTGCACACCCCTACTTGCCACTAGATTTTGTTATTTAATGCATTAATAAAGAAGGACATTGGTTGTCATTTCACAGATGTATATTTTTACTCTTTTGACAACTGTGATTTAATATAGTTACCTTTCTTGGTGCTATGGTCTGAATGTTTGCTTCCCTTCAAAGTTCATATGTTGAAATCTAATCCCCAAATGTGTTGGTAATTCAGAGGTGAGGTCTGACTAGGGTCTTGAAGGTAGAACTCTTGTGAAGGGATTAGTGACTTATTAAAGAGGCCTGAGAGACTTTTTTGTTCCTTTCACCATGTGAGGACACAAAAAGGCACTATCTATGGGTAACAAGTCCTCATTCAATTCTTAGCACGAATCTACTGGCACCATCATCTTGGACTTCCAGCTTTAAAACCATGAGAAATAAATTTCTGTTGTTTATAAATTTCCCATCCTCAGATATTTTGTTATGGCAACCCAAACAGATTAAGAAATTTGGTTATCCTCTGGGTTTTGATTTAAGTACTTAAACTATTACCTTCAGAACAAAAAGACACAGGTACTCGTGTACATGGTTGATGTACAAGTTGGTGTAATCTCTTTGAAAAAGAGAAATTTGGCAATATCTGTCAAAATGAAAAAATGAACTATTTGACTCAGTGGCCCCACCTCTGAGAATCTATCTGGAAGATATATTTCCATATGTTTGAAAGATATATGTTTAAATGTATTCATGACAGCCATTGATTATAATAGTGAAAGACTAGAAACAACCTAAATATCCAACATTGGGGATGAGTTATACATTATAGTGCATTTAGAAGATGCAAAACTGCAGCTCTGGCAAAGAATGAGATATGAGCCCTGCAATAAATATTCCCAAGAAATATTGTTAAATAAAAAAGGCAACGTACATAATGAATGCATAATGAATTCTCATTCACATAGAAGAAGGGGATATATTTGATGGTAAATACATAAAGTATTTCTGAAAAGAAACACAGGAGCCTTTTTATAGAGCTTTTCCACTAGAGAGGGTTATGGAGTCTGGGGTTGAACAATGACATAATTTTCACCATATAACCTTTAAGCTAGTGTAAAGTTTTTGGACATGATAATAACAACAGGTAGCACATACTGAATGTTTATATCATGCAAGAAACTTTTTCAGATGTTTTATGTGCATTAGCTTCTCTCTGTAATGTCCTTATGTGGGTAGGACTCTTATTATCACCCTCATTCTATGAGCAAGGAAATTGAGACACAGAAAGGTTGAATGCTGGCTCAAGGTCACACAGATAATAAAGGAAAGAGCAAAGATTTAGATGGAGCAGTCTGGTTCTAGAATCTCTCTCCTAACTAATGATGCAATTTTTTTCATATTTTTTAATGCATGCATTGCAGTTGCACACACAGTGGTGGGATTCATTGTTACATATTCCTACATGCACACAATATAACAACATGTTTTGGCCTATAGCATTCCCCAGTATTTCCTCTTTCCTTCCCTTCTGTCCTGTCTCGTGGTCCCTTTCCTCTACTCTGCTGATCTCCCTTTGATTTTCATAACACTGACCATCTTATCCTGCTGTCTTTCTTTTCCTTTTTCCTCTTTAGCTTTCACATATGAGAGAGATCATATGACCCTTGATCTTCTGAGTTTGGCTTGTTTTGCTTAACATAATGTTCTCAAGTTTCATTCATTTTTCTGCAAATGACATAATTTTCATAATTTCATCTTTCTTTATGGCTGAATAAAACTCCATTGTGTGTATATACCATATTTTCTTTAATTTATCCATTGATGGACACGTAGGCTGGTTCCATAGTTTGGCTATTGTGAATTGTGCAGCTGTAAACATGGGTATGCCTGTATTGCTAAAGCATGGTGACTTTAATTCTTTAAAGTTGTATAGCTGGGTCATATGGTGCTTTTATGCTTAGTCTATGCAATCTTGTTTCTCTGCATTAAAATCATAACCACTACATTCAATTTCATGTACTGTTCAAAAGAGTAAAATAAATACCTAGCACATTAAGAGAATAATTTAGTGCATTTACTCCTCAGAGCATAAATAGATCATTCTGTTTAAATCCAAGTATGTAAATTGAGCTAATAATTTAAACCCCCACAATGAGACACACTTCACTAAAGAATCAGGGAAGCACACTCTTATTTTGTATGGTTCATTCAATTTTTTTTTTTTTTTAGCAGCATGGTTTTATTTAGTGGATTCTCTCTTCTAAGGTTGATACAATGCCTTTGAGGCCTAAACCAGCAAATAGGTCTCCAATGAGAAAGTTAATCCTCCTGCTTTCGACAACAGGGCTCAATCTATTTCTTTGCTCTCTGTTGATTATGCTCTTTCTCACAGAAGTAGGATTTTTTAAAACTAAAAGTTCTAGTCATGGTAGGACAAATAACATCAATGACTGGATTCTTCAGAAACTGAAATCTTGGAAATAATTCCTTCTTTTGCTTCTTTATCCTAGAACCTCTTCAGTACTATGTGGTGGCTTTCACGTTTCTGAGCATGACTTGAAACTCATTGGCTGAGACTGGAATTTCATAAGATACTGCACTAGTTTGGATCAGGAACGTCCACCAGAGGCCCATGTGCTAAAGGCTTGGCCCCAGCTTGTGGTTTTATTGGGAGATAGTGGAAACTTTAGGAGGTGGAGCCTTGTGGGAGTTTTTAGGTCACTGGGGTCATGCTCTTGAAAAGGATTGTGGGACCCTGGTCTCTTCCTCTTTGTCTGTTTTACTTCCAGGCCATGAAGTAAGCTGCTCTGTTTCACCACACATTCTCCACCATGATGTGCTGCCTCATCACAGGCCCAAAAGCAGTGGGGCCAACCACCCATAGACAAACCTTCCAAACTGTGAATCAAAATAGACCTTTCCTCTTTTTAAGTTGTTTCTACCAGGTACTTTGTTACAATATTGGAAAACTGACTCACACATATACTTATCTGTGGTGCTTGTCCCCCATCTTAAATAACCTGGCATTGCAGGGCAGGACTGTGTCTTCTTTCAAAATATACCTTCATCATTCTTATTATAAAGGTGACAAAGTCTCTGTTAAGTGTTTCCATGGATTTAACATCTCCCTATACTGGTTAATCTTTCTTCTCCTCTGACAGTGGCAAACATTGGCAGACAGAAACATCCAGCTTCAGTTGCTTTCATGGTATTTACTTTGACAGTCAATTCCACTTATGTCAGGGGATATTAGCTGTTTTTCTGTTTGAATTAGTGATTTATAGTTTCCCTTTAAAATATGTGTATTTTGTGTTTAAAAAGTGATTCAATTTAAGGCACCTTACTAGGTAAATAATACCATCAGTCACAAAAATTGCGAAGGTGTGTTGTGACTGATGAATGTTTGTGGAACCCTGGAAGAATGTAATGGTAAAATTTATGGCTTTGATTTCTGCAGTTATCAGTGGAATCTACTTTAAAAGTGGTCTAAGAATTAAGTCTTTATATGGAAGATTTGGAGAAGTAATGGTAAAGACTTTCTGTCCTCAAATCATTTTGACATTATGGCTTCAGTCCTTTCCATTCTTTAGATGTAGGTCTTCAAAGGTCTCTATTCTTTCATGCATTTAGCCAATTTTTATTACTTATTTATTTTCACAGAACAAACATTTATTAATTACTATTTGCCAGTCATTATGCAATAGCAAGTCACTATAGCAGAGGAGAATGTCCTTAGCTGGGGTATCTTATTAGCCCTCATGAGCTAATATATTAGATGCAGAATTATTAATGAAGTCTTTAATTACCAGCTAACAGTGGTTCCTAGCTCAGGCTGCGCAAGAGAATTATCTAGAGAGCTTTTGTAAGTACAAACACTTGAGCAAATCCTTGAATTCTGATTTAATTGAGTAGGGCTTGGGCATCAGTAATTTAAAACAAATCACAAAACCTCTTCAAATGATTTTTTTTTCCGTAGTGGGGATTGAACCCAGGGGTGCTTAACCACTGAGATATACTCGTAACACTCCCTTTTTTATTTTTCATTTTGAGACAAGGTCTTGCTAATTTGCTGAGCTGGTCTTGAACTTGCAGTCCTCTTGCCTTAGCCTCCCGAACTTCTGGGATTACAGGCATGTGCCACCATGCCTGAGTCACTGTCATTGGGCCACCATGCCTGGCTCAAGGGATTCTTTTTTTTAAATTTTATTTATTTATTTATTTATTTATTTATTTATTTATTTATTTATTCTATTTAGGTATACATGATAGCAGAATGCATTTTGATTCATTGTAGACAGATGGAGCACAAGTTTTCATTTCTCTGGTTGTATGCCGTGCAGAACCACATCATATATGCAGTCATACATGAAGCTAGGGCTATGATCTCCATCTCATTCCACCATCTTTACTGTCCCCATGCCCCTCCCCCCTCCCATCCCTGTGACCAAAGTTCCTCCCTTCATCCCGTGTCCTCCCCTACATTATGGATCAGCATCCACCTATCAGAGAGAACATTCGGCGTTTGGTTTTTTGGGATTGGCTTACTTCACTTAGCATGATGTTCTCCAACTCCATCCATTTACCTACAAATGCCATAATTTTATTCTCTTTTATTGCTGAGTAATATTGTATTGTGTATATATACCATGGTTTATTTATCCATTCATCTAACAAAGGACATCTAGGTTGGTTCCACAGTTTAGCTATTGTGAATTGTGGCTCAAGGGATTCTGAAGTATAGCCACAGTTGAGGACTATTGAGCTAACACTTTTGTTAATGGCACATATTATTTGTTAATAACACACTTGATTGATTAAATGTGGTCTGTGGACCAGTACCACTGAGGTTACCTGAGAACTTGTTAGAAGTGCAGAATCTCAGGCCCTATTCCAGATGGACTGAACCTGCATTTTAACAGGGTCACCAGAGCATTCTCTTTTATTTGTCCAGTTGGTGACAGGTTTCCTTTCTTCCTCTTTATGCTTCCACAATCTCCCTGCTATCATCTTATCTCTTATTTTTCTCTTCTCCCACCTCTACCTAGACTCTTTGAAAGGAAGAAATTGACTTGATAAGGCATTCATATCTCAGCATGAATAAATTTATTACACTGCTCTTCCCAATATTATTTGCTTTTACTAGAGAGACAGGGCATTGGAAAAAGCTAAAGAATTCAATCTCTAATATTAAAGACTGAAACACAGTATTTTGGGAGCATCAAGAACATCTTGGCATTTTTCCTATTGAAGTTCTTTCTATGAGAAAGGTCAGTTCTGAAAACAGAACCATCCCAATGGGTTCCTTTGGTTCTGAAGGAGAGGCCTGATGACCCCAAACAAAACAAAACAAAAAGTAAGATAAAGTGCATGATTACTATGTATTATATTATTGAATTTACTTGCTTTTGGCAGGTGAGGGCTGTTGGAGGAATTAATTCTGCAAGAAACCAGAGTAAAAGTTCAGAGTGAAAGGTTTCCTGCTATTAAATAAATTTTGATGAATATTAAGGTCTGCATTATTTTTGCCTCCTGCTGCTTAAAATAAAGTTTCTATCACAACTTTAAAAATACATTCAATTATAGACAAATGAAATACCAAGCTGCATTAACAACAGTAGGAGTTGAAACATTCCTTTTAGAATGTGTTTATATATCAATGAATGCTCCCCCTTCCCATCATTTCTCTTTCCTGGGAAAGAAAGGACATGTTCTTTAGACTGTAACAAATGATATAGGCAAACTAAAGCGAACACTATTGTGAGCTGCAATTTGGACTTGGTAAAAATGAAGGGGCACACAGGTATCCACAAGCACGCTGTAATTCCGTGTGCAGTCATTGCTTGGCCTCATGGTCCAAACTTGACCTCTTTGAGGATCTGTAGAGACTGAAGCAGATCCAAGCTCATGACCTATTCCACTTAGGTGACTGCCCCAGAGCTGGTCCATTCTCCCAGTCTTGTGCTAGCTCTGCTGGATTTCTCCAGTTTCCTTCATTGCTGAGGTCTATCTGTGCCGCCCAGGATGGCAAACTTGACCTTGAGTGAGCGATATCAAAGTGACTTTTACACAGTGCTTCCTTTATAACTGGATTCTTTTAACTTTCATGAAGACATTACATACCTTACATTCCCAAACTACCTTGAATTAAATTTATTTCTTAAGGAAAAAAAAAAAAAAGCAACTTGGAACAGTGCTGTGAGCCACTATCACTTCATTACCTATCTCATAAGAAGAGGGTGATGCAGAAGCCCTGGATAATTTGAGGTCGAAGGAAAAGAAGGGATGTGGGTTTTAGAAAGAGAGTGGAATCCAGCCTTGATAACTAAATAAGAAGGTAGGGTGAGCGATCTCTCGAGGTGTCTTTGGGGATTTCTTCTGGGACTCAGGACAGAAGGAGGTCAGCCCCTGGTTGGGCTTAACAATAGTCTCTGTTGTGGAACTTGCGTGGTGGAAGGTGGAAGGGGCTGGGAGGAGCTGACTCAAAAGGCAATTCAATCCTGATTCTCACAGTTCCACAAAGACCGAGTGTGCTGTCAAAGCTGTGCAATAGCAACTGTGTAAATCAGGGCAAGGAAAGCGGAGACACGGCTCTGGAAAAAGAATCAGAAGATAATGTAGCAGCCAGGGTCTAAATTTGTGTTGTCAAGGTGATGAGGTACAAGTTAATTTGTGTTCCCCTCCTTTTTAACGGAGTGTTCTCTGATGCTGTAGACACACTCAAAGTTGTTTCTCATCTGGTCCCCTCTGTGGGTGTTCTGCCTCCTTTTGAAGGGCAGGTGAGGTCACGGCCATTACCTTTGAGCCCAGATGTCCCAGGAGAGATGGAGACACTAAATTATCCTTGCCTCTCCCACCTCCAGACTGATTACACAACTTCAATATCACCTGCCTTTCCTTTTTCATCCCTAAAAATAGCAAAGATGAGTTCATTGATAGCTGAGTCACGTCATCGAAGGGGTTGTTCTGTCCAAATATCATTTATTGGCGATTTTATCTTAAACACATCTTACAGAGTGTTTTTCTCTCCTGTCAAAGCACAGTTATATGGATAATAAAATATCTCACACGGATATCTGCTAGGATCTACACACATGCTTTATATGTAAATTACCTATGTATAAATTCGGCACAAATTAAACTCATTTGAACCTCAGAGCAGTTTTGAGAATAAAGGATTGTAAATCCTAAGTGATAGATAAGAAAACAGTCTCAATGAGGTTGTGGGATTTGCTCAAGGTTTTTCATCTTGAAGTGGTTGATACCACTAGAAATGAGATCTTCTGATTCAGAAAAGCACTCTCTTCTCTCTGTGCTACATGCTATTTACAAAGCATTCTGGTGATAAAGGGGTAAATAAAACTTATGAAACTACAAGTACCTTGCTTAGCCTAGCACTGTGAGTGCTGAGTGGGATTACCAAGACCTCAAGAACATTAAATGGCCTCAAGACTGAGGCTAACAACAGGAGGAAGGAGACTCAGATCTTTGGGTTTCCACCCACTTTCACACCCATGATAAACCAAGCTCAAAAACTTGAGAGCTATCTTCGGGCTTGTTTCTTTTGGCTTCAAACAGTTCATCTCTGCTTTGGTGATTCTTCAGGATAATCATGCAAAGAGGAGAAGATGAACGTAGAGGGTCATGACCTTGGGAAATGAGTGGAATAGAAGCATGAGGGACATTGGAAATATCTCAGCATTTATAGCTAAAAAATAAGTACTAAGTGGATCAGTCCCCTTTCATGAAGAAGCTTCTTGAGTTTTACCTTTGAATGAGACTGATTTTATGTTGTTCTCTTCTAATGTAAAATGTGACCAAACACAAAAAAACAGTCAAACCAAAAACAAACAAACAAATAAAAAAACTGATCCCCAACGATTTTGGAGAAAGATTAAATGCACTTCTAGTTCCTTTCATAGCTATCCACTATTTTAATGGGTTTTGAAGCCAACAAGTTTGACAACATCTGGATTGGAATTTCATAATTTGTAAACTATGGAAAAATGATTACAGCCTTCGTTTGGGGACTAAGCACACACCTTATTAAGATAAGATGGAACACTAGTATCCACACAAATCACACAATCCCTTTGTGCATGGGGGTTCCAGCAGATGATTATGCACACTGGTCCCTTGGGAAGAAAACCCTGTGCTTTAGACCTTTTCCAGGTGTCACCTTATGACTCGTGGTGCTCCTTGGCATTCCTACTACCACTATCCTTCTTGGTGTTTGGAAAAACCAGGAGAGCTCCTATGTCTTCTCCTTCCACGACTCCCCTCAACCCAGCAACTCTCCTTTAAGTCGGTCTCAGCATCTTCTTTGGCCTTCTTATAACCCAGAATGGTGACCTTGTTAAAACTGCAACAGCCAGTGGCTCATTCTCCCCCTTCCACTTCTCTAATTCTCTGGTCACCAGTACATCTCATTGGGTCCCGCAAAGGACCCATGTCTCCTCAATGTTTTTTTGTTTGTTTGTTTGTTTTTGAGGACTTCCCCATCCACTTTGTACTTTCTCTCAACACTGGACTACATCCTCCTAGAGCTTTCAGTATTAAATTCTGTCTTCTTAGCTTCATGCCTAAGGCCATGTTCATGGTCTTGACAACTACCAGCTTGTTGAAGCTCAGAGGTCAACACACATTTTGAGGAAAAGGTCCAGATGGTAAATATTTTAGGTTTCATGGGTCTTATGACTCATATCTAGCTTTATAGTGGGAAAAGAGTCATCGATGATATATAAATGGGTAATAAAGTGTTCCATAAAATCTTATTTACAGAAAAGAGAAAAGATGAAAAACAAAACAAATAAAAACCCCAAACCCAAAACAATGGGTAGGCAGTAGTTTACCCAAAAGATAAGTTGAAGTCTTAACTCTGACATGAAGGCCCAACCTCACCTGTCCCCCCAAGGAAATGTGACCTTGTCACAAATGTGATTGGTAGCCTCATATGAAAACCATGTAAGAGAGAGAGAGTCACCGAGACAAGCAGAGAGGAGAACACACATGTAGACTGGGACTGTCATTGGAGTGGTCGGTTTATAAGCCAAGAAATAACAAGAGTTTCTAGAAACTAATGGAAGTCCCAGAGAGGCAGGAATCTGATTCTCTCTGAGCCTTCAGAAGGACCAACCCTGCTGACACCTTGAATCTGGACTTCCTGCCTCTCTAGGATTGTGAGAGAGTGAAGTTCTGTTTTAAGCCACCCAGTTGGTGGAAATCTGTTATGGCAGTCCCAGGAATCCAGCCTGTGGGCTCTGGCATTATCTCTTTCCATTTCCCTGCAGCATCTCTGTCCATGCCTCTCCTCCCATCTGTCTGGAATTCTCTTGTCCCTTCATGTGGCTGACCTGAGGTGAGCCCGAATATCTTCTGACTCAGGAAGAGTCCCCCTACCACATGACACTCTGCTGTGGATTGACGATCCTCCATAATATAAGCCTCACTTTCCCCACCTGGCCAGGTCACTGTGTAAGTGGTTCAAGGGTGCGGACTTTTACTTGATAACATTATGCATGCTGTAGACTGTCAGTATAGCATAAACATGCTTCCAGGAGGTTCTAAAACTGTTAATCTCTTGGAAGCATTAACCTTTAACATTTAACTTTTCATTACTTGCACTTGTATATATTAAATGTAGGTATCCCCCAAACTCCTTCTTTTTCCTAATGTGTTAGTATCTTACCCCTCCTATTTATATCACATTTAGCTACAGCAGTGTTTTAAGCAGCATTATTTGCATATTTTAATTGCATTTTGCTGTTTTTATTTTAGAAAAATAAGTGGAAAATGGGAAGATGAAATAAGTTGGCACTAGAGTTAAAAATAGAGGTATTATATATGCAATAAAGTTGAAACAAGATAGAAATCATTAGGTGTGCTGCAAATAGCAGATCTGTAGCCCCAATCAAATCCACATTGGATTTAACTCAGCTGTGTTCAATTGTGATAAGACAGAAGAAAAGTTTTAAAAATATTCTGTTTGAAGACAAATCATGAAAAATTATGTCTATGACTTAAAGTAAAATAAGGATTGCATAATTATGATAATTTTAACTTTTTAAAAAAGCTTTCTTTGGGAACATAATCCTCCATGATAAATGCACATTTAGTGTTTGAATTAGTAAGCTGCACATATTTTCAAAAAAATTCAAATGGAAAAATAATCAGAATTTTATTTAAAGTTTTTCATGCAGTTAAAAAAAATCTCAAGATCTATTTGCTTAGAAATCTTTATGAAAATTTTAATATACAACAACAGATAGGAAAATAAAAGGAAGTGAAGTATCTTTGCTTGGCTTGACATAGGACCTAAAATAAAAATGGACAAGTGATTTTTCAGACTCACTGGGTTGAAGGCATCGGTACACAGCCTGAGCTCCTTATCTGATGCTGGAGACAGAGTTGGGATGGAGCCAGACAAGGCCAGGCCACAGCCTGATCACTCCTAGACCAATGCTGCATAAAAAGACTGACATTCAGAGAAGACCTTTCTCAACCCCAGGTGTAGCTGATCTTTCCAGGTTACATGCTCTCTGAGGACAGTTATATTTTTTAGAGAATAGATAGCACTGGTTTATCATATGACGCAGAAATTCCAAGATATAGGAAATCTTAATTCCACACAAAAACATGGCTGTGAATGTATATGGAGATTTGATTTCTAATTGCTCAAACTGGAAGTCACTCAAATGTCTCCAAGTGCAGAATGATAAACTGTGATACATTACGTGATGGAATATTATATGGCAATAAAAAGGAACAAGTTGATATAACCACTTGGATGAATTATAAATGCATGAAAGAAGCTAGACTTAAAAGACTTTCCAGGGGCTTGTGGTATAGCTCAGTGGTTGAGCACATGTTTAGCATGTATGGGTCCCTAGGTTCAATTCCCAGTCCCCCCAAAAAATAAATACAAAAAACCCCAAAAGCTATCAAGAATAAGATTACATTTATACAACAGTCTAGAAAGGACAAAATTTAGGACTATAAATCAGATCTGTGGTTGCCAGGGACAGAGAATGAGGCTAAGGAAAGGTTGACCACAAATGGCTATATGAGGGAATGTTTTTGGAGAGGATTAAGATGTTCTGTTTTTTGATCATAGACGTGTTTACATGATTTTACGGGCTTGTCAAAATGGTGTGCTGAAAGAGTAAAATTTACTTTATGTAAATAAAAGTGAATTAAACATAGCAATCGGCTACGAGACTGATTTTATGTGATAATAAAGTGCTCTTATCTTGGTAGAGAATTATGGATGATTTTCAGTTGTGATTTTGGAATGCATTGCTTTTTCTGTTAAATCTTTATTTTTTTATTATTCTAAAGAACTATTTTTAAAAATTGACTTTTTTTTTGTGCTAAGGATTGAACCCAGGGCCTTGTACATGCAAGGTGAGCACTGTACCGCTAAGCTACATCTTCAGCCCACAACTGAGTAAATTGATAATTGGGTGGGTTGCGAATTCTCTCTGACTTGGTCAGGAAGATGCTAAAGTGCTGCCTTGGCGTTTTTCCTCTCTGAGCATTTCATCACAGAAACAGAAATGCTTAGTTTCTTTTAGGGTCATATTCTCTCAGGTTCAGAAAGAGTTTAACTCCAAACCTTACTAAATTATTTCCTGGATAATTTGTAGTCTTCTCAGGAGCATTTTTCTCATTTTGATCTCAGAGAGAGGGTAAATAAAATGGAAAGAATGTCACAATATTCAAAGACACCTATGAAAAGCAGAGTTGGAGTGAACCTTTCAGTTAGTGCTGGTAGGGAAGTGTCATTTCCTGAAGGATGAGCTATAGGACATAGGAGGGGCTCTTCCGTGTGCCTCAGTGGGAATGGAGTGGCTCTGTTTCTGAGAACCCAGCCCACATTTGGAGAGTGGGAGCTGTATCTCCCCTGCCCATCTAGCTCTTGCCTTCTGGCCCTGAGGAGCAGCTCATTGCAGAGCATTTAACTCAAAGCTTTGCTGGCAAGGAAGGTCCTCTTCAATTCATCTTCATTTCTGATTAATTACGGCAATTGACACAACACTGTTTCTATCCCTAAATCTATTAACCACCAAATGTTCAAGCCATAGCCTCTCAACTCTCATTAATCTCATTGCTCAAGAGTTTTTTTTTTTTTTAAATCATGTGTTTTATTTCCTCACTATGGAAATTTCAAGTTAGCAGTGAAATCAGGGACATTTTGGCCTCAGCTCCAGCCCTGCTGTCCAAGACAGTTGGACAGTCTGAATCTTGCGACATGCTTTCCACTTTATTTTCCCTCTTTTTGAGACCAAAATGAGAAAGACGCTCCCAGGAAGACTACAAATTATCCAGGGAATAATATTTTAAGGTTTATCAAAATTAAAATTGCATGTACTCCTTGGCCCAGATATTTCACTTCTAGGAATTTATTCTAAAGGGATATATTTACATACAGACTCAGAGATCTATATTCAAGAAAATATATTCATCCTGTGGTTTTTAATAGCAAAACTTGTGGGAGAGGACCAAGATGTCAATCATTAGCGGCTTGGCTAAATAAATTATAGTGTGTCCATACTGTGGGAGAGAATACGTTGTTAAATAAAGGAACAGGTTGCATGATAAGATGTACTGTATCATTCCAGTTTTGGAAGAAAAAAATCTGGAAGGATCCACATAGAATTGCCACATCACCAAAATTGGAAAGTGAGTGGGATTTACAGAGGAGGAAAAAAAGGAGAGGAGAGAGAAGGGAAATTGCAGTTTTTATTTTTTCTATACTTCTGTAGTGTTTGAATCTTTTCAAGTTGAACAAGTGTCGTTTCTATATTAAAAATGCAAATATAAAAAAAGAAGAGAAATGCTTTTCTAAGAATCTGGTAACCATGCTTACACAGCCTTGCAGCCTGTAAGAGTCTCGACTTCTATTATCTCTTTTATGCTTCCAATAACCTGGGGAGGTAGGTGGGCAAGTTGAAAAGCTTAAGTCTTCCGGGACAGGAGCAAATGTCACTCTCATTCTTCCCATGTTCCCAGGGCATCTGTAGTAGTGCACTTTCCTAGTTGGTTCTTTTGCCAATAGGTTTTTTTTAATTGCACTTTTCTTTAGGTATAATTTATGTGTAGTAAAAGATGTGATTTTAAATCAATGCAGCTTGATGCATTTTGGAAGTCTATACACCTATGCAAACATCACACCAATCAAGGTACAGAGTATTTTCATCACCTTAAAGAATTCACTCACTACATACTGCCCTTCTCTGTTCACCTTCACCTGTCTCAGGCAACCACTGCTCTCTGATCTCTCTGATCTCTATCTGTATCTTAATTCTGTTTATTTTAGAACTCTCTGGGAATGGAAGAAAGCATGTAGGTACTCTTTTGTGATGGCTTTTAACTAATGTGAAGTCTTGGGATTTGCCTATTTTCTTGTATTTGTTAGTAGTGTTTTCCTGTTGTTGTGGAATAGTATTCCATTGTATGAACATGTCATAATTTTATTTACCCATTTACTTATTGATGGGCATAGGAATGACTTCCAGTTTTTGCTAATATGCATAAAGCTGCCATACACATATGCAATAACACAATATGTGTTTTTATGAACATAGGTTTTCATTTCTCCCAGGCACATCTCTGAGCATGAGATTTCTGGTTGTATGCTAAGCGTGTGTTTGATTTGGTCTTACCAGTTTCTGAATTGCCAAACCTTTCCCCAAGAGGATTGCTGCACTGGACATTCTCACTAGCAATGTAAGAGGTGGCTGGTAGGTTTTACCCTCACAAAAACCCACCCTCAGCCATGTCTGTAGATATTTGCCTCTGGAGGAAAGGCCACAGTACACATTGTACTGAGGCTTTACCCATTCCTATCCCCAAAGACAAACGAGTCCTGGTTCTTGCCTCACCAGCTGGGTTCAGAAGACTTTTAGCTGGTGGTCCCTGGAGCTGCAAAATTTAAGAAAGCTCCAGACCTGAGCATAAATACATTCACACCCTTTCAAAATACCAAAGAGCATTTATCTTTAATGCTTGTTTTTCACTTAATAGACCTCCCTTTCTTTCCCTATATCAACATGTGTGGGTATATCCCCTATGTCATATATATCCTGTATTATCACATACCACATATTCCCCATATCAAATATGTGTGATGTCCCTGCCTATTCTTTCTGAGATCTTTTGCTATTAGCACATTCAAGTTCAACATTTTGCAGGGCATGCTGAGCCTACCATGAGCTACACATGTGAGATTATAGGTATGGATTGTATCTATTTTTATGATGGTCCTATTTATATGGCAAGTGAGATTTTCAGTTATGGTGGTAACATACAGTTAACTTGAAAATGATCTATCAAGTTAAAAGAGCAAATTGATTAACTGAAAATGATTGAATAAATAGTGGGTCATGAGAATCCTGATTTGATTTCATATTTAGAAAAACCTCATCTCTAGTACAATTCCTCATTAGCTATTAAAGACGCTCCGAGCAACTTGGTTGATCATAATAATCAAAAGTGATTTACTAAGCACCCGTTGTCACTCAGGATATAATGAGCCCCAAAGTAGATATGAGTCTCTGCTTGGGACTGAACATCACTGATATTGTTACTAAATATATTCCTGTCAAAATCTTTGTAATATCTAACTCTCCATGATATGTGAAAAATCCAGGCATCCAATTAATTTTCGGATCAGTACTGTGATGCTTTCTGAGTAAGCATCATAAATGCTATTCAGAGCTCTCTGTGGGTTGGTCTGAGTTCCTGCTGATGGTAGAGGGAGGTGTATGGCTCTCTGATGATTCCGCCTGTGTTTCCCATTGACAAGACCCCTTTCAGGACCCTAGTGCCTGGTCTTACTAGGTGCCTAATGAGGCCTGTGCTATTTGACAGTGTTTTCATCTGCTCTTTTTAGAGATTCCTATGTTGTAGATATCATCTTAAGTGCTTCTGAGGTTTTTAAATTTTTCCCCAGAAAGGAAGAGGGAAGTAATATTTAGTCAGTGTCTTTTAAACTCAGGGTTCTTTAACTACATTTTTTCCCTTTTTAAGCTATAACAGTTCTTTTGCAAATGAACTTTCTTCCAGAAAAGTCCCCCTGTATGTTTTCCCTGTTTCCATTCTTGCCCACCCCCAATCCATCTCCATAGCAGAAAGATCTTTGAAAAATGCCAAATCTAGGCACATTACTTCTCATTTCCTTTAAACCCACATAAAATTTCTTTTGATCTCAGGATGAAGTTGCAAATTCTTATGGTTCACACCACCTACGCGATTGGTTCTTTTTCTATTTTTCCAGTGTCATCTCATGCCATTTTCTCCCTAGGTATGTTTCTGTCTTCTTCCAACATACACACACACACACACACACACACACACACACACACACACACACACTTACTTCCTCAGATCATTGAAAGGACTAAGCATATTCCTTTTCACTGACTGCTCTTTTTTCTGGCTAACTCCTCCTTATCCTAATCAATCAGTGTAGGGGTCTCTTCCTCAGGGGAGCATCCCTACACCTAGCAGCCCAGATAAAATTCCCCATATGAAACACATTTATAGCACTCATTATTGTTCCATAAGAGCAAATCACTGAAGTTATAAGTAAATAGTTATGCTTGTAATTATTTCTATTGAATCTATTTTACCTTCCAGATGCTGAGGGTAAACTAGGTTGGCTTTGTTCATCAATTTGTCTCTGCCTCCAAGCTGGTCCTGGTATTCATGACCTCGCATATAGTAAAACTGATTCCTATAACTGCTAGATTATTGCAAAAGAGCCGGGTACAACTTGTAAAGTTAGATCATGAAAGACATCACAGCTTCCATCTTGCCCCCTCTCTTGGACCACTTGCTCTGGGGAGGACAGCTTTCATGTTGTGAAGACACCAAGCAGTTCATGAAGAATCACACATGAGTAGGAGTAAAGTCCTCCCACCAACAACTACCACCATGTGAACCTTTTTAGAAGTGAATCCCCGGGGCAGGGGTTGTGGCTCAGTGGTAGAGCGCTTGCCTCGCATGCGTGAGGCCCTGGGTTCGATCCTCAGCACCACGTACAAAGCAATAAAATAAAGACATTGTGTCCATCTACAACTAAAAAAAAATTAAAAAAAAAAAAAAAGAAGTGAATCCCCCAGCCCCAGTTGAAGCTTCAGTTAATAGAAATCTTGGCCAACATTTTGACTTTAGCATCATGGGAAACCCTGAGACACCTAGCCAAGCTGCTCCTAAATTCCTGACTGATAGAAACTGTGTGAGATAAAAAAAAAGTGTCCTTTTATGCTGCTAAATTTTGAGGGTGATCTGTTTGCAGCAATATGTAACTAATACAGTTCCTGGTATAATGTAGTACTCAACAAATGGTTGTTGAATAAATAAATGAAAATATATCACTGTCCTTTTTTTGTATTTGAGGAATGTACAACTCAGAGACATTGATGAACTTGTCTCAAATCAGAGTAATGACATACTAGAGGCAGGATCGGACCCAGATCCACCTGTTTGCATGATCCTTATCAGTGACATTTCTAATGGACTGTTTTCTCTCTCCTGAAGAGAGAAACTTATCTAGCTAGGAATTCTCTTGGTACAGAATCTCTTACTAATCACACCCAAAAAGAGCCACACAGTGGCTTCTTAGTGCAACGTCTGATCCATTGTGGCATGGGAAAAAATATTATAGTTTATTTTTAGCTTGAAATAAAAATATTTATTTTAACTGTGATAAAATGCATAACATAAAATTTACCCTCATCTATTTTTAAGTGTACAATTGCATTGTGTTAATGCACTGCTGTTCTTGACAAGCAATCTCCAGAATTTTTTCATCTTGCAAAACAGAAACTCCAACACCCACTGAACAACTCTTCCTTATTTTCTCCCTCATTCTAGCCCCTGGAAACCACCATTATTTGTGTCTCTATGAATTTGAGTGCTCTAGAGATCTCATATAATTGGATCATACAGTATTTGCCTTTTTGTGACTGACTTATTTCTCTTAGCACAATGTCCTCACTATGTTCCAGCATGTGACAGGATTCTCTCTCTCTCTCTTTTTTTTTTAAGGCTGAATAATACTCCATCACATGAGGTACCACATTTTGCTTATCCATTTACCTGTTGACAAACCTTTAGAGTGATTCTACATCTTGGCTATTGTGAATTGGTCTTCTATGAAAACAGGTGTGCATTTTAACTTTTTAAATACTTACTTTTATTTTATCCTTTAGAATCATTTTCATCTTCCTTGGATATGTTTTATAATGTACATAGTCCATCATTTTGATAGCAGTTAATATGCTGTGTGAATGAATAACTCTGCCTACATTGGGAGAGAATGCTGAATTGTTATAGTATGATGTGTGATTCAAATGTGATTTAGTAAGCATAGCAGATGTTGTTGGATGCCCCATCTATCACTCCTTTCTACACATATTGACTCAACTTCCATGTGTCAGCATTTCATCTCTCTATCTCTGGGGATTC
Source organism: Xerus rutilus (assembly GCA_028644305.1). Lineage (NCBI taxonomy): Eukaryota > Metazoa > Chordata > Mammalia > Rodentia > Sciuridae > Xerus > Xerus rutilus. The sequence continues at coordinate 141,247,946 of CM053401.1, forward strand.
ATCTGCTCATAATTGTGGCAGCTCTGAGGACAGGGCCTTGCTTCTCCTTCTATTTTGGTATTAGTCCTCAATCAATGATTGATAGGAGTTGGCATCTTAACACCTCCAAACATTTTTCCTCATGCATTCTAACCTGTATCCTAGGGTAGCTCTGTAGAACTGGATTCCAGTTGCCCACTGGTGACTTGCTTGCTATTACCCTGTGCTGACTCTCTTTCCTGGTTTACTCCCTACTCCCCTACCTGTGCTTCCTGGGACCAAATCCAAAATAAACTGCTGGTCTATGAATCCATTTCTCAGTGTCAGCTTCTCAGGGACTGTAAACTTGGATATATATGAATGCAAAACCCTCTGAAACCACTCAGCTGCAGTGATTAATGTATGGAGGGTCATGTGTAAAAAAGGAGCATAGCAGTGACTTACTGTCTGTCATTCTCAAAAGCAAATTAAGTGAGTTCAAAGTACTTGACAATTTCATTTCCTTACAAAATCAATTCAGCTTTTGTTTCTTAATCAGTGATTTTATTGGAAGGGAGGAGAGTTTCATAAGATCTTAGAGTTACCACAGAAAAGAGGCCCATCTTCTTAGGTTATGAATGAGGATACTGTGGCCTTGAGGCATCTAGCATCTTATTAGAGGTCTCACAGCTAGAAAGTGGTTCAGCAGCAACTGGACCTGAACTGAAGCTCTCTGGACGTGTATCTTTAACAAAATCAGTTTCCTATGTCTTGATGCACAACTGTTTGAAATGAACAGATTTCAGCAGACTTTTTCTTAAAAAAGGTCAAACAGTGAAACTTTTAAGTTTTGCAGGCCCCTTGGTCTTTTTTACAGTTTGCCATTACAGCAAGGAAGCAGCCATAGATAAGAAGCAAAGAAATGAGCATGACTGTGTTACAATAAAACTTTATTTACAAAAACAGGTGGCCAGCCTGTGGGCTATGGTTTGCCAAACCCTAGGTTAGATTATAAAAGACAAAGGTCCTTGAAGTTTTTGTGTTTAAAAGGAATACTTTAATTTTTAAGGCTCTCCTTATAGTTCTTTAGTATTTGTCAAATAATTTATTTAAAAATAAAATGTAGGGGCTGGGGTTGTGGCTCAGCGGTTGAGCGCTTGCCTCGCATGTGTGGGGCACTGGGTTCGATCCTCAGCACCACATAAAATAAATAAAGATATTGTGTTCATCTACAACTAAAAAAATATATATATATTTAAAAAAAATAAAATAAAATAAAATGTAGTCACTTAAACACAGGTTCTCCTTTTTTTGTGGTCCCGGGGATAGAACCTAAGGTACATGCATGCTAGGCAAGCACTCTACTGCTGAGCTACACCCCCTGGTCCCTAATATAGGTTTATGTATACTTTTTCTTTGACCCTTAAAATAGCTTTTGGGATCCTAAGAAATATCATTGTCACTTGTCTTCCTTCTCATATAGCTGTCATGTCAGTTCTGTACATTGGTCCTGCCAGGCATTGAGGATATTATATTCTAGTTACTATTCATAATACACAGTGGCACACACAGAGAAAAGATTTTCTCCCCCAAATATTGAATTGAGAGTGTATAGTTTTCATTGTGTCAATATTAATTACTTGCAATTTGGTGTTCAATATTATTTTCTATATTAATTTCAACACAATGGGATGAGTCTAATTTGGAATGATAAAATGCATTTGCATTTAAATTGATGTTTTAAGCATTTCCCTGAGAGGAACTGGTAGCATCCATGATTATAATTATAAGCATTGTTTACAAGGCAGGTTTGTTTTCCCTTGGAATGATGTGTAAATATGGGCTTCAAGTTTAATATTAATAATGATGATATGAATGCCATGCTTCTCCAAGAAGTCCTGTGAATAGAGCTCCCATATTTTGGGAATTCCCTTCCTTTAGTGGAATAATGGATAGGCAAAGTTTAATATCTAAGAATACGGCCATTTATATATTTTCCTTTAAGCTTTCAAAATCTTTTGGATACTTATTTTAGTATACAGAAAACAAGGTTAATTTTTCAGTTTGAAAATGCATTATTATGGTTTAGGTATGAGGTGTCTCCCAAAGACTCATGTGTGAGATGATGTAAGAAAGTTTAGAGAAGAAATGATTAGATTATGAGAACCTTTACCTGATCAGTGCATTAATCCACTGATATAGATTAAATGGGCAGTAACTATAGGCAGGTAGGGTGTGGCTAGAAGTAGTCGATCATGGGAGACATGACTTTGGTGTATATGTATTTTGTCCCTGATGAGTAGATCTCTCTCTGCTTTCCAGATTGCCACATCCTGAGCTGCTTTCCTCCACTGTGCCCTTCTGCCATGATATTATGCCTCACTTGGACCCAGAGATATGGAGTTGGCCATCTGAGACTGAGACTTCCAAAATCATGAGCTAAAGTAAACATTTCATCCTTGTTCTTGTCAGGTATATTGGTTACAGTGACACAAATCTGGCTAAAATGTGTATGCTTTGAGAAATCGAATGGTTATTGCAAATTACATAACAAATGAGTTAAAACTATCAAGAAAAATAATTTCCACTCCTTTCTCTAGTTCCTTCTGTTTTCCTGGGATGGACTAGGCAATCTCATATCAAGGGATCTTATCTTCTTGACTTGTGGCTATGAAGAAATATACCAGTTCTCCGAAGGCTCCAGGAAGCACTAAAGAGTGTTCATTTCCTGAGCTGGTCCTCTTCTGGGTGGCACTGATCAATAGCTTTTCTTTCATAGTAAAATTATGGTGTTTACTGAAGTATAAATAAACATTTCTGTTACAAGCAGAACCAAAAGAGGAACATAATCAAGGCAGAGAGATCAGCTATGTGAGGGAAAAGCTTGGCCAGAAGAAATGAACGGGTAAAGGCAAAAGAAAAAGAGAAGAGGAAAGGATTCATTCATCAGCCACCCAACGCAAACTTACTTTTCGTTACTTTGTTTATAGCCACCATGTTCTGCCAAAGATCCCCATCCTCCTGGGACTGACATTCCAATGGGGAGGGACACACACACCAAAACGGGCTAGAGGACCCACCCCATGGGTTTAAGTAGAGGAATGATGTGATCTTTTCTACTTTTTTCTTTGTAAGGACCTTTCTGGATGTTTTGGGGAGGATGCACTGGAAACGTAAGAGAGGAAGCATAACGGTTTTGTGGGGTCCAGGAAGATATATTGTCTTGGTCTAGGATGCTGATGGCGGGAACAGAGAAACAGATATATGCTAGACCTAAGCTAGTCGATTGCCTGGTTGAGGGGAAAGAGAAAACAGGAGGCGACAAAGATGGTGTAATTGTTCACGAAGTTGTGTCCATGACAGTGCCATGTGTTGACATGGGAAAATTGGAGGAGGGTCAAGTTGAATGATGTCAGTGTGAGAGATGGCAAACTACACATTTACACTCATCGGCTCTGTGAATCAAGGCAAATCATTCACCTCTCTGATTTTCAGTTTCTTATCTGTGAGAGGTAGATAAGAAAGTGCCTACTTCATTGGTTTAATATGCAGATTAAATCAGATAATGCATACAAAACACAAATCTAAGAACACAGTAAACAACCAACACTGGATTCTAATAGTTCTGCTGTTCAGAAGTCTATGGAGATAAAATGGATCAAACAGCAGGGGCCAAAATATCAATATCAAATCAGAAAGAAGAGGCAGGAGACCAAACAGGGACCTCACACTCTGTTAAGCAACAATCAACTGTCTATGAAAAGGGAGATGTATTTGTAAGCTAAAACAAGTAAGCAACAAATCAAAACACCCCAACCAAACTGTCATGTAGCATAGGAAAATTGTGACGACTTGAGAGTGATTAATTAAGGTGTTTATGAGCCTTGGCTATGATCCTATGCACAGAGAATACATTATTTGTTATGATCTTATGCACAGAGAACACATTATTTGTTTGAAGGTGCTTGGTAAGAATCCCAACAAGGTACTGACTGTATCAAATGACTCAGTGTCTATCTGGTCATCACACAGGCACCTACACAGGGACTGTCCTTTCTCATTAAGTCTTGGAACACTGTTGTGTTAGTCATATTTTCGTCACTGTGACCAAAGATACCTGACATAAAAAACTTAAAGGAGGAAAAGTTTATTTTTTGGTTCATAGTTTCAGAGGTTTCAGTTCATGGTCAGCTGGCTCCATTGCTCTTGGCCTGAGTGAGAAAGGACATCTCGAGCAAAGGGCATGGTGAAGGAAAGCTGCTCACCTCATGGCACTTAGGAGGCAGAGAAAGGGAGAGAGGGAAGCTAGGGACAAGAAATAGTCCCCAAGGGGACTACTTCCTCCAACCGAGGCTCCACCAGCCAACAGTTTCCACCCAGTAGTCAGTTTAGATTATTAATTTATCAAATTGATTAATTCACTGATGAGATTAGAGTCCTCAGGATCCAGCCCTTCCCCAAAGTTCTACCTCTGGACATTGACGCATTGGGGAACCAAGCCTTAAACACGTGAGCTTTTGGGGACATTTCAGATCCAAACCATAACAAATTAGAGAGAGGATATGTGTGTGCATGTTTGTGGGGTGTGGTAAAGAAGAGAAGAGAGGGTGGCCTAGTATCCAGAGCAGTCTCAATACCTTTAACATTCTGGTGAATCCAATGTATATTTATTGATAGATCAAGAAAGACCCAGTGTTCATTTTAGCAATATGAAAAACTCATTCTACTCCTTTGATTTTGAAGATACTCAGAATCATTTTGGGAAAAAAACAACCCTTGTTTTATTGATGGGGAAACTGAGAGGCTCAAACAATGTGTTTTTTGTTTTCCTTGAGGTGATTCAACGGGAGTCCTTGAACTAGTGCACTCTGAAGAGCTTAGATTTATGCTAAATCCCTTATTTTAAAAATTGGCAGCATTGGAGCTATAAAACATAGACTTCTCTTCCCATTGCTTAATGAAAACATCTCCCACACACTGTAATGCATCTTATTCTGCTGCCTCGCAGAGCACTCATTGTGGAGAGGTTCTGTTCGTGCCACACCACGAGTGAAGGCCCTGCCATCGTCCCCAGTATGATGTTAAGGAACGTTGCCAGGAGCCCAGCCTCGGCTTCCTGTACTTGGCTTCAGGTTTTAATTATCGGTTAGTAATTAAGGGTTCTTTCTTTGTGAAAAATAATTTCCCGTAGGTTGGGAGCCAGCAGGGTTACCATGGTGGAGAAGCTAATCTCATTTCTACGTCAGAGATTCTCTCTGCTTTGGCCAGGTAGAATGGAAAATTTTGCTTTGTCCAAACTCCAGACTGCTCAAATGTAACAAGGTCAGGATTCTGAGGAGCCATCCCTCAATGAAGGCTTGTGGGCCAGTGATTGATTAAGGGTGTGCTCCCAGCAAAGACCAGTAAAAGAGTCTCTAGGTGGGACAGAGCAGGGGAGGTAGCCAGGCCAAGATATCATTTCAAAGTCCTGCAGGAGCAGTGTTTGCTTAATCCTGCAGTGGAAGCTGGAGTTATTTACCCCTCTGTATTTTCTTAACTTGGGACAATTTTCATACTCCACAGTGAGTCATAGGTTAAAAAATGCCCAGTGGGGATGTGACGTATCAGGTCTCCATATACATGGAACAAAGGGGGTTCCAGTAGTCCCAGAGCAAGGGGACTTTGCTGGGTGGGTGCTGGCAGTTGAAGCCAAAAGTAGCTCCAAGAAGGGGAGAGGGCACAGAGAAATGTTATAAGAGGACCAGAGAGGGGTTACATTTGGTGGGGGTTGTAGTTGGCAGAGAGGGCTTTGGGAAGACTTGGCAGATGAAGGATGTACTGCGTAGAGTCAGGAAGGGCAAAGCTTCTACAGAAGGATCTGCCGGTGGTTCTCTGTTGGAGCCATGTTTCATCTGGACACTTGGAAACATCTGGATATATGCCTCAGTTGTGAGGGTGTCACCTGTAACCAAGTTCTGGGACCAGCTTGGCTAGCCTGCTGTGTGACTTCTGACAATTCACGGTTCTCCTGGGCTCCTCCTCTGTGGAGTGAAGGACTGGGCTGGAACACCTCTAAAACCTCTTGCGTTGTTATGGTCTTGATTTCAGCACAGGCTCATCTTTCCTTGTACTTAGAACATCTGTTCCAACTGTAAAACTCGGGGGAGTTGAAAGGAGATTAAGCTACGGGCAATGTCCTCAAACCTACATCCTTGAGATTTGAAACTTCAGTTTTTCCAGGTAGAGAGAAAACACCATTTTCAATGAAGATGACCTATCTTCATTATCTATTGCTGTTGTAATAAGTTATTTTAAACTTAAGAAGGGTTAAACACAAATTTATTATCTTTATAGTTTTGCATGTCAGAAGTCTGATATGGGGCTCATGGGGCTAACATCTTGGTGCAGTAGGGCTATGCTTTTTTATAGAGACTCTAGGAGGAAAATTTGTCTCCTTGCTAATTCAGGTTGTGGTAGAATTTAGTTCCTTATGGTACTGAAGTCCCATGGTGGATGTCAGCTGAGAGCCATTCTCAGCTTCCAGAGATTGCCTGCTTCCTTGGCTTGTGCCCCTGTTTCTCCATCTTCTGAGCCAGCAATGTGAATTGAGTCCTTCTCATGCTTTGAATTTCTTTTGCCCCTTCTTCTAACTTCACACTACTTTCTGAAGAGTCTGCTTTCCTCTGTCACTTTTGAAGAAAGTGCAATTGCATTTGGCCCATATGGAGAATCTCCTTATGTTGAGTCAATCTCAAGGCCACTGGCAAAGTGCCTTTACATATGCCACATAAACTAGTGTAGTCTCAGGTTTCAGGGATTAGGACATGGACATCTTTGGGGGCCGTGTCCTAATCCCTGTTAGCCTGGCCATTTGCCATCCTGTCTTCCCTCTTACCCTTGGTTTCATGGGCTTCTTCTCCTCAATCCTTGAGAATAAACCTGTCTCTTGATTTCTATTCACTCATTCAGCAAAAAAATAATCATTGCACAATCTGTCATATTTCAACTCATGTGCTAAACATGAGGATATGGAGAATAATAAGGCTAGGGGCATATCCTCAGTCAAGAGGTCAGAGAGGCAATGCACAGGTATGGCACATGCGGGTGTCTGCCAGACCCCCTTTCTTGACTAGTACACCCAGACTGTAACTCTGGGAATGTCGGTTGCTAGAACCTTATAGATCTCTTCTTCTTTTGAAAATCATCTTTGGACAAATGAGAGTCACCAATCCTGGGAAGTTACACATGAGCTCTTCTGCAAGGATGGCTGAAGTTAGCCACTGACTGATACAGGGATCCAAAAGCCTGGTTCTCTTCCTTAGAAGAAATTTGCTTTGTGACATGACTCATGCCCTGAAGTTCCCCATGGGATGAGGCCTGGGCTTGGCTCCAGCAGAGCCCACACCCCTGTACTCATGTCCTGCCCCTCTTCTTTCCTTCTCCTGGGAGTTCTCACCCAGTAAAACCAGTGTTTTAGGAATTCTCATCTCAGTCTGCTTCCAGGAGATCCATCCTAGCCAATTATTATTAATAATAAGCAATCTAATTTTTTTCAGAAAAAATCTCAATCTATCCATGATGTGTGTGTGTATATACACATATTTTAATTTTATAACAATGAGGAAGCACAAATATTATGCCTTCTATAGGCTTGTGAGTCTATATCTAATTAGAATATATTTATAAAGTGAACTTCAGGACTAAAGTAGAACTCTTCAAACAGGCAGTGGGTTAAGTGGTTTGTATTCAGCTATTTCTGGGACCTAGCTTAGAGTTGAATTAAAAAGCAAACCACAGGAAATCTCCAGGATATATAAAGAACTTAAAAACTTAACACTAAGAAAACAAATAACCCAATCAATAAATGGGCTAAGGAACTGGACACTTCACAGAAGAAATACAATTGATCAACAAATACTTGAAAGAATGTTCAACATCTCTAGTAATTAGAGAAATGAAAATCAAAACTACTCTAAGATTTCATTTCACTCAAGTCAGAATGGCAATTATCAAGAATACAAGTAACAAAAGATGTTAGTGAGGATGTGGGAAAAAGGTACCCTCATACATTGCTGGTGGGACTGCAAATTGGTGCAACTATTATCGAAAGTGGTATGGAGATTCCTCAGAAAACTTGGAATGGAACCTCCATTTGACCCAGCTATTCCACTCCTTGGTCTACTCCCAAAGGGCTTAAAATCAGTATACTATAGTGATGCAGCCACATCAATGTTTATAGCAGCTCAACTCATAATAGCTAAACTATGGAACCAACATAGGTGTCCTTCAACAGATGAATGGATAATGAAACTGTGGTATATAAACACAATGGAGTACTACTCAGCCTTAAAGAAGAATTAAATTATGGCTTTTGCCAGTAAATGGATGGAGCTGGAGAATATCATGCTAAGTGAAATAAGTCAATCTTCCAAAACCAAAGGCCAAATATTTTCCCTGATATGTGGATGCTAATTCACAATAAGGGGTTGGGGGCTAGGGAAGAAAAGTGGTACTTTGGATTAGTCAGAGGGGAGTGAAGAAAGGGTAGGGGGTATGGGGATAAGAAGCATAGTAGAATGAATTGGCTATTATTACCCTATGTGCATATATGATTACCTGACTGGTGTGATTCTACATCATGCACAAGCAGAAGAATGAGAAATTATACTTCATTTATGTATGATGTAGTGCATTCTATTTTCATGTATAACTAGTTAGAACTAATAAAAAAAGACATACAAAGAAAGCAAACTACAGGAAAGCTATTGCTTGTAAACTTTGGCATACATTTTAGTAAAAGTGGTAAGAAAATGTAAAAAATTAGAGTGACACATAAATTTATTCTTTTTTTTTTTTTTTGGTACCAGGGATTGACCTCAGGGGTGCTCAACCACTGAGCCACATCCCCAGCCCTATTTTTGTGTTTTATGTAGAGACAAGGTCTCACTGAGTTGCTTAGTGCCATTGCTGAGGCTGGCTTTGAACTCGTGATTCTCCTGTCTCAGCCTCCCAAAGTGCTCGGATTACAAGCGTGAGCCACCACGCCTGGCTATAAGTTTATTCTTTAGTTTCATTTTCGTAATTTGTTCTGTGAATTCATGAAGTCCTTGAGGCAGGAGTTGGGTAAAGCATGGACATTGGGGTTTGGACATCTTGGGTTTGTAGTCTTTCTCTTCCTAATTCCAGCTATGGAATTTTGGGCAAGTCGCTTAATAATAAGGAGTGCTTATAGATGGTGTCATATGTGCCAAGAGCAGTTCCAAGAGCTTTGTGCACAATACTTAAACAAACTTATCACAATCACCAAGAAGGTCAATCCAATGGTTTGGATGTTGAATATTACCCAAAGGCCCATGTGTTAAAGGCTCAGTTCCAATTGGGAGAAAGTGGAACTTTTAGGAGGTGGGGCCTAATGAGAGGTCTTTAGGTCATTAGGAGTGTGTCCCCCAAAAGACTGCAAGACTCCAGCCATCCTCTCTCTCTTTTTCTCTCTCTTTTTTGACTTGAGATGTGACCACTCACTTCAACACATTCTCCTACCATTGCTGTCCCAAGAGGCCAAAACAATGAGGCCCACCTGATCTTGAAATCTGAAACTTCAAAATTGTGAACTACATAAGCTTTTTCTCTATATAAAGTTAGTTGTATCAGATATTTCATTATAGTAATATGAAGCTGACTCAAACAGTATTATTGTTAACCCATTTTAAAGATGAGAAAATTGAGGCACAGACAGATTGACTTGCTTTGGTTCACATAGTTGGTGAATAGTTGAGGTTTGATTTCAGGGGGCCTGGTCCTTAATTCTCACACTAAATTTTCTGAGCCTCTTGTTACAGCAGAATTTTTATTTTTGAAGGAGACTTATATGGTAATAAGTAAGAACTACACATATTTTTGAGCTATAAGCAAACATATAAAGATATAAAAATAGAATATTTGTCTATTTGTATTAATTCAGAGAAAAAGCATGTTGGCTTAGTTCAGGTTCAAATATCTACTATAATTAAGAAGATGGTATTAATTTATTACTGCTATATAGTAAATAACCCCAAACTTAGTGGCTTAAAACAACACACATTTGTTTCCTCAGTGTTTCTAGACATGGGTTAACTGGATTCTTTTCTCAGGATCTCACCTGGCTGTAATCAAGCTGTTAGCTAGGGCTGAGATCTCATCAAAGGCTCAAAGTCCTCTTCAAGTTCACTGGTCATTGGCAGAATTCAGTGGCTTGAGTTTGTGAGATTGATGCTCCTAGAGGGGCTATCATTTCTCTTACAGCACTTCTGTTGATAGAGTAACTCTGGACATAATTAATGTTCTAGATGGCCCTCTTCACATCATGGCAGGGGGCTCTTCAAAGCCAATAGGTGAGTCTCTACTGCTTAAAGTCTTTCTGACTTCTTCCTTCTCTGACTTGCAGATTCCCTTTTCAAATAACTCACCTAATGAGTTCAGGCCCACCAAGAAGAATCTCTTTAATTAGCTTAAATTTAACTGATTAGGAATCTTCATTTTATTTGAAACAACCCTTTTAACTTTTCTATATAATGTCACCTAGTCATGGTAGAGATATCATATCATATTAACAGGTCCTGCTTACACACAGGTTGGGGGGATTATATAGAGTTTACATCAGGAGGTGGGAATCTTGGGGGCTGTTTGAGAATTCTGCCTATCAAAAAGAATTTATCTTGAGGGAAAAATGATTGAGACTTTTAAAAGTGAAGAGTGGGACATAGTTGAAATAAAAGCTGTAGTCTTTATGATTCATCTACACAACTGCAAATATACAACTTACGTTAGAAGACTCCAGGCCTCAGCGTTGATTCTCTTTAATTGAGGTCTGGGAATTGCTTCTTGGTCTTTGCTGCCACTTCAAAGAACTGAACTAAGATGGTGAGCCTCATCAGATTCATATTTATCCTGGAAATGGCCACTGGACTGGGCACTACTGAACACACTCTTTGGGGCTCCATTTCTTGGTAACAAGACCCGAGCAACCCTTAGGGATGACCACTGCTGTGCTGTGGATTGGTTCCATTGTTCTTCTGGATGGAGCACATGGGTTCAGGAATCTGGGCAGGCTCACTATAGACACCAAGACCTGTGGCTTTAAGAAAATATATTTGGGAAGTAAGGAGAAAGCAAAAAGTAAAAATGATGTCACCTTACTAGGGGTAGCATTGTTCGTTACAGCTGCAGCAAGGAGTTGGTTGCATCAATAATTTGTAAGGTCTGTCTTAAGCCAGGTTGGGTCATCTCATGATTTTTGGTCTCTGAGGTAGAAAACCAAAGAGAAAAATAGTGAAATGTTTTGTATTGTGGAAATTCAGTGACTGCACTGAATGTGAGGAAACAAAGAAACAATGGCAGCAGAGAAAAGTGATCATTAAATATATTTATATTTTCATAAATGACTTTCTGTGGCTTATCGTCTAAGTATTGCTGCACTTTTTTTCTGAATAAGTGTATTTGGTTTTAACCTGAATAGAATCCTAATAGTTTTATAGCAGCCTTCTTTCCTTCCTTCCTTCTTTCCTTCCTTCCTTCCTTCCTTCCTTCCTTCCTTCCTTCCTTCCTTCCTTCCTTCTTTCCTTCCTTCCTTCCTTCCTTCCATCCAACCCTCCAGCCATAATTTATCAATTTATTTATAAAAAGTATCTACCAATGATCTTTTTCAGACATGAGGTTGATTTTCTCATGAGAAAAAGAATTGAAAGACATTACCCTGGTTTTCCTTCCTTCCTTCCTTCCTTCCATCCAACCCTCCAGCCATAATTTATCAATTTATTTATAAAAAGTATCTACCAATGATCTTTTTCAGACATGAGGTTGATTTTCTCATGAGAAAAAGAATTGAAAGACATTACCCTGGTTTTAAAGTCGCAAGACCTGACAAAGACCTGTAGAGAATTTGGGGTAAGGAAATGATTTTTGTGGGTTCCTTTTAGTCTTGGTCTCTTTCTAGAAGCAAATCTCCTGATGAAAATCCAAACATCTACTTGTGCAGTATCATATTGATCAATCTTATTGATAAATTTCTTTGCTTTAACCACCAAGAAAACAAATTCATCTCCAATGTGGCAAGTTGCTAGTAGTTCTCTAAAGGCATTTAAATGTGTTTTCTAATTTTTTGGGCTGATTTTCTTGTTCATTTTGTTGCACTTTCGAGTGAGCTGTTTTATTTCTTCTAAGATAGTACTGAGCACATTATACCATAATTATATATGTACACATGAGCTCTCTGAGTTAGGGACTGAATTTTTCATGTTTTATAATACTGCCCCTCATACTGCATCTTGAACATAGTCAATATGTGTCCCTTAAGTGTTGACAAGTTCAATGGGACCAAATGTAGCAATTGAAAAATTTGGAAAAATTGATTGATTGATCAGATTTCTGTTTTTGACTATAGCTGTAATTCTAGGTCTAAACAAGGAATATCATTTCATCAAATAAGGTTTTATTTTATTTTATTCCTATTTTTATGTCAAAGTATGACCCTCTAAAAATGGACATGGATTGAATCGGGTGATGGTCATTAGACTGATAGTCTATCAAAATAATTTTAAAAAGTTCTTATCCTCAGTATTCAGTCTGGCTTCCTGATGATAAAGTGTACTGTTTTCTAGTCAGTATTCACAAGTGCAATGAAAAAGACCACCCTTTCTTTCCAATAAGACACAAAGGTTATTTCAGCCCCAATTTCATATGCAATATTAATGTCCTTATTTAAATATTAATAGGTCTAAAAGCCTGGAGCAACGTGTGATCAGTACTTCATGGCATCTGAGTCATCCAGGGCTGAGAACTGTGCCCATCTCCAGCAGTCACCCTTTCATCATGGCGGCCACATGCCACCTGGAGCCCCAGTGTGCACACTGCTGCTGAGTGCAGGGTACTTCCTTTGGGCTCAGTGCTGGCAGCCCCTCAGAGCTCTCCACTAGCCCCCTCTTTAGAGACAGTCACCTGTCAGGACTCATCAAATGAATGCAAAAGTGCAAGTTCTTAGGGATAGGCTTTTTTTTTTCTTTTACAACCCCTTCTATTGGCAAAATAACATGCCTGGAGCATTAATATTACAAATTTTTAACTGAACCAAAGAGTTGAATTTTTCCACTACTGTCTGGGAACCTAATTATATTTCCACCACCTTGAGCAGTTTCAGATATTATAGAAAAGAAATATCTACATGCAGATTACCTGTCTTAAGAATCATATTCTCGGGCTGGGGTTATGGCGCAGTGGTAGCGTGCTCGCCTGGCATACGTGAGGCACTGGGTTCGATCCTCAGCACCACATAAAAATAAAATAAAGATATTCTGTCTGCCTACAACTAAAATAAAAATGTTAAAAAAAAAAAAAGAATCATATTCTCTCCAGGCCTACATTCATGGGACATCTGTTAGGGTCCATGTTCCTCTATGTATCTCATCAGTGGCACGCCAAGGAAATCATACCTCTGGTAATTAAGTGTCACAAAGGGGGACAAAGGCTCCAATCCTGATGACAAAAAGGAAGGGCTGCTTTTTGCAAAAGGGCCTCCAACTTTTAGCTTAGAAACTTGGATCACTCTCTGGGAAGCTCCAAGATCGAGTGCTGGGAAGCTTCCTAGGTTAATGTGCTCTTTCTTGAATTTTTCCATAAATTCTTGATTGTAGCAAATGTGGAAGATTACATTGGCTTCAGCTGCACGTCCTTCCCTAGACCTACAGCTTCTGCCATGAGGTTTTGTAAAACTTCCCTAGAAAGGGGTGAAGTTGATGGTGGATTGAGCCTTATGATTTGTTTAGGGCAACAGAATGCATAATCCTCCATCAGTAGTTTTCCTCCTTTCCATGTTTTTAGTTACCCAGGGTAAACTGCACTCTAAAAATATTAAGTAGAAAATTCTAGAAATATACAATATATAAATTGTGCCCTATTGTGAGTAGTATGATGGAATTTGGCACCATCCTGCTTCATCCCATGCAGGAAATGAATCACGTATTTGTCCAGTGTATCCACATGGTATATGCTACCTGCCTATTAGTCACTTATTAGCCATCTACATTATCTGATTAACTGCCACAATATTGCAGTGCTTGTGTTTAAGTAACTCTACATAGTAACCTAATGCTGCATCACACTGCCTATATTCCATCTCATCATGTAGGCGTTGTTTCACCTCACATTATCACAAGTAGAGTGAGTATAGTACCATATTTTAAGAGAGTGACCACATTTGTGTGACTTTTATTACAGAATTTTTCATAATTGTTCTATTTCACTATTAATTATTATTGTTAAAATCTTACTGTGCCTAATTTAGAAATTAAACTTTATTGTAGGTATGAATATATAGGAGAAAAAAAAACCCTAGTGTACAGTCATGAGGAAGTGTCAGTGTGCCAGTTCAGAGCCTAGTCCTTAAGTAGCCTCTGCATTGCTTCATGTCCATTATACCTCTGCCATCACCATTAGAACAGCATGCCCAGGCTAGCCCATTGGACCCAAGAGGACTATGACAGTCATGTGTAGAGCTGCCCTAGCTCCTACAGCTGGAGCACTGCCACCCAAGTTGGCCTACAGAACTGCAGTAAGAGGCAGAGATGCCCAACTGAGCCCTGCCAACCCTCTCCTGTCTAATTTCCCATGAATATCCTTTTATTCCAAGATCCACGACAGAAAAGAAGATGTGCATTAGGAATTTCTGATTCTTCTGGGGCATCCTCCCTCATCATAGCCCTGGCCATGAGCAATGGATCTTCTTTCTACCTTTATCTTCATATTGCTTAGATGCTATTTTCCAAGGCCTTGAGATTTATTCTGATGTTCTCCACTCCGGTCTTAACATTCCTATCCTCACAATATTACATGTAGCTTGATTTATCTGCCTTTTTTTTTTCTTTTGATAATGCTGAGCAGCCTGGAATGTACACTGAGCAATTGCACTGGTTTCTTGAAGGATGCTTCTGCTGCTTCTCTATCAAGATAACCTGAATTCTGCAGAGTTGTAATCTCAACTCTTAAGAGAAGGAAACCAATGTTTTTTGCGCAGCTATTATATGCTAGGCCTGATATACGTTATCTCAAAATACTTGCCAATACAAACAAACCCGACCAGACTTTCATTTTTCCCATATCATAAATGAGAAAATGAAAATTAAAAGAGGCTTAGTATACTAGTCTAACATTGCATAACTAGGAGGTAAGGATCTGGAAGTCACTGTTGAGTTTGACTCAGTTTCCACAATCACACTGTTAGAACCCCACCCTTGCTTGATGGCCAATTTTCAAATGTTAGCATATCCAACCCTTTGAACTTTCTTTGTCTGCTGCACACTCTTCTGCTTGACTGTAGGGCAGGCCATGAGAGCCAGAAATTCATTTCTCTCCCCCTCCACTTCAGCTCTGTTGTGAAAGTTTCAAACAGTGATTGAGAGCAGTTGGTGGGTAACTGGGGCAGGCTCTGTCTACACTGCTTACCAAATTCCTTAGTGAAATTAAGCACCCATGGCTCTTCTGGCAATTTGCTTGGAGACAAGCCCTTTCTTGGCTGCCTTTTCTTTGTTATCACTTCCCTTCTCCCTTTCTGTCTCCTGGGATATCCTTCTAAATGAGGTACAGTTGTCTCCAGGTATCAATGTGGGATTGCTTCCAGAATACCTAAATTCTCCAGAATACCCCAATCCACAGAAGCTCAAGTCTCTTATATAAAATGGCATAGTATTTGCATATAACCTAGACACATCCTCCTGTGTACTTTAATTCTAGATTACTTCTAATACCTAATACAATGTAAATGCTATGTATATAATTGATATACTATATTGTTTATTGAATAATGACAAAAATGTTTGCACATGTTCAGGAGAAACCCAGGGATCCAGAGAGCTGATTGTACCTGCCTTTGAATCCCTGCCTCATGGTCTGCTTCTGAAAAACCCCAATACAAAGAAGACTCTCTCCTTGGGTTTTATAAACCCACCGAGTCATTTCTTTACCTTTGTGGCTATAGAAAGCAGGGTTTTGAAACAAAGCTGGAGATGCTCTGCCTCATCACTCCCATGCTGTGAAAGCTGTCATTTTAGTCACACTCCATGTCTTCTTGTAGAAGTGCCTTCCATTCCATTAGACTTAGCAGACTCATAGGTTCAATTTCTATGAACACAAGCCTGCGATCATCACTGGACAGGGAGCCACACATTCAAGAGATGAACAACCTCCTGTCTGCCTTCTCCTCACCTGTAAGACATGTCTCACACACGTGTCCTTACTGACCTGCAGTCTCCTCTGGAGCACATTATTATCTCACTGTATCTCATTTGGAAGGATATCCCAGGAGACAGAAAGGGAGAAGGGAAGTGATAACAAAGAAAAGACAGTCAAGAAAGAGCTTGTCACCAAGCAGATTGCCAGAAGAGCCATGGGTGCTTAATTTCACTAAGGAATTTGGTAAGCAGTGTAGACAGAGTATTATTTATCTCTGCCCCAGAGTATTATTTATCTCTCTTCCTCTGAGCTTTGCATATGGTGGGCTCAACACACAGCGATGTACTGAGCTACAGAAACTATACAGACTCTTTGCATAGAGAAGAAGGGTAAATGAAACTCTGATTTTGACTTAGTCTAAAATAGTTTCTTGGGCAATACTAATTTCATATTACTATTGGAGTGGAAAAAGGAGAATTTTAATTATTTGGAATGATGAACATTTACCAGTGAGACTGGATCCCTCAGATTAAATTCAGTCATAGAACAATAGGGTCATAAGGTAAGTGGCTGTTATTATCCTTCTTTCCTAACACTCAACAAGCTTAATGTGGATTTGTTGAATTAAATTAACAGTAACAACTTACATTCACATATTGATTTGCAGTTTTCAAAGTATTTTAATTCTCAGTTTAATGGAAAGAACACTGAACTACCAGCACACTTTGATCCCTCTCCTTTAATATACAGAGTAACAAGCCTTTGAAAATAATTCTGCTTTGGGAAACATTTTGCTTGGTTTGATTATGAAGAAATTTTTCTGAAGAGCCTTAGGTAGAATTTTCACTTTTTATTGCAAATAAATCAGTAACAAGAAGGAGTTTTCCTTTTTCCCAGCAAAGAACATTCCTGCTTATTATCACCTTTAAGAGAGGCCAAGGCGTCCCCTCTGTAGCAGATGTTGCTGTGTACCCCTTTGCAGGACGAAGCAGTAGGTGCTATGTTACGAATGTCCCCTGGGACTGGCCCTCAACCGATGACTGGTGGAGCTGGTGTACAGATCCCCCAGCTCCTCCAGCAATCCCATGCCAGGTGAAATCACTCTGGCACACACATTCTACACCGTCTCCCATATTTCCCTGGTGGGTTGAAGTTTCCGCTACCCACAACGATAACTTGTCTGATAATGCGTTGATTATGGACTGTCTTCCTTTCTCTGTCTCATTCCCTGTTTCTCTATCTCTGCTTCCTAGCATCTCTTCCAAATTAACTACTTTTGTTCAAACCCTCCTGTAAGATTCTGCTTCCGGGGAAACCCAAACAAAGACTTCCCCGAAGAACCTTTCCCTAGAAGGGCACTGGGCTAGCTCATCACATCCAAGCCATTAAGCCACTTAACAAGGTGTGACGCTGCCTGTTAATCCTTTGCTCACACAATTTTCAAGCCCATCATCGTCTACTGGTTTCATTGCTCTCCTGGGCAGGTTTGCTCCACTGCCATTCTCATTCTGTTAATGTTAGTGTAACATTTTTAATTAAAAATAAAGATAAATGTGGTTTGTAGCTTCATTTGCAACTGTATACAGGGCATGAGAGATGCCGTGACTGGTGAAAGCCAGTCTGTTTGGTCTCTCTGCTAAGGAATTAAGAATGAGGTATTTGGATATTCAGTTTTATCACTGGTACCAAAGAGACAGGAAATGTTCACAGCCACGTGTACTGTCTATACATGCTTTCTGTTCAGTGAATGTTCAAAGTTCAGACCTGCTATGGATGGAAATTTTCAAGATACATATTTTTAATGTAGAAATCACATTGTCTCTTTAATTATTGGATATCATCTAGATCAAGGTTAGTATAGATATTGTCCCTTCAACAATATCCCCAGTCAATGGCCATAAGCCCTCCTCTTGAACATTTCCAGATAATTACTTCTATTTGTTTATTGACCTTAATCACCAGACAGTTCTTCCTTTAACTAAGCCAATATCTCCCTTCTGCAGTTGCCACCCATTGGTGGGAATTTGCTTGGGAGAAATTACTGGACAAGTTGAATGCCTTATTCCACAGGGAAGTTTAAAATATTTGAAAACATACTTAACTTTCCTCTTAAGTTTTATTTTTTTTCCCCAGAATTAACTTTCCAGTTCTTTTAGCTCTCTTTAACAGGCCGTGGACTCCCTCTGCCATGCATCTGCCATGCTTCCTCAGAGAGGGAGACGGCCATTGGAAACACCCTAATTGTCCAATTGTTCAGAATACTTAAGTAACTATGGTGTGAGGTAGTACTATATAGCCCTTAAGGTTCTGTTTTCACAAATATTAATAGTATAAAAATGTTCATGACATATAAAGTAGATGGGGTAACACTATCTATGCAACAAGAGTCCAATTTCACTAACATATGCATATACTACGAATGATTGTTTTTAATTAGAAGGATTGCTTTTAGAAAAGAAATGAAAGAGAAAAAAAAAAAAAGAGCTACCATTCAGAGTCCACATAGTTCTCCAGGTATGTTTCTGAGATTTTGCTGATGATGGAAGGAGCCAGCCAGCATCTCTCAGTTTGGAAGCTTCCCTTCCCAATTTCAGACTAGGGTTTTGGCAGATGAATCATGCCGTCTACTAGCATAGCACATATAGCTTATCAGAACCTTAGAGGATTTTTTCCCCTTGTAAATTTGTATCCCGTTTTCATCTGGCAACTGGAGTTGGGAGTGGGCTGCCAGGAAATGCCTGGGCTGGGGTGCAAAGGAGGGATGGTGTGGAGGTCAGTCACAGTGCTCATTGGCCTTCATGGGCTTGGACTGTATGTGCAGTAGGCAGGTTATGCCCCATCAACTTTCCAGCCTGATGGGCAGCCACACAACCTTGGTTCCTCCAAGTGGCAAGACAAAGCAATGCTGGTTTGGGAAAGTGAGTGGAACCTCTCTCCAGGAGATGCTAGGGCCTGGAGATGGAGGAAATCTTAGAAAATACCAATGCTTCTGGGAGTGAAGGGCAGCACTCCCAGGCTGGACTGTCTGGCCCTGCAGGTCAGGATCCCTGCCATCTCTCTGTGAGGTGGTATATCAGAGCCTTGCAAAAAGTGCAACATATGCATTTCTAAATCCCCCTTCAGACATCTTTAAGGCCCTGCAGTTGTGGAGGATGCAAAGAAAGGAGGGAGGTACTGAAAGTTCAGCCAAGATTAGGAGAAGGCAAAGAAGGACTGTATTGAGGCAGTTTCTTTAAAAGGGAGTGAATAGACGATCAGCTATACTCCATGCTCCCCTGTTGTAGCAGTGGGGCAGGGAGCCATGGGGACAGGGGAGGAGAAGGTGCCATGCACAGGATCACTGGGGCAGACTCTGCCACTCACAGCAAGTTTATTATTGTCTTCTCTATAGGAGCAGATTATCATCACTGGGAATGTAGTTTTGGCTTAACTTCTGCCATTCCTCTCCAGGACCATAATGGCTGAACTGGGCCAATGATTAATTTCACATTTAGCTTAATATTTGAATAGATGCTATTATCAAGTACAAGTAATAGTAAATGTTGGTGAGGATGTGGGGAAAAAGGTACACTCATACATTGCTGGTGGGCCTGAAAATTGATGCAATCAATATGGAAAGCAGTATGGAGATTCCTCAGAAAAGTTGGAATAGAACCACCCACTCCTTGGTTTATACTCAAAGGACTTAGAATCATCATGCTACAGTGGTGTAGCCATATCAATGTTTATAGCAGGTCATTTCACAATAGCTAAGAAATGGAACCAACCTAGATGCCCTCCAACAGATGAATGGATAAAGAAAATGTGATATATATACACAATGGAATATTACTCAGCCATAAAGAAGAATGAAATTATGGCATTTGCTGGTAAATGGATGGAACTAGAGACTATCATGCTAAATGAAATAAGCCAATCCCAAAAAACCAAAGGCCAAATGTTCTCTCTGATATGCAGATGTGAACACACAATAAGGTGTGTGTGTTGGAGGGAAATAGAAGTTCACTGGTTTAGACAAAGGGGAATAAAGGGAAAAGAGAAGAGATGGGAATAGGAAAGATAGTAGAATGAATAAGACATTACCTTCCTATGTTCATATATGAATACATTACCAGTGAAACTCCACATCATGTACAACGGCAAGAATGGTATCCTAATTAGAATAAGTTATACTCCATGTATGTATAATACATCAAAATATATTCTACTGTTATATATATCTAAAAAGAACAACAACAAAAAAGATGCTGTGCTCAATTTGGATGCTTCTGGATTTATAAAAACCCATGCAATTGACACAAAAACATTGTTGCCCTGTTTCCTGATGCCCAGAGCACCAAACAATGAAAAACCCCATTTTTCTTTTTGCACTGTAGATGCACACACCCTCTAGGGCAAAGGACCTCGAATGTTGACTCCAAAACACTTTTGCTTTTTAACCATCCTTTCTTGTTTTTAAGCCCTTGTTTTCCTAAACAGAAGTCTCTTTATTTACTAAGATATTTTTTATCCTTAGATCTGGAGTTTGTAGGGGAAGGACAGCTCAGTAATATTTTAGATAATTTTAAGCAAACACACCAATGCTTGCATGTTGTGCTCTCTGGGGTTGAAAAAAATGATCGATCAATGTTTAAAGGGCTTGCAGTTTTCACCAGGAGGGCAGTGTGTGATTTGATGGGTCAGAAATAGAGTGTGTGGTTCCAACCCAGCTGTTAACAGTTCTTGTGATGCTCAATGTCGTGGAGCACATTGGTGTGAAGTGATCATAAGCAACACAAAGAATAAAAAAAGATTAGCATTCTTACTTTCATAAAGTGGTGGTTGTAATGTGAGTTGCTGCAGTTTTTGGCATTTTGCCTTCATTTTTGTCCAGCAAGCACCCAAATGGCTCGTTTCCACCTTCAATCCAGTGTTATCAGCCAGAGTTGATTCAAGCCTTGCCAAGTTTCTCTCTTCTGCCTCCCTCCCATACCTATTTTGTTGGCATTCTGTTCGTTCAAACTGCGGGTTTCTTTCTTTTTTCCTCACATAGCCACTGCCTTTGCCTGCTGCCAGTCCCTGTGTCTTGTCCTTTGCCTTTGGCTTGAGTTGTGGCTCTAACAAGATGAGCTCTTCTACTGAGTGTATGTGTGTGTGTGTGTGTATGTGTGTGTGTGTGTGCATGTTAGAGTTATGTGCGTGTTTCTGTGTGCATGCATGCATGTCTGAGTGCATGTGTGCTGCTCCTTTGTGTGTATGCATGTGTTCATTCAAGCAAGCTCCTATGCATGTATTCCTAATAACCAGAGGCACCAGAACATTTAAAAGCATACATTTCTGGGCTGGGATTGTAGCTCAGTGGTAAAGTGCTTGCCTTGCATGCATGGGGGACTGGGTTTGATCCTTAGCACCACATAAAAATAAATAAATAAAGATATTGTGTCCATCTACAACTAAAACAAATAAAAAAAAAGCATACATTTCCTACACCAAAGTCGGGTTGTACTTACATAGTTGGAGGCCAGGTCTGGGTGGAGATAGTCAATCCCTGTGAAAAGAACAACACAGGAACCAAAGGTTAATACCTGCCATGTATCCTCAGAAGAGCTGCTCAAGCAAGTGTCCTCCTTTGGGGCTGGCCGCGGGAGACTCGCCACAACCAGTGGTCGGGTAAGCGCCCATCCCAAGTCCACAGCCTTGCCTTTTCCATCTGGGTGAAGGCAGGAGGCACCGCTCAGTGGAAAGGCAGCTGTTCTCAGACACACTTCAGAGGAGTGAAGCCAATTAGAGCCCGGAGCCCAAGGATAACACTTCTGAATAAATGTCAGTACTAAGGGGCTTAGTGACTGTGAGATGAATGGCTCACCAAAGCAGTGATCTAAAAGAGATTTGTAGAAACCCTGACATTTCTAAAGCACAAACTGGCATTGCTTCTGAAATGAGACTGGCCCTGGGGAGGAAAAGTGATGATTATTTAACAGGGCACGGACAGCAGTGGATTAGAACAGCATACTCCTGCATAGAAATAAGAAGAGGAACACGGCTCAGGGAGAAAAGCCATTAGGAAAGGGCAAATGATTTCCAGCAAGGTGTTCCCGGCTGGGACCTAATGCCTATCTCTACAGAATGTGGCATTCCAGGAAGCTGGAGGTTTCAATTCTCTCAGCAGGAGTCCTGTGCTTTTTCTTGAATATGGGCTTGTCTTCTTGCTCACAAATCCTTCCAAGGCTAGAATTATGTCTACAAGTGCTGCTAAGTTTCATCAGACACTTAGACCTTAGAGATCACTGTAGAACATCCAGGACAATTGAAATGCTCTCATTTGGGTCTGAGAGTCATGCAATCTTTGCAGTAGTCACACTGCATTCAGCCTTCTTGGAAACAGGACAGGTTCCAGAGACTACCAAGAATAATGGTTGCTAGTGTAGGTACTTGGAGCCAAAGACCAGAGCTGGACTCCCAACCACTTGGATAACTGGAAGCAGAAATTTAGGCAAGTTACTTGGCCTCTCTTGTGCTTGTTTCCTGTTTAACAATTGGAGGTGAGAACAGGCAGAGGTTAAAGAAACTAATGCATGTGGTGTACTTAGTCCAGCAGCTGGTGCATTTAATAATGTGACACAATACTTATAAGCTACAAGTACCATTAAGTGCCTCCCATGGCTGGCATTTTCTTTGCATGCATATCAGGACTATGCTGCCATTATAGCTTTGCCCTGCATAACAGTTTGTACTGGGATGCAAATTTCTAAAAGGAATTTCAGTTTGTTTTCTTCTAGTTAGACAAATAATTTCTGGACTGGGAGCTACTGAGTATAGCCAGTCACTTCCCGCCCACGTTGAGGGTACACTCTTCCACTCATCTCCCAAACTTTGCAGAAGTAAAGACTAATATTTTTAAAAGTTGTCAACACTTGTTCTGAACCCTAGTTCAAAGATAGCCAATTAAGGCTGGGGATGAGCATAGGCTTTCAGGCCAACAAGTCAAGTTCCATTCAAGGATCAGACACTTTGATATTTTTGTGGCTTTGGCTAAGTGACACCATCTTTCTCTCTGGGCCTTGGTTTCCTCATCTTTGGAACAGGATGATTATTTACCTTGCAAAACAGTTCTCAGGATTAGAGAAAATACACTGGAAGTTTTAGCTTGTGTTAAACAATATATTACATTTCTTATCATCGTCATTAGTACCATCATCCACAATACTAGAGTAATGCAAACTTGGTTTTAGAAATGTTGTGTTGAAATTAAATTGTATATATTTGTTGAAATTGGTTAATATTGTTGGGGACAAGTTTTAGTAACATAGTAAACCAGAAGAAGACACACACAAACACATGATTTTTTTTTTTTTTTCAACTGGGAGTTTTCAAAACATGGCTCCATGTCCTGATACTAGAATTTGTTCAAGAAAAAAATACTCTAAGAATTAGTAGTCTCTTCTCAGTGAAGAGAAAAGATAGAATCGTGGAGATAAATTGAGACCAGAAAGAAATTAAGATTAAAACAAGATAAATTTAGCCTCATTAAAATCAAGAGTCTTTACTTAGGTTAAGGGGAAGACTAAGTTTGAGTTAGAATAGATACTATGATCTGAGAAAGAAAATATTGATAGAACTGCAATGATACATATGATTCAGAAAAAGTAATAGTGAACTAAGGAATGAAAATAATAATTTGATAATTAGAATTTTAATATTTGATTATCTTTTGAGGTGGAATATACTGAACACAATTCTCAGTTTATTTATTTAATTCTTATATTAGTAATGTATCCTTATTTTTTATGCTTTTGTTTGTTTTTCCATGATGGATTCCAGGCATGATGTAGGTCCTACAAAAACAGACAATTTAAACACAAAGGCTGAAAATTGTGCCTATCTATGGTTGCACCGTGATCCTGTGGCTTACACTTTAAGGAAAGGGGACAGACTTGTGATCAGCCAATCATAATGAAGCTCACAAATGACCAATATTTGGTTATATTCTTGTTTATAAATCATTAGTATCCTGCTAGCACTTTTAGTCTTTTCAGAAAGTCTAATCCACAACAGTCCAAATTCTCGGGAAGCTCTAACAGTTTAAGAGACCTAAGGGAACAAGTGAGGGGCTCCATGGGCATATACTCTTATTTAGAATGCCAGTAGTTTAGTTGAGATGTGTAGCATTTCAGGACCCTGGTCCTGAGCTCAGTTCCTTCCACTGTCCCAGTGGAGCGAGTATCTGTACTCCCTCCACCCCACTTAATTAAATGTTGATGAGAAGTAGGTTCAATGAACGAATTGCATTTTCCCAAGATGCCTGCACAATATCTCCTATCCCGTACATCTTCTATAATATGACAGCGTCACACTTCTCATTGAGATGTGGGTCCATTGCCTCCTTTTCAATCTGGGTAGGCTGGTAACTGCTTCGGTCAACAGATGTAGTGAAACACCAAGGCTATGTCAGAAAAGGACAGGAATCTTCCACCTGCTCCCTTTGGATACTTTGGGGGAAACCAGAAGCCATGTAAGAAACTGATAGGAAGTACAGCAAATTGATATGATTTTATATTATTTCAGGTTTAACTTTTTCATACAATAAGCAGGGCTTAGTCCTCCTTGACACAATTTCTAGTTTCCTACTGTTCCCAATTCCTCAATGTGGCCAATCCAGATATCTGCTTTATGCAGCTGCTTCCTGGTAACCACCTTCCTATGGGACCACTAGATACAACCTACATGACTTGCCCCACTGGTTGCCATACCCTATATGGGCGGAGAAGATAAGCTGCAGTTACCATGGGTCTCTTAGGGACACATGCTTTCCTGCTCTTTATCCACAAATTAGAATGCCCTGTGAGGAACTCTCCCAGTAAGGTTCTATACCACCCAAAGACTTTGTCTCATGGATTCCTTGCTTGTTCTCTTACATCCCACTTGCTGATAGACTGTTTGTGTCCCCACCCTGTCCCTTGTCTCTGGCTCTGAGGCATGCTGCTCTCTTTTTTCTGGATCTGTGAGTAATGAACAGCATTTGTTATTTCACATTTTATTTTTGAATCACCTCCTCTATGTCTCATCTGACCAACACATCTGAACCTAACATCTTTCTCCGTTAAGGCTGTCCCTGAGAGTGACTGACTTGATGGAAATAAACTGGACACAGATCAGACAAGGCAGAGCATCTATTAGTGTGAACGCGTTTCCTATTTGATCACAAATTGGACATTTAGGCACCAGGAACCTCACTAGGATGAAAGAAGTATCCTGCAAAAGGTGGTGCTTTGGTTTGAATGCCTGTGTCCCTCCAAGTTTGAACTCATGTTCAAACTTCAACCACGTGCAATCGTATTAAGAGGTAGAACCTTTTGGTGATTAGACCTGAGAGGCCCTCATGGGTGTGATTAGTACTCTTAAAAAAAAGATGAGAGGAAGTAGCTTAATTTCTTTTGCCCTTCCATCTCTTTCACCATGTAAGGATGCAAGAAGGAGGAATGTTCTGTGAGGAATAGGCCTACCTTCACCAGACACCAGATATGATGGTACCTTGATCTTGAACTTAGCTTCTAGAATTGTAAGAAATAAATTTATGTTTCTCATAAGCTACTCAGTCTAAGGTGTTTTGTTATAGCAGCAGGAATGAAATGAGACAGAAATTGATACCAAGAAGTAGAGTGTTACTGTACCAAATATCTAGAAATGTGGAAGCCGCTTTGGAAGTGTGTGATAGGAAAAGGCAGGAAGAGTTTGGAAATGATACTATAAAAAGCCTGTATTTTCACTAGTAGTGCCAGTGATCCTGGTGAAGGCATACAAGAAAAGAGAGCCCAAATCTTCTTAGACTCTAAGTAGTTGTGAAGAGAACATTGGTAGGAAAATGACAGTAAGAGCAATTCTGGTGAGATCTCTGATGAAAGTCAGGAATAAGGTATTGGAAACGGGAGAGAAGGCTGTCCTTGTTACAAAGTGGCAAAGAACTTGGCTGCATTGTGTCCTTGACTTAGTGCTTTAAAGAAGTTGAAGCTTAAGAGTGATGAACTAGGATATTGAGAGGGTGGCATGACTTTTCTTGATTGCTTATAGTAAAATGTAAGAACAGAACTTAAAGAATCAGAGACTTCTCAATCTGGCAAGGTTGTAAAGAATGAGAAAATGGATTCAGGAGAAAACATTCAACAGTATGGCCAAGTTAGCATTAGATAGGGAGATCAATGATATTCATCAAGACAAAGGGAGAATGACCTTGAAGGTGTTTCTGAAATCTTTCTAGCTGCCCTGCCCATTACAGGACCAGAATGCCAGGGCTTTAAAGGCAGAATGGCTCCCAAGGGGGGCCCAGGTACCTCAGGGCTCATTACCCAGGCAGCCACAAGCTTCTGCTCCATTTATTCAGGCACAATGCTCCATGACTGCTGTCGATCAAGAAGACCGAGGTTGGCTCAGGCACCCCATCAGAAGGTATAGCTTATAAACCTTGGTGATATCCATGTAGCGCTAACTCTTGTAGGTAGGCAGAGTGTAAGAGCTATGGAGGCAGCGATACCTTCACCTAGATTTCAAAGGATGCCTCAGAAAGCACTGGGGACCCAGGAAGGTCATTGGCACTGGGTTGGGGCAATATCGGGGAACTCCCACTAGCAGAGCTGTGAGAGTGTGACTACCCTCTAAGACTTCAGAACCATAGAGCCACCAATGCATGTGATCCCAGCCTGGGAGAACTGCAGGCACAAGATTCAACCCATAAGAGCAGCTGTGTGGGCTGTGCACAGCAAAGTCATGGGGTCAGGATCATAAGGAGCCTTGGGGTCCTAACCCTCTCCCCAGTGTGTACAGAGGGTAGGACATAGGGTAAAAGATTATTATCAAGTCTGAAGATTTATTGGTTGCTTTTTTGGATTTAGGACATACTTGGGACCTGTCACCCATGTGTTTCTTTCTTACTTCTCCTTTTTGGAATGGCAGTGTCCGTCCTGTGCCTATCTCACCACTGTATTATGGAAGCATGTAACTTGTTTGATCACAGGTTCACAACAGAGAGGAATTTGCCTCATGATGAATTGTACCTGGGATTTTACTCATATCTGACTTGGATAAGAGGTTGGGCTTTAAACTTTTCAGTTGGTACTGGGACAGTTTAAGACTTTTGGAGCTACTGGGATGGAATGAATGTCTTCCTATGGAATGAATGTCTTCCTATGTGAATTTGAGGGGCTATGTGTGGAGCACTGATTTTTTTTAAGTTCTTGTAGTTGTAGATGAGCAGAATGCCTTTATCTTATTTGTTTACTTTGTTTACTTTTTAAATGTGGTGCTAAGGATTGAACCCAGTGCCTCACACATGCTTGGGAAGTGCTCTGCCACCGAGCTACAGCCCCATCCCTGAGCACTGTGATTTGAGTGTTTGTGTCCATACAAAATTCATGTTGAAACGTAATCCCCAATGCACTAGTATTAGGAGGTGAGACCTTTAGAAGGCGGCTCTCTCTGCCCTCACAAATGGGTTTAATGCCCTTTAAAAAGGGCTGGTTCATTCTTTTTTTTTTGCTCCTCTGCCACACACTGTTCATCCATTCTGGAGGATGTGATAAGTTACCATCAGGGAGGCAGAGAATGAGCCCTCACCAGACACTAGGTCTGCTGGTGCCTCAATCTTTGACTTCCTTTCCAGCCTCCAGAACTGTGAGAAATACATTTCTATTTACAAATTGTTCAGCCTAAGGTATTTTGTTATAGCTGTAGGAACAGACTGAGACAGGCACATTGTGAATATCTACAACAAATTCCCCTGGAGTCCTATCAATGTGAGCTGAAATTTATAGCCATTCTTGTGAGAGAGACACTGAAACCAAACTAGAGGGAAATGCAATGTGTTGGCACTCTATTTGACAGTTTTGGCAGGGCTCCAGTGGCAGCTTGCATTAACCGTCAGCTGTGGGAGCATGCCATCTTGAATGTCCAGCTCAGTTGAGCCTTCAAATGACTGCAGCTCAGCTAACACTGACCTTAACTGCAGGAGAGATACTAAGTGAAAAATGCCCAGCCAGGCGTTTCTCAAATTCCCATGCCACAAAATCACGAGCAAAAATAAATCGTTATTTTAAGCTAAGGAGTGTTGGAGTCATTTGTTATGTGGCAATAGTAACTGGAACAGCCACCTTACTTGACCTTCATATTGCTTTCTTATGCATTGCAGAGTTCTAAATATCTTGAATATTAAGCTTTAAGACTGTCTGTCCCTTAAGCTTTGATGTTGATTAATATGGATTCAAGTCTCATCATGGAGGCAGAACCAAAAGATGGGTTTTTAGCACAAAATATGTGCAAGAAAATTAGTTGTAAGACTTTGGGAAGTTTCTTGCCTCGGTTTCTTCATCTGAAAAATGAGGATAATAATAGTACCTCATTTTATTATCTTAGAGAACAGAAAAAGTATAGCTAGGTTTTAAAATGCTAACCAGTATCTAGCACCTACTGGGCACTTAGCAATTGTTAGTTGTTTTATTGTTACTTAAGCTTGAAGCTCCCTCTGACCCTGCCTCATTGGCTTTCTATCTTACTTCCTTGGCTCTATTTGATATTGGCTAATGGCCTTGATCCCTGCCTTCCCCAACTGTCTTTGAGCTCAAGAGCCAGTCACTTGCCCCAAATTGTGCCTGGTCTGGGTTACTTTTGTTTATACCTGTGTCTCATGATGGTCACATTGCATTTTCTAGGCCAAGTTCCCAACACTAAACAGTCCCATTACAATATAAGGGATGAAGTTGTCATGATTAAACAGGGTACTTGCTGACATTTGCATGCCTAGTATGTCCTAGCAGACCCTTACAAAATGCTTTCTTCCCATTCGGGCAATAGCTAGCCAAGCAGCACCCTCTCAGTAATGTATAACATGTGGAAATGACATTACAAAGGCAGAAGATATTTTATGAGCATTTATAAAATGCTCTGACAAGAGGGAGTGATAACTGAGCTTTAAGTTTGGCAATCAGAGAGAGGTAGATGGCTATTAAAACTGGTCTGTCACAATTCATAGTAGCCGAATTATGGAACCAACCTAGGAGTTGGTCAATGGATGAATGGATAAAGAAAATGTGGTATATACATACACACAATGGAGTTTTATTCAGCCATGAAGAAGAATGAAATTATGTCATTTGAAGGAAAATAGATGGAACATTATATTAAGGAAAATAAGCCAGATTCAGAAAAGTCAAGGGTCATATGTTTTCTCTCATATGTGAAAGCTAATGGAGAAAAAAGGGAAAAAAAGGAGGTGAGGAATCTCATGAAAACTGAAGGGAGATCGGTAGAGTAGAGGAAAGGAACCAGGGAGAGGGAGGAGGGGAGGGAAAGTGGGGGCAGGTACAGGGGAAGGATACTGACCAAGTTATATCATTACATTATATGCATGTACAAATATATAACAACAAATTCCACTATTTTGAATAATTATAACACACCAATGAAAATATGGAAAAAACTGGGTTGCCCACAAACTGAACCTACCACATGCAGATAATTGAACATTTGCCATACAGGCCAAAATAGACGACCAATGTTTATAAGATCCGATGTGATTTTTTCCCCTTGTATATCAGGGATAGCATCTGTATCAGTCTTTTTTAGGGGGGTACTGGGATTGACCCCAAGGGCACTCTACCAATGAGTTACCGCCCCAGACCTTTTTATTTTATTTTGAGACAAGATCTTCCTAAGTTGTCCAGCCTGGCCTTGAATTTGTGATCCTTTTGCCTCCGTTTCCTGAGTAGCTGGGATTACAGGCATGTGCCACTATGCCCAGCCAGCATCTGTTTCAGTCTTTAACCTTCTTGTAGAATATCTTGGGGAGAGAATGTCTGGGAAACAATACCATTCCACTCGCACGTGCAAGCAGTTAAGAAAGCAAATCTGGAACTGGTGTTGCCAATCTTCCCATTTCTGGATGTTAGGGTGGAGATGCCCAATAGGGAGAGGCTGATGAGCACTTGGCCTTGTCCTGGTGGTGTGGGAGGCTGTTCTTGTCCCAAAAGTGCTCACCTTGCTACTCAACAGTGGATTTGGAGAATGGGTTGGTCATTGTTCTTTCTTTCCTACAATAATGCTTACTAAGCATGTGGTGATTGAGAGATGGCCACACATGCATTGTCCCTCTGCACCAGGAGGCAGAGCCTATTTCCCAACCCCTACAGTGTGGGCTGCCCCTGTGACCATTCACCCAGCAAAAGTGGCTCAGTGATGCAGGCCCACTCCAGGTCCATCCTTTATGAAGACTGGTAGCTTCCCCTTCTGTCTTAGAACATCTTCTCTTGGGAGCTAAGCCACCTATAAAAAAATCAATTACCTTTCTGGGGACCCCGCATGGAAAGGAGGGGCCCTGAGACTGCATGGAAAAGGAGAGAGGCTGAGCCATTTCAACATCCTAGTTGAGTCTCCAGTAGACTCCAGCCCTAGCAACTTGCTGACTCCAACTGCATGAGGGACCCCAGTGAGACCTTAGCAGAACTATCCACGTGTGTCCTATCATCCCACAGAACTGTGATAGTGATCTTTTTTAAAAAGTCATTCAAGTTTGGTATGGTTTGTTGTGCAGCAATAGATGATCTAAACAATGGAGAAGTCAGGAGTTTTAATGGGGGTAGGGGGCAAAGTATTCATCATTTGTGGGGTCCCAAAGACCACTAATCTTCTGAAGAAATAAGATCAATCAAGAAATTCTGCTGGTACTTTCTACAGGGTTTAGCCATCATCAGGAGCCATTGTCTTCTCCATTTTTCTGACGCTTAAGGGATGGCTTAAGTGTCAGTCAGAGGGGCTACTGTTAAATACATCTGAAACAGGCATCTATTGGTGGAGGTTTCATAAGAGCAATACACATGCATTGTCATTGTAGCACCACTTTTAGGGTGGTCTCTCTGATCCCCAGGAAAGGATGCTTGGTACTCTATGAGCTGGTCATCCCAGTATATACTGGGTAGGTTTTCCCCAAACTTTGATGCCTCTGTTCCTGGGAGAGCTGACCTCAACTTCAATGGAAAGGTTTCAAGCCAAGGTGTTAGTAACAAACAAAACAAACCAAAACCACTCATAAGCTCCTGACATCCGTCCATGTACCCTCTTGAAATAATGGGCTGGGGAGTAGCTCAGTGGTAGAGCTCTTTTTTTTTTTTTTTAAATTTTTTTTAGTTGTTGATGGATCTTTATTTTATTCATTTATTATTTATATGTGGTGCTGAGGATCGAACCCAGTGCCTCACGCATGCTAGGCAAGCGCTCTACCCCTGAGCTACAGCCCAGCCCCAGTGGTAGAGCTCTTGCCTGACATGTGTAAGAGCTTCTTTCTTCTTGTGAGAGCCCTCAGCCACTGGAGAAAGCTCTGACATCCACTTCAAAACATCTCACACATCAGAAGACACGGAGGCATTGTTGTTGTATTGGTATTTAATGAGTCTGTACAAAGACAGCACAGATTTTAAGCACACGGGCTTCCCTTGTTTTCCCCATCAATTCTGCTTCAAAGCTTTGCCTTAGTCAACATCACGTTCTTGAGGATCTGCAGAAAGGAAAGTGTCCATTGTTTCATCTCTGTGCAGCTTTTGTATGTAATGAGACCAATAATGCACAGTGGAGCTTTTTACTGGGAGGTTTGGTTGGCTGATGAAGGACAGAAGCACGTTCCCAGCGAAAAGACTATAGGGCGGTGATGCTACAGAATCTTAGCCGACTCAAGGATCTATGTAGTTGGAAAATCACCAATTTTTCCAACTCATGAGTTTCAATACCACAGAAAGGAAAGTATTCAAATGAATAAAATGAAGTTCTGTTAAGTCTTTGTCTGGAAGACGTACAGGATAGAATAATATATGGGGGTTATCTGTAATGAAAGTATTCAAGAGCTCATTCTGAAAGTAGCATTGAAGTCAAATTTCCCCAAGCCCTGATTCTGTTACTAAAAAGCTATTTCATGAATCTAGAAACACACTAATAGGAACTTTTTGTGATGATGGAAATGGAATTGTATTAAATTTCAGCGGCTGAACTAGTCTGTGTATCTATCAAGAACTTGAAATGACAGGTAGGGGTGTAGCTCAGTGGTAGAGTGCTAGCCTAGCATGTGCAAGGCCCTGGAATCCATCCTCAACAACATAAAAAAAAAAAAAAAAAACACAAAACTTGAAACTAATGTGATTAAAGAGTTGAATTTTTATTTAGCTTGAACAAATTGAATATTAAATGTATGTAGCCACATA
Source organism: Xerus rutilus (assembly GCA_028644305.1). NCBI lineage: Eukaryota > Metazoa > Chordata > Mammalia > Rodentia > Sciuridae > Xerus > Xerus rutilus. Next base: position 141,280,291 of record CM053401.1, read on the forward strand.
TAGTTAGTGTCAACTACATTGGATAGTGTGGATCTAAAAAAAATAGTAAACATAAATAGGTTGAGAAGACATTTTAAGGTGATATATAAGCAGTATCCCTATAAGAAATTACAGCTTAATGACAGCTAGCTGTCATCTGTTTGTTTAGTCTCTTACTTATTAATTGAAAACAATATTTGTTGAGGGTGTCATCAGGTTTAAGGACCACTGATTTGGAGAAAGATGAGGATTTGGTTACAGTGAAGTATGGTTATAAGGCCCAATATCAGAGAGGCTGATTCTGTCTCTGATTAACATTTCCAAAAACAATGACTCTTTCATATTCTGAAGGCATGCAAAGACACAACTTGCTTCCAAATGATGTAAATCTTCAAAATACTCACCATCATCCATAATTCCAATGGTCACACCTTTCCCGGTATACCCCAGCTCCCAGGCCTCTGCCACATTCAAATCAAGCCCAGGAGTACCATCAGCTTGCCCAGTGTTGATCTGTACCAGACCAAAGCAGAGAATCTTATTAGTTCGGTGTTGTAAAGCATGCATGCAGTTTGTTTGATGTACTCTGTAGCCACGTGATATTCCAGGGCCAGCATCAAGGCAACATCTGCCATGAAACAGTACTTTTCGGTGCCCCCTCCATCTCTTACAGCCTTCTTTCTCTATTTTTTTTTTCATATAAACAATTGATGTTTATATGAAACATCATATAAACAATTGATGTTTTTTCATATAAACAATTGATGTTTATATGATGCTTTATATAAATATGCAAATGGTATTTCAATTCCCTCATCTCTTAAACTGGATTGCTATTTTCATGCTCATTCTGTGTAACATGTTTGAAGTTTCCATTGCAAGAAATCCTCCTTGAGACAGAATTAAATACTTACTCCTCACAGCTCTTTGTTTATAGCTCCCATTTTAAATGCAGCACACGCTGTCTTGGCTTATTCTTATTTAGATGTAATTTCCTCATGAAATAACAATATCTTTTGCATGTCTTATTTACCTTTGAAAATTTAGTACCACCATATCAAGTCTTGCTCAAAAATATTTGTTGAACTGAATTATATAGGTGGCTCACTTTTAGTACAATGTTCTAATGCAGATAAATAAAGCATCCCAAAAATTCAAAAAGAAAGAAGAAAAGATGAAGAAAAATTCCACATTAATAAGTTCACCATACTCTTTTCCTGCATCTGTGTCTTTTGTCAAATTTTTCTCAAAGATGGTTTGTAAAAAAAAATACTGAAGCCAAAGTTTGTACTGGCAAAAGCCCATAGTGATTGGTGACTATTCTGGTATTACTAAGACATTGTGTGAATTGCATTAGTGCTCTTTACAAAAGTTACTGCTCTTCTCCTTCTAGACTATATTCTACACCTCCTTTGATGTTATAATGGCCATATAGTGGGTTTTGGCTAATGGCATGTGTGCTATTTGCCACCCTCAGACAGAAGCTGTAAGAGATAATGTATAATTTCCCTCCTTTCCTTGCTGAGGTGCTTATGAAAGCAGGAGGAAACTTAGATTGCGCTTGGTCATCCTGAGCCCTTGAAGGATTATGAAACATTAATCATGTAGCCAGAATAAGACACAATCTTTGATTTCAGGATTGTTTGTTACTGCAACAAACCTAGCGTATTCTGACTAATACAATAACCTCATCCAATCCCAAAATTCCATGGATTTTCAAAATTCCATGATCCAAACCATAAGACATAGTCAAGCTTTGAAGCTCCAGGAGGGAAATTATAATGCATACCTATGATGTAGCAGTCCACAGGGCTTTAATTTAGTTTTCTCTCTTATTCAACATCTTTTAAATAAAATAAAGCTTTATTCATATTTATAAATTGTCTTTCTCTTTCCAAAAACATGACCTATAGTTTGGGTTGGTTTGGAGTTGCTGATCTCCTTTTAAGTATGACCAAACCAATCTATGTGGATCATGATGGACTGACTGTTGATGAGCCAGAAAATATTCACTTCACCAGACAGATTGGATTTCAATGCCTCAAGTTCTGCATCAATTAAGCCTCATCCAGTTGATTTTCTGCCATTGTTTTGAGAAGCACTAAGAGATGATGCTTTTGCTACATTATCTACATTAGCATGAGTTCTATTGTTCACCCCTTGTGAAGGCACCCAGTTCTGTCTGTTGTACCAGTGACTTCCTTGTGTCCTCCCATTACTCTGTCGGTTATTCTTCCCACACCTTTGATTTGACTGGTATGTATTTTTGCAAGTCTTGATTCACATAAGGGTTCCCTTTTTCAGAGTCTAGGAGAATGTGCTCAACTATTGGGAGTAGCTTTGACCCTAGAAGATCATTGCTCTTTAGCAGTACAGGAAGAGAGCAGATTAGGGGATGAGGTGCACAGTAGTGATAGAAAATCAATGCATTGCGTCAGATTCTGGCTAACATCCCACTGAATAAGGAGATAGAAATAGATCTTTTATGCAGAGTTTCAACAAGAGAGACATTAGAAATAACAGAGACACTTACCAGATACCATTGCTTTGTAAAAAGAGGATCATTCATGTTGATGTCAATCTCGTTGATGTCTCTGTACCCACGCTTTTTTCGGTCAAATCCTTCCTGTTGCAAGGCCATCTTCACCTGGAATGACAATTCTGGTAAATTACCCAATTCCTTTTTGAAATTCATTCCCATGGACTCAATTTTCATTTGTAAATGATGTTTTTTTTTCCCTCAGCAAAAGGAAGTTGGTCTCATGTAGACTCTCACTTTATGATTATTTCCCATGAGCATTTACTTGTGGTTGTATTAAACAAACAATCCTTGTGATGGGCTCAAAGTGAGGTACCTTAAGATTAGAATTAAATGGAGAAAAGTGTTCTCAAGGAGGATAAAGAAGTAGGGGTTATTAAGTGAAATAAAAGAAAACAACAGAATATATCTATTAAGGAAAGGAGATTGATGTGGATTAAGGGCGGCAATTGAAGTGGATTCAGACACTTATATTTTTGTAAGTGATGCAGTTCTCAATCTATCTTCCTAGCTTTTGTATTTGTTAATAGTACTGCTTATCACACTTGCAAATTAGTCAAAAGGAAAAAAATCCAAAACCTCAAAGCAAAACAAAACAAAACCTACCTGCTGGAGATCCACCACAGCAAAGTTCTAGAAGGTAAGTGACAGAACTTTGAAAGTAGACTCATGGATGGTGCTGCTTTCCTTGTACTGACAACATTTTGTTTTTGGACAGTCAGAAACCCAAGGTCATGGACGGAAATTAAATTTGGGAGCTGAGTTAGTTCAAGCAGGCTCCTGGTCATGGAGAAGCTTTGTCTCAATTAGGAAACCCTCTCTGACTTGAGCATTCACTACCTTATCATTTAATAGCTGTGGCCAATGTGATCATCTATGACTCAAGGACTAGGCACCGGTATGAAAGTATGTGTTGGCTACTTATTATTATTTTTATTATATTTTGTGGTCCGCATTCATTTTCCTAGTTCTCCCCAGAGTATTTAAGGGGACATCCTCAAGTTCATTACATTCTGTATTGGTGGGAGTAGAATTCTAGGCATTTGCCTACTCTTACGATACTGAGTGTTCCCTAAGCCTCAGGCTGCATTCATGGTTGTCTCTCTCTCTCAGGATTTGAATCTTCAGAAAGTGGTGCAAGGGAAAAAAGCCCTGGGAGTCCACTTATTTTAGAGGTTCATTCACCAGACTACCTATAAGAGGATCTTGGCTATAGTTTTTGCAGCCCCACCCCAGAACTCTTCCAAGACTGACCCATCAGCTGCCCACTGATTGTGAGCCCCTGATATCTTCCCTACAACTTCTCTTTTGTGAAAGTGGTCCAGAATTCATTTCTGTTGCATGTAGTCAACAACTAATTTGATACGAGATGAGAGTAGGGCAGCAGGGGCCAAGTCAAGAGTTATCATTGGAAAGGAAGAATTAAGAGACTCCAGATGCTGCCCCAAACCCTTCCCTTAGCAGCTGGAGGTACTGTGGAGTGAAATTGATCAAATTACGTTATATGCATATAAAAATATGCTCTTCGATAGATGAATGGATAAACTGTGGTACATATACACAATGGAATATCACTCAGCAATAAAAGAGAATAAAATTATGGCATTTGCAGGTAAATGGGTGGAGTTGGAGGATATCATGCTAAGTGAAGTAAGCCAATCGCAAAAAACCAAATGCTGCATGTTCTCTCTGATAAGTGGATGCTGATCCATAATGTGGGGGAGGACATGGGAAGAATGGAGGAAATTTGGTCACAGGGGTGGGAGGGGAGTGGGGGGCATAGGGCCAGTAAAGATGGTGGAATAAGATGGACATCATTGCCCTAGCTTCATGTATGACTGCATATATGATGTGATTCTACATCATGTACAACCAGAGAAATGAAAAGTTGTGCTCCATCTGTGTACAATGAACCAAAATGCATTCTGCTATCATGTATACCTAAGAAGAATAAATAAATAAATAAATTCTTTAAAAAATGTAATGAAAAAAAAGGTGGCATAATGAAGCCTACTATTCTGTATAATTAATATGCACCAATAAAAAAATTAAAAACAAAAACCCTTCTCTCCAGTACTGCCCTGGACTATGGAAGAACCTGGGGGAGACAAGTTCCTCATTCATTTTATTTGCACACTTACTCATGAAGTCCTGGGCACTTTTTTTTTCCTCAGAAAAATTCTATCAGAAATTTTATACATGAAAAAAAAAGTGTTAGGTGAGACATTGACTCTGTGAGTTCTTGGAGGTGTTTCCAAAAGGGCCATTCACTATGTCATGGCTTTAAAAAATTCCCTCCAAATAAATACTGAAATAATTAGAAAAATGTTTGGGTGGACGGTTTTATAACACCAAAACTTGGGACACAAGTAATGTCTATCAAATGAAGATAAATTCTGATTCAAATGTACACATGCATATATGTATATGAATTTATGAATATATAAAAATCATGTATGTAAATTATACACACACACCACCAAATGCCAAGATGGGATGAAATGTACAAGGATTTCATTAGGAGAGAAAATATAAGAAACTGTGCTATAAGTCTGACCCCAAGAAAAGGAAAGAGTGAACAAAGTTGTTTAACTATATCCTTGGCTGCCCTGTCACCCAAGGATACTTTGGCAAGAATGTTGAAGATTCAAATTTGACTATTAGAGGAATCCTGGGCCTCCCAGGGATGGGCCTGCCTCAACACTTGCCTAGCTCAGTCACTGGCTAGGAGCAGCCATGGGAAGTGACAGATTTGAGAGTGCAGCAGCTGGAGTCCTTGGTCAGTTATTCTCCCTGAAGCCAGAGGTCTGCAGGGCATATTCTTATAGCTGGCACAAAATGTATGTGTCGTGCGTACGTGTGCATATTCATTAATGTAGGACATTTGAAATGCCTGAGTAAATACAGGGTTTTCAACCTGGAAAGATCATTACAACATGTGTATCCTGAAATCTTCTTTTACTGTGGAAGCAAGTATTTAAACAAGTGTTGCTCCAGCTTGGGAAGGAAGGAGCCTGCGTTCAGTCATTGCATGTCCCCATATGGGACCCACAATGAGGGCTTTATCTGCTCTACTCATTAAAAGGAGTAAATGGCTGGCTTCCGTTGAGGCATTCTCCTTATATTGGATTCATTGTCATGAGTAATTTCCTTGAGATAGCACCTTTCGTTGCAAGGATCTTCAGGAAACAAGAGCATCAGTGTAGAAATTTGAAAACTCTCACCTATATGTTGTTTCCTAACAGCATAAGAACAGAAAGTCTTGCACCAGATTTCATCTTTTAAAATATCAGTGCAGGAGTATTCTACTATAATTACTCCAAACTCAATTAGACCAAGTGCACTGTAATGAAAAGATTACTTTAATTCATTTCCATAAATTAATTTTTTAATTCCATAAATGAGGTTTTAATGGAAACCAGTGATGCTTTGGAATGCTGCAGTCTCTGGATATCACCTCTTCTTGCAGCTCGGGAACTTAGAAGTTCTAACACTGGAGGAGGTTTTCTAAGTCTATTAAGCTATCTTCCTGTCTTCAGTGAAGATCACAGTTGTACATATATATTTTCACTTTTTATATACAAATAACTGGAGAACAGTTTTTATCATAATGATACCATGTAACTCTATTATTTTTATTTCCCTGGGTTCTAGTTTAATCCTTATTCACATTCATACTTAAGTTTTACATAATCAGTAATCATACTATAGACAAAATTGTGTATTCTTTATCTACTGAAGCATCTTACCATAAGAATTTTAATGTGCTACAACGTAGCCATCATATTTTAATTTCTATACACTCACAGAGACTTATACCATAATTTGCCCAACTATTTTCTTCTTATTGGGTCAGTTGGATTGTTTTGTATTATGACTGAGATTACCATGATCAGAGGTATGGCTATAAATGATTTTAAAGACATATGGAGAAGATTTCAGTGTTACAATTCTACATCTGCTGAAGTCCTTAGTGCCAAAGAAGTATTTTGTAGTGTTTAAACCATATTCCTCGCATGATAACTAAAAGTTCACCTGACCATTTTCTCTTCTCTCTCAATCTTAACCTTTCATGTCTGATGTCTGTTATTGCCATTTAGATGTGATTCCAACAATACACACACAATTTAATCACAGCTTCTTCTCCTTTAGAAAAAATAATGTAGCCGGGCGTGGTGGCTCAAGCCTGTAATCCCAGCACTTAGGGAGGCTGAGACAGGAGAATCGTGAGTTCAAAGCCAGCCTCAGCAACGGTGAGGCACTAAGCAACTCAGTGAGACCCTGTCTCTACATAAAACACAAAATAGGGCTGGGGATGTAGCTCAGTGGTTGAGTACCTCTGAGTTCAATCCCCAGTACCAAAAAAAAAAAAAAAAAAAAAAAAAAAAATAATGTACCTTTCACTTCAGTATTTAGTCTCAGAATGCTTCCCCAAACTCGATCATTAACATAAACATGAGTAGAAATAAAAAATAATAAAAATATAGGAGAGCAGGAGTGCTTGTTACCAGGCATTATTATTATTATTATTGGTTTTTTTGTGGTGCTGAGGATTGAATCCAGGGCCTCGTGCATGAGAGGCAAACACTCTACCAACTGAGCTATATCCCCAACCCCGCCAGGTATTATTTTTATTGAATATGAACAGATGGATAGGACAGAATTCTGGTTCAACTTTTAAATTTTAGATTGGCCTATGTGACAAATGTAACTCAAGCAACTCCGGCTGCCTGGGCCCCTTCCAGTGCTTCTTATCTGAGAATTTCTCAATCAACAAATGTTTTGTCTGTGTCTACAATGTGCCAGTTATAGACCATACCAAGACAGAACAGAAAATATCCCTGCACATTTGCAGACTATTTTATAGCTAGCAAGGTAGTTTCATTACCTTCAATCTTCCTAACAGACCTGAGGGGTGGGTATTATTACAGTTGAGGGAATGGAGATTCAGAAACCATTGTCCAACAGTTCGAAAACATGGTAGAATCCCTGAAGTTGACGAATTCTAAATGTTACCAATTTTCCACTAAGCCACATTGCTTTTCCCTAAGGGCAGGTAACACAGTCAACCTTCCAGTATCTGGGACAGCTTAAAGGGGGATGCAACTCTCCAAGGACCTGGGCAGTGATCACTTCCCTACTGGGCAGATAATTAAACAGCTGTTAATTAGCATTGAATGCTCTAGGTAGGGAGGGGCCAAGAGAAAGGGGACCAAGGGTGGATACCCATCTCCAAAGGGAGTGATGGAACATTTATGCTTGAAGTAAGTATAATAAAAAAATATATAAAACACAAAACTACTATGTTGCCCAAAATATTAAAGTTGATTAATCTATGATGCTGTGAACTGAGATCAGAAAAGGGCTGCACTTTCGTTCATAGCCACTAGGATATTGCTGAGGAGCCATGGAGGGAGTCAGGTCCATGCACATTAACAACAGAATATTTTTTAAACTGGACCACACCATAGGAGCCCCGAGATCCTGGATCCTCACTTGCTCTTGGTGCATGTGTGTATAGTGATATGCTGAGTAGCAGTACCTACTGGACATTTGGACACATGAATTGACCATTTGCCTTGCATGGTCATGGGTTTTACCTTTTTACATTCTGGCCACCTTCTCCCTCCTTCACAACCCAATCCAGTTACTTTGGGACCCTGTCGTCTGAAGTATTGCAGTTCCTTAAGAGAGCCTAAATAACTGCTTTCTGCTTTAGACTGAACTTTGGTTTTGTTTCTGATGTGTTCACAGTGCAATTGATTGTATCTCACTATTACTTTCTGTTCCAGTAAGAATTCTTCAATTGACCATTGTTTTGGGTTGATAGTGTGTTCTCGAAAGATATATTGAGGTCTTAACCTCCAGTACCTGTAGAAATAAAAATTAAGAGGGCTGCACTTTGGCCAAGAGGATACAAAATTTCTCTCAGAGATCACAATTGGCAAGCTGCAGTTTGTTTCACAGATAAAAGACCCTTGCCTTTTAACTTCCAGATAAAGAATGCTCTCTGTAAAGAATGTGCTTACAAGACTAGATTCCAACAGCTTCCAACCACAGGACTGCTGACTTACTGACTATTCCAAAAGACTTGTTTCCTGGTAACCCTTCATTTTAGCCCCCCCCCAGCCACCTACCTTGTAGAGCTTAATGTATGAACAGACTCACAGTGCCAATTGAAATTTGTTCAGAATAACTCATGTAACCAATAGGCTAATTGGAAGTTTTTCAACACAAGTCACTTTACCCTTTTCCACTGTCTCCCTGCATTCTCTTCAAAAACCCAGTCATTCTTCCCCTTGATGAAACATTTCTTTGGTTTCTTACAGAGCCTGTGTCTTCCAATTTGCAAATCTGTACTGTACCCGAATGAAAACTTTCTCCACTTTTCTTTTAATCTTGTTTAAAATTTCCTGATTTCTGTACCCAAGAATGACCTTATTTGGGAAGAGGTTCATTGTTGATGTAATTAGTGAAGATAAGGTCATATTAGAGTAGAGTTGGTCCTCAATCCAACATGGTGAACATTGTTATAATAAGAGGGCAGAGAGATACCAGGAGCACATGTCCATGGGAAAACATGAGAAGTCTCCATGGCAGAGATTGGAGTTATGCTACTACAGGCCAAGGAACATCTGGGTCTACTGGAAAATGGAGGAAGTAATGTGGAGATCCATTCCTTGAAACTTCAGATGGCATGGTCCCACCAACACTTTATTTCAGACTTCTGGCCTCCAGAATATTGAGCAAATCGCTTTCTGTTATGCTAAGCCACTAGTTTGTGGTAATTTATTACATGGCCTAGAAAACTAATATAACCACAAAGAGAATTAAACTATATTATACTTCCTTCTCACTTGTAAACTTTATTTTGTATTTAAGTGCTCTTACCATTTCATTTGGACAAAGATTTCTTTAGCCATATGTAACTTTTGCAAACGAAGGAAAAAGTAAAAATGTGAATGAAATAAATTGGTTACCATGTCCATAAACCTCCTTCACAGCCAGAATCCAAGTCAGAATCATTACTGCCTGTGCCTTCCTAAACAAGGTGGTTCTTTGGGCTCACACATGCATTTGTAATCCAGTTCATTTTGAAAGAGTGCTTCGCTGTTTTCTCCAGGATTTTTTTTCCAAGTTGCCGTCTTCTATTCTGCAAGTTTGCTGCACCAGCCCAGACAATGACAATTCTATCACTATTGTCATTTGCTGAGAGCAGTTGCAAGATGCATGCAGAAGACATACCTTGCAGAATTTATGATGGATGGTGGTTTTTGTTTTAATGGTAAAACAAAGCAAGTTAAAAACAAACGAAAGGTTTGAAGAATACTGTCAAAATATGACCAAGATATCAGTGAAGTTTACTGAAATTTTAGTTTTTCCTTAGTGTTGAAGGATACTATTTGATGACTAACATTCCGGGAAACCACTGCATGTTGAAATAACAAAACCACTGAATATCTTTCTAGAATTTTTTCTCATTCTTTCTAACAGCTGCATATTATTTCATCATATAAGCAAATTCAATTAGCCTGTCACCTGTTGAATGACACACTGATTGATTGCATATTTTCTTTCTATTTTGCAACTTTGCACAGGGCTGCAGTAAACGTTTTCACACACACGCACACACTGTGGTGATATTTTTCAAGCATGTCAGAATAAGTTGTAAGCAGTAGGATTAATGGGCCAATGAATATGTAATTTTAAATTTTCATAAGGCAATTGTTGCCAGGTGCCCTTTAGAAATTTTGTACCAAATTACATGCTCACCAACAATGTGTGAGAGTATGGGGAACTTGGGAAATATTTGGATCTAAGATCTGCTAATGTAGCTGTTGGGATATAGTGGCCTGGGAACCACAAAGGAACTTGTTCTTTTAAGGGCTCCTGGGAGATTGTGCTTCCCATTTTGGGTTGAAGCAAGCTCCTTTGGTTCTGTGACATTCAGCTGTGCCTTTGTCTATGAAGCAGAGGTCTCCAGCATAGGTGCATAGCACAATCACCTGGGAAGTTGATAAAATCCTGATGCTCAGGCCAAACCCCCAAGCTGTGAAATGAGGATTGCTGGAGGGAGGTGTTGGCTTCAGTTGTTACTTTCCAGGTGATTCCAATGGGCAGCGAGGGCTGCAGCCCAGTGTGCTAGGGGCTCCTAACTCCTCTTTCTTGAGCACATTTAACATAATGCAGGTGAAGAACTGAAATCAAATCAAGCTATAGGTGAGGGCAAGGGACAGAGAGCATCTTCATCAAAAGTACTGCTCTCAGATCCATAAGAAAATATATTATTTGCTCAAGAAAACGGTCTCTCTGTACTCACCTCACTGTTGGTGGTGGTGGTCATGCAGAACTAGGGGTGGGGACAGGATGAGTATCAGGAACATTGCAAAATTCTCCCCAAACATGAATCTTTTTAAAATGAAAAATCTCTTAATTTGCTGTCAGTTACTTAGCCCTTATTATGATCTGAGTATTTTTTCCCCCGCTAATAGGTTAAAACAAAAGAAAAACAGTAATGCTAGAAGCATGTTACCTGACACTTTAGCTAGAACACTCAGGGGTGAACTTGAGCACACATCCTGAGGGATATATGCATAAGGGATGTAGGATTAAGGCTGATGTCAGAAGGCTCCTCTGCCTCATCCTTGCTATTGTTGCCTCTCTGTCTCCCTGGGGACAGAGAGTGTGTTAGCATTTCATTGCTGTGATCAAAATATCTGGCAAAAACAACTTAGAGGAGGAAAAATTAATTTTGGCTCAGGGTTTCAGAGGTTCATTCCATGGTCAGCCAACTCCATCACTCTGAGCTCGAGATGAGGCAGAACATCATGGCGGAAGGGCACAGTAGAGGAAAGCTGCTCATGATGGCCCCCCAGAAGTGGAGAGAGAAAGGGGAAGGGGCCTCAGGGAAGACGCATCCTTCTAGGCCATGCCCCCAGTGACCCACCTCCTCTAGCCACACCCCACCTACCTACAGTTATCACCCATTCAAGGTAGGAAAAACTGATTAAGTTACAGCTCTCACAATCTAATCATTTCATTCCTGAATATTCCTGCATTAACACAGGAGCTTTTGGGAGACACCTCATATCCAAACCATAACACAGAAGATCTGAATAATTTCTGGTGTGTTCTCATAAAGGTAGGGATAGGAGAGGGCCTGTTTCTCCTCTCAGGAGGTGCCATAGGTGTGTGTGTATGGGGTGGGGGAGGTTTTGTTTCAGACTCTGAGCAATTGGGAGAATTGAATGGAGAGTCTTGAGTATCATTCATTTCAGAAAGGAGAACAGAACTTTTGAGTACAATATGGATTTGACATAGTATAAAATCCTGGGGAAAAACAGGCAACATGGTCTTGGAATGGGCAGACATGCTGTTCCTCTGTGAGAACTAGAGAAAGCTAGTAAACTCATTTAAGCCTCAGTTTGTTCACCTGTAAAATGGGGATGAACCTTAATAATCACTCCAATTTATTGAGGGGGGTCTGTTTGCTGAGCAGGGCTCTAAGTACTGCATGTATATCATCTTTGTTATTGTTCACAACCTCCTGAGAGGTTAGGAATGAAGGTACTAAACAGGTGGGTAAGAGTCACACAGCTTATACCTGTTACAGTCTTGATTATGTTTGGGGTTCACAGAAAAATCAAGAGGAAAGTACAGAGAGTTCCATCTGTCTCCTGTCCTCTCACACACTTGGCCTTCTCCACTATCACTCCAGAGGGATGCGTCTGCTATAATTGTGGTAACTCTTACCTTAAGAAACTCCATTTTTTCTGGGCTATCAGCCACCTTAACTTTAGCCCAGATAGTCATCTTAACTTTAGCCCAAACATTAACATACTTAATTTTTGCAAAGAGTTGTGTTCATCTTGACCTAAGTTTTAGATAAAAAACAACTCCAGGATGCTTCTGTATTGTTGGCTTGCTTGCATTGGCTAAAAAGAGAAAACGTCATAGCGCCTGACTCACAGTTTTCTTTTGCTATGTAATCTGTAAATTAAACCAAGTCGGGGGCTGCAACTTTAAATTGGCTCTAATTGGCTTTGCAGTCCCGCCGGCTGAAAAATAAACCTTTAACAAATAAATCTATGAGTTTGTTGTTTCTTGCTGATTAGGTATAACATTTTGGTGCTTTGGCCGGGAAATCCAACAAGATTCTTTCATCTCAAGGATTCACTTGTCTGGCTAAATTTTGGTCTTGGCTGAAACCAAAGGTAAGGAAGAGCTCCCAAGAGAAGTGCCTCGGCTCCACTCTCGAGTTCGCCCAGATCTCATCAGGAATCAGGAATCATGTGGGTCGATCCTACTGGGGCACAAGGTCAGACTGGTTGCAGTCGCTTACACCCAGTCACAAGACCCCTTGAGACGTCGTTAACGACCCACGTTATCGGGTCTTTTTTGTCTTTTTGTTTGTCTTTTTGTTACGTATGTCATCATTTTGTCTGTGCACGCCGCCTTCTTTCCACAGGTCAATATGGGACAGCAATCTTTCTCTTGTTCATCATCTGTACTTGACGGCTTTCTAACTAATTTTCAGGAATTCCAGAAACTGGCTGCTGATTATGGAGCCCTAGCAACTTCTTCTGATCTCAGAAAATTCTGTGCCGTATATACAAGTCTGGATTGACGTAATAACAGATCCTCACTAAGACTCTTGCTTTTCTTAAGTTCTATGTTTTTTTGAGCTCATGATTTTATTCCTTCACATCTAGGTTAATGTTTTTCTGATTAGTCCTATTTTTATTCAACAATGGAGTTTTTAAACATCTAACATTACAATAAAAATCCATCTGCAGGAAGTTACAAGGCTTTTACTATTGTATTATGTGTGCACACTTGTGTTATGTGTTGTACGTCTACTTGCATGTGTAATTTCCTTGTCTGAACTGATGAACTGAACATGATTCATCCAAACAAGGAACCCCCCAAAGTCACAATGGGGAGGATGTGAAGGATGATGGAGGAAAGAGGCTACTCTTAGGCTCAGACGTTCTAGGTCATTGGCTTTGCCACTAACTGCTGGTCTTGGTTGTTAAGATCCAGAGACTTAGAGATTTGGGAGGGAAGATCTGATCTGGAGAGGTCAAACACAGGAAAGGGGGAAGCAGGTGACCAGCAGTCAGGGAGTCTGGCTGCTTAGTTTCCTTCCTGAGCAGGCAGGTATGACTCTTTAAAAATCCTAATTAGGAGCTGGGATTGTAGCTCAGCAGTAGAGCGCTTGCCTCACATGCGTGAAGCCCTGGGTTCGATCCTCAGCACCACATACAAAGCAATAAAATAAAGACATTGTGTCCATCTACAACTAAAAAAAAAAAA